>CAVLJG010000001.1:3794917-4181496 GCA_963669975.1 Acanthoscelides obtectus | reverse complement strand
TACACACATATTTTGGTTTATCTTCCTTCTACAATCATTATCTGAAAATTAATGACTCAACTTCAAAGTCCAAGATGTGGTATTTTCTAAAAAGAATTATGAACGGTTAATGAAATGGTCAAAATCTGTATGTCTGATATAATAAATAAAATAAAAAAATACATTTTTAAAAACAAGTTTGTATTTAGCTGTTAATATAATTAACTGAAAATTCTAAAATATCTCTTTCTGATTGAAAATACTTGAATGATTATGAAGCGCCTTCGTCTCTTGAGGCCTTCATCTGGCCATACTGGACTGATAATACCTTCATCTTGCTTATTGTGTTTCAAGCTTTTTTTTTGAAATATCGTAGAGGTGGCTGTGAAATTGGACCTAGAATGCCGTCACTATGTCTATTGTGTTTCTCTCATCAAGCCCTCTTATTTGATACCCATATCATAGAGGTATGAAAATGATATATCGACATTTTGTAGCATCCGCCATATTGAATTCAAAATGGCGGCAGTCAATTCATTTTGTATTCACACGGGAACCAAACGTGTGTACAAAATTGCAGCTCAATTGATTAAGGTTAACTGGTTCAAAATTTAGTTCCAAGATTTGTCCCACACACACACATAACAAACTAACAAACAGGTCAACAAATCTTTTGAACAATCTCAATTTCTTTCACAGATCGTATAAATACGATTGTTAAGATGTCATGAGCATCCAAGACGTGACAGTTTGCTAGAAAAGTTATCAAATACTTTTTTTTTAAAACTTGTTTTTTCAAAAACAATGTGGACAGGAAATTTGAATCCGGTCGCATCGGTATTTTTCAAGAAAGTATGGAAAACAAATTGAAAATATTCGAGCAAAAAATATTCGGAAATTTTTTAATAAGGAGTAAAATACCTAATAATCGCATCAGATGCAGCGATATGAGACCAGTAAATGTGTCACCAGACATTGAAAAATTATTCGAGTCCATAGTACATGACCAATTAATGCAGTTTATAGAAGAAAACAAAATTTTAGTGGAGGCGTAAGCAGACTTTCGAAAAAAATATTCCACAGAAACGGCTTTCCAGTTGGTAACTGAGAATTGGAGAAGAGCCATAGACTCAGAAGAAGTTGTCATAGCAGTATTTTTGGATTTGAAGAGGGCATTTGAAACGATTGATAGAGATATTTTGTTAGGTAAATTGAAGGCATATGGTATAAAAGGAAGTGTTTTAGATTGGTTTAGAAATTATTTATTTATCAAAAAGGATGCAAGTTACAAAATTTAATGACACTATTTCATCAAAAATTAAAAATACGTTGGGTGTTCCACAGGGCAGTATCCTGGGACCACTTCTTTTTATTTTATACATAAACGATTTACCTGCCATAGTCAAAAAATGCAAAATTCAGATTTTCGCCGATGACACTATGATTTATACAAGTACTAAAAATATTCAGTCTGGCATCTCTTATATAAATGAAGACTTGAAACTTGTCTCAAAATGCAAGTAAAACGAAAGCCTTGTTAATCGGAAAAACAATGTACAAATGTTCAACGGAATATTGATGGTGAAGATATCGAATTCGTAGAAAATTTTAAATACCTGGGGTTTTGTTGACTCTCGATTAATTTTAGATATTCATTATGAAAAAGTTATAAATAAGATTAGTAGTAAAGTGGGATATTTATCGAGAGTTTCTGGATGTCTGAGTTCATATAGCAGAAAAATTATCTATAATACCATCATTCTTCCACATTTCTTGTACTGTTCGACTATTCTATATTCAGCAAATAATTCCATTTTTGAAAGACTGCAAATTTTACAAAATAAATGCATGAGAATAATACTAAATAAAGATAAATATACTCCAATTAGGCAAATGCTTAGCAAATTAAAATGGCTCAATGTAAAAAAATTTATCAAATATCTGGTAATGATATTCATTTATAAAGTAAAATATAATATATTTCCATCAAGTCTAACTAATTTAACATCATCAAATGTAGACCATCATTTACATAATACCAGAAATAAAGATGACTTCCATTTAATGACCAAAAAGTATAACATATGCTACAAATCTGTATTCCATCAAGGGTTGATTGAATATAATAAATTATACTCAGAGATAAAAGACCAGAAAACTTTGACAAAATTTAAAGTAAAATTGAGAAATCACTTGTTAAATCTACAATTATAGGTTGCCCAGCATTTACATCATACACCATATGGCTTGAATTTACTAGTTCTAAGTTGTTTACAATTATTCTGTTTATGTAGCCAAATGTGCTAAATAAATCTTTCTACTACTACATTAAAGCATATACGTATACCTTTACAGATCATGACACAAATCCAATCAGCGACTACAGAAAAACGACGCCTTAAATAAAAGCCTGTAAAAAGCGTCCAAAAACTCGGAAATATTACAGAAAATTTTGGGGTACTTTCGTAATTTCTCTCTAAGCTTTTCTTCTTTTGTACGACAGCAGTAAAGTACATGATAATAATGAATCTCACTTTCCGGGCGAAGGTTAAAATTCGGCTTTTAGAGTTGCTCAAATACAAATTATTATTGACCCACCACATTTGTAAAAAAAAATATTTGTTGTTGGAGGTTTTCACAATTTTGATGTGATCGTTAACGTATAAGGCAAACAATAGGCGCCCCAAATTGGAACCTTGAGGAACACCACTATAAAATGATAAGTTCATTTCTTTATGATTGATATTCCTTACCGTATTGCCAATTATAGGCAAAATTAAAATACTCCCCAGCAGAATGGAAGTCCATGGAGGCGATAAGCATCAAGTACAGTCCCATGCAAAGATCGGCGAAGGCCAAGTTGCATATCAAAAACCTGGATACGTTTATCTTGGACTCGCTGAACAGGATCACTGTTATCACAGCCAAGTTCCCCACAATCGCTAACACCACCACACACCAGACTGATATTCTTAACCACTCAACTCCCATGATGTCTTCGCATGGATTTAGCGCGTTGGGGTCTGGCATGCATTCCACTTCTGGCGTCCTGAAGAAAATGTAATTTACTCTTTTAGTTAGTATTAGTAGTTAGTATTTTCAAATTAAATAAAAAAATGCATTTTAAGAAAATGTTTAGATTGATAGCGAGATCGATCAATTTCGCTTAAATCACGTCGGATAAGTCCACGGCATTTTTCGGAAGAGTATTGAAATTTGATAACAAATGAGATGTTGTTTCTCGAGTTTCCACTGTCTATAAGGTTTTTTGATTCGCGACGTTTCGATTATTGTGCTTCAATCATCATCAGGTGAATTGGCGAACATGCTCCTTTGTTGTTTGATGACGTGGCCGGTGGTTGGTTGTGACTTGTCACTCGTTCCAATTTGTTGAGTTGCAGTTGTTTGATGTTTCTTATGATGGGTTGCCAACTGGTTCAATTTCCATCTTCACCTGATGACGATTCAAAAACACATCAATCGAACCGTCCTAAATGAAAAAACCTTATAGACAATGGAAGTCCGAGAAACAACATCTCATTGACGTAAATTTTGCACTTAACCATCTCCCTCTGGAAAGGATCCATGGGGATAGCGATGTACGAGTATATGAGCTTCTGGAATGTACATTTATGTTTGTGTTTATTCTTCAAAATACTCTCCATCTGGTTCAATCTATCGTTTACAGCGATTTTATATTTGATTCTATAGCTTATATGAAGTGACAGTTGTCATTCTCTTGGGCTTGTCAAAGCAGGAAAACAAATGTAACTCAGTAGGTGCTAAATCTGGTGAGTAGGGTGGGTTTTCAAAAAATTCGAGGCTTCATTGGGTGATTTTTGCTATTTTTAGAGCGGTATCAAAAATAAGATCGGGCGTCTGTTTCAAAGCCTCCCTGGGTTGACATAAAATGAAATCTTTGCATCAGGCTGCAGGTGATCGAAAGTCTTCTTAACATCGAAATCTGTGTGACAAGCATATTGAATATAATATTATTTTTATTGGAATGTATACTAAGTGACATATAAATCCGAACACCCAGTTTAAATGGTTTTATTTTAATAAAAGTTGGTGAATGTATTTATCTTACTGTAAATAACAAGTGTAAAAATTTTCAGCCTTATCAGTTGGACATTCCGGTTTTTATGCTGCATTTTTTTTAATTCACTAACGCTCTAAAAATGAATATTTCCGCCGCAGTAAAGAATCAACGTTGGAGGATTTTGGTTCTTGACATCCTTTACGATCGGTTACGATGCCTCGAGTACGGAGACCTGTACGATTTCGTCAACTTAGTGAGTTTGATAGGGGCCGTATAGTGTGACTTCGGAAAGCTGGACTTTCTTTTCGGGTAATTGCAGTTAGAGTGCAAAGAAGTGTAGACACTGTGGTTAGGTGTTGTGTCAGGCATAGCTTCGAGAAGGCTGTACGCAAAGAGCAAGGGGCACTGGACGCCGCCGTAGAACAACAGACCGTGAAGATCGCCGCCTAAGATTATTGGGCCTTAAGGGACCGTTTCTCCACTACCAGGTCCATTGCAAATGAATGGTTTGCAGAACACGGAAGTGTTTACCGACGAATGAGAAGTTTTGGCTTGTTTTCATACCGGCCACACTGGGTCCTCCCTTTAACTCGAGAACACCGACGTAATCGCCTTGAGTGGTGCAGACAACGGTCACTCTGGGATCAGGAATGGAACAGTATTGTCTTTAGTGACGAGTCTCGATTTTGTTTAGGCATGCACGATGGTCGTGCCAGGGTTAGAAGGCGACGTGGTGAAAGGAGGAATCCACAGTTTTTTGTTGAAAGACATGTTCATCACACTGTTGGAGTTATGGTTTGGGGTGCTATAGCTTATGGTTCCAGGTCACCTTTAATCTTCATCAGAGGTAACATGAATGCGCAGCGTTATATCCACGAAGTTCTAGAACCCCATCGTTTACCCTATCTTGAAACCCTGGCAGATCCAACTTTCCAACAAGATAATGCCCGACCACATGTTGCAAGAGTCACAATAGGCTTCTTTCAACATAATGATGTCACATTGTTACCATGGCCACCAAGATCTCCCGACTTATCCCCAATTGAGCACGTGTGGGATATGATGGGTAGGAGATTGCTCAATTTGCAACGTCCTCCTCAGACTCTAGAAGCACTTCGATAGGAGTTGGTGGTTGCCTGGAATGAGATGCCACAGGAGGACATTGACCACCTAATCAGAAGCATGCCTAGGCGCGTTGGAGAATGCGTAGCACATCAGAGTGCATCCACACATTATTGAAGGTCAAAGGGCTTTAAAGCAGTGCAATCATTTTGAAATTTTTATCATTTACTTATTATGCTTCACTAAGTACTTATACAAAATTTTATTAAAGTAAAACCATTTAAACTGGGTGTTCGGATTTATATGTCACTTAGTATATATACATATTGAATCTCTACATCTCAAACTATATAAAATTAATCTGCCATATTTCTGTTTCAATGGTAGATGAATGGAAAATATGTTTGATAGTGTGCTGAAGAATGTTTCGGACGAGTTTTGCTCAGCTTTTATAGTATAGAGTGAGTCTACTTGACGCCATTTTTATCATTGAAATTTCGGGTATTACCGAGGTCAGAAGCTTCTTAATACTAGATAATCATTCACTGATACCAAAGATGCAGTATTTCCAGCCCCTACCCCATACAAGCTCCAATTTGCAACCCCTACACCCTACAAAAATATTTCTGAAAATGACCAGGAAACGTCAACAAAAGCCTAAGTGACTTTTTTTCATTTTTAGCCTTTTCCTCCGCCGACACTAGTCCGATTTTCAAAAACTACAAAACCTTTTCGTTCTTGGCGTAGTAGTAGCCTAGTATAAAAATTTCATCCAAAAGCAAAAATTTCCAAATTATCGACGGATCGAGGATTCGCCACCAGACCGACAGACGACAGACTTACCGACCTACAGACAGTATAAATACTTGACAAATATAAAATGGACAACATTACAAAAATCGTCATAATAATAACAATAACAACAATAATTAATGCAAGACCTTGCTCCCTTGTGAGGATGGGAGGCGAGTGATCCCACTCCGAGCATCCGCTCTTTTCGATCTGAGCAATTTTTCACCTCCCCCTTAAAAGTATATCTTCTACTACTTTAAGTCCGGGGAGCGAGTAGGCCCATTGAGTCCTATCCATCTATTCGGAAACTCATTATTTAGATGTTCATGAACCTCTCGTCTAAAAAGTTTCGGAGACCCATCATGCAGCAACCACATTATTTGTCACACATCTAGAGGTATGTAGTACATACATGCAATAAAATTCCTAAAGATGTGCCAGTCTGACAAAGCTGACTCCATCTATCTCTGTACAGAATATTTCTTAATGATATGCGAATATTCGAATTATATAAACTGTGGGCCAAAAATGTTTCATTACAAAAACTCGGGGTGTTGAAGTTTTAGGTAAAAATGGAAATTAATTAATACTTTCAGAACCCCTTCAGATATTTCACTCATATTTAGTACGTAGTGAAAGTTAATAAAGTTGAATATTTTTCAATGCAAAAATAATAAATAAAATAGTTTTAACCAAGGTACTGCCATTTAGGCTACCTCAACGTCATGTACCTAGGTGGTTTATTTTATTGGCCATGACAATAAGTTTCTTCAGAGTCAGGATAACAGAACTGCCATTTACTTTCATCGGTCTCCTTCACTAGCGTTTAAATGTATCGAAAAAATTACTCTTAATCATCACATCTAAAAATACATCGGTCTAGAATACACATTCAATGATGAATATTATTTTCGCTATCTGCAACAGTTTGCTTTACAATTTGAGGCACGCCAGCTAAACATAGCGAATTATAAACGTAAACAATAGAGAACGATGTACTTTTCACTACCAATTAGGGCCCTATTATGCAATGTTTTCCTCCGTGCGAAGAGCGTCACACGAATTCCATCGATTTGATCGTTTATTTTAAAGGTATGTGTAATGGTTTTCGAACGGTATCTAAAAGCTATTTTAATACATGAAGTACTAAATTTAACTTGGAGTTTTGCATGTCTCTTCCATTGCAATGATAATAAAGGTAATTATTCTTAAAATAAATACATGTAAGATGTCGAATATGAAATTGTTGCACTGAAGCAGATGTGGTAGTCAAGTGGATACCCGGTTTTGTTGGCCTGTGGTTTTCAACTACTCGACGTCCTGCGCTATGCACAGATAGATTTAGGATATAACTTGAGATAACGGAAAAGGGGCACCGGAGGGATTCGAATCCCATTCCTCGGAGCAGAACCATTTAGTCTACAGTACCAGCTGTCATCCAACTTTCAGGGTCGACTGTTAAAGGCAAATTCAATCCTACCCACGCAACTATATCTTTGTTCTTTCAAGCTGCTTGATGCCTCATCTGGAGGCGTTCAAGCAGCCTAACTGAATCTTCAATCGCTTTCTAGTTGCGTCACGCTGCCTCGTGGGCACACACCACCGTACCACTGCTCGAGGCAGTCTCCTATATACAGGGTGGCCCATAAGTCCTTTGAGCTGGAAAAAAAGGAATAAAACCAAACTAGTTACATTATGAAGAATTATTATATTTTGTTATCATCTTTATTGAATGGGAATTATGTTTTAAAAATCACATTGTCTAAATGCAATCCATTACGATCACGGCACTCATATAAACGACGTCTAAAATTGTCGATGACTGCGCGGCAAGTCAACACTGTAATGCTTGCCATTTTTCTTCGGATATTTTCTTTCAGGACATGAACTGATCGCGGAGTGGTGTCGTACACTTTACTCTTGAGGTAGCCCCATAAAAAGAAGTCCATTGGGGACAAATCTGGACTACGTGGTGGCCAGGAAATGTCTCCTCTTCGAGAAATTACTTTGCTGGGAAAAAGTTGACAGACGACGGGCATAGAAGTGTTGGAGGTGTGGGCAGTTGCTCCGACCTGTTGAAACCAGGTCTGCGTATTATAGCCTGGAAAATTCTGCAACGCTGGTGTCAAAAACTCTTCTATCATTGTTACATACCGCTCCGAAGTAACAGTTAATGCGCGACCTCTGTCGTCCTCAAAAAAATAAGGGCCTACGATGCCATGCGCTGACATAGCAGCCCAAACTGTAACTTTAGGGCTGTGTAAGGGCTTCTGATGCTTACGCCTTGGATTTTCGGGGCTCCAATAACGGCAATTTTGTTTATTTACATGCCCGTTTAAATGGAAGTGAGCCTCGTCCGAGAACAACACATTATTGAGCGAAGAAAATCGATTCAACATTTCATTCGCAAAGTTTAGTCTCTGAATAGCGTCATTATCTTTTAATTCCTGCACTAACTGAATTTTGTAAGCGTGCAGACGTTAATCTTTCCTTAAAATCCGCTGTAAAGATGTTCTGGGTACGTTTAGTGCACTGGAACGCTTACGAGTAGACTGGGTAGGATTTTGACGAACAGACTGTGCCACAATGTTGATGTTTTCTTCAATACGAGTTGTCCTTGGTCGACCCCACCGCTGTTTATCTAACGTCGAACCAGTCTCTTCGAACTTAGCAACCCAGTTCTTAATCGTTTGAGCTGTTGGACACTTTGTAAAATTGTGGTATTCTCCTTATTTACGCCGCGCAATGGCTGCCGAATCATTATTTTGATAAAACGCGCGCACACAAAAAGCACGATCCGCTCCAGTGAAACACTCCATGGCGACTGAATTCCCAGACACTGAAGATACTGCCCCCACCTCGCCCGCGCCGCTCACGCTCACCCGTTAAATTTTATTCAAATTTGAAATTTCAAAGAACTTATGGACCACCCTGTACAATCTTTTTTGATTCGCGCATCCGTAACACTAAGAATATTCTAGCACACAACTTAAATGGAAGAAAAAATGGGTACCGGCGGGTTTCGAACCTGCCTCTCCTTCGTTCCGTGGAGCCTGCCTAGCCTATTAGTCTACAGCACCAACTTTCAGGACCGACTGTTAGAAACAAATTCAATCCTATTGAGCGTGTTAAAACACGTTCGCGGTGGTTGTGGATGGGACATACAAAATAGCTACGCAAAGTTATTTTGTTTGTGTGGACGATTGAAATTGCGATGACGACAGGTCGCTTAAGGAACGAGGTCAGGTTACATATCCACTTGTTCCTGTGCAGTGTTGCCATACTTTATTATGTCTTAAAACCTGGTATGATTAATCAGATACATATACAAAAGAGTGAGTATATTTTTTCATTATGAAGTTACATTGGGTAAGATTCGTATATTTTCTTACCGATTTTTATTCTATTAATTTTCCTTAAAAAATCTAATAAAAATCTTAAAAAATGTTATAGCTTAAGTAGATTAATAAAAATCTAGTTTATATTGTGTAGATATGTTTTTTAGTTGGAACATTCAAAAAGTATTAATATTCAAATGAATCCAGGCATTTAAAACCGGTATAATATGACTATATGAGACTCCCCAACAAATTGTTCATCGATCTACAGGGTTTGTCCGGAAAGTAATAGGACTGAGTCAATTTAAAAAAATTTATTGAGCCAATCGTTACAATTCTTTAAAAATTTATAAATATTCTCCTTCTGCGTCGATGCAGCGCTGCCAGCGCGATTTCCAAGCATTGAAGGGTCACGGAAGGCATTCTCCGGAATAGCCTTGAGAGTCGCGGTGCATGGTGCTTGGATCCCCTTTGTCGTCTCAAAATGATTGCCTTTCATCGGCCTTTTCAGACCAAGAAACAAAAAAAGTCCGGGGGGGGGGGGTTACATCTGGGCTGTAGGGCGGCTGCGGATGCGGCCTTGGTCAGGTAGCTGTTCACAAGAAAGGCGGTGTGAGCCGGGGCATTGTCGTGGTGCAACTTCCAGTCGGCTGCGTCGTACCCGACTGACCCTTCGTTTGAGTCTCCTGAGCACTTCCACGTAAAACTTGGCGTTGACGGTTTGTCCAGGAGGAAAAAAATCATGGTGGACGATGCCTCAAAAAAGACAATGAGCATCGTTTTCACTTTGGATTTGCTCATTCTTCCCTTTTTGGGCAAGGAGACGCCGTCGTGTGCCACTCGGAAGATTGCCTCTTTGTCTCGGGATCATACTCAAAGATCCACGACTCGTCACCTGTGATTACGTTACTCAAAAATTGGGTGTCACTTTCACACATGTTCAAATTTTCTTGGCACACTTCCACTCGCCGCAATTTCTGGTCGTTCGTGAGCACTTTTGGGACCATCTTCGCGCACACCTTTTGCATGTTGAAATGCTGTGTCACAATGTCATGAACCACAGATTTTGGTAAATGTAACCTATGGGCAATTAAACGAATACTTAGGCGACGGCCTGAGTTCAAAACTTTGCGCACACGAGTCACATTATCGGTGTTTGTCGAAGTCTTCCAGCATGGTTTTCATCAGCGACCTCTTCCCGGATCTCCGAAAAAGCCTGGTGCCACCGACGCACACCAATTCTTGCTAAAGCAACACCTGGGTAAGCCTGCTTGATCATATCAAACGTCTCTAACGAACGCTGCATTTTCGGCATGCACCACTCACAGAAACACGTCGCGAGAAAATGCCTGTCCTAACTCTCCACGTGATCGGAGACAACTGACCAGCCGCTCATTCGTTAGCTAGGAACGCCCTCTACCGAATCCAGTCGGTGCGCGCATGCTCCAAGTACAGTCATGGCGGAAAAAAATGAGTCCTATTACATTCCGGACAAACCCTGTATACTAACAATTGTATAGTACACTACAATCACATTTCCAATCCACTGCGACTTTGAAAATGCTTAACAACATATGAATAATTACCCAAGGGTTTACTAACTGGAATGATATCCTGCCACAATGTGGATCTGTTTGAGTAGAATTGACTTCCGTCGGCTTGGAATGGAAGATTCCTAGTTCTTCCTCCTCTTCACTTTCCTCGCTCGAATCTAGGTTGAAAAAGTCGTCTTCATCCTCGTTCTTCTGATGGTTGTATTTTTGTTGGTGTACTGAGTTTAATGACCAGTCTGCGTTGTCTTCTTTAAGAGTATCTAGTCTCAACCTTAAAATTGATAATATTTTTTGGTTTCATATAAAGGGGCGAAATAGATGAAATATGACAAAATTTGCCACTCGAAGCAGTAAAATTCTGATTTCATAGAATACTTCAAAACCTGGCATTTGCTATTAGTCCAGGCAAAATTATTTTGATATAATTTTTTGCATAATCTCATTCAGATCCTTTCAACGAATCTGCTTATTGTCAGGCCAAAATTTGCGTCAAGAATTTTTTAAACATTATTTTAAACAAATTCCAAAAATTGTTTTTTTTTTCGCTTCGTTCAAAGTATTCTTATGTTTCTGAACAAATAAGATGCTGCAGAACTTTTTTCTGTGGTTGTTAGTTTTCAATATATATAATATGATGCAATATTTGAAAAAGTGCAAAATATGCCATCTTCAACCTGAAGAACAATATGAAAAAACGAAAATTTTTATGTAGCCAATCTTCTTAAATATTCTTCAAACATCCATCAACAAAATCACAAACCATGTCAGGAGGTATTTTTATTTTAAACCCTTGTTTTTTAATTGTTAAGCGATTGCGCGCTCAGTAAATACTATGCGTAAAACAGAAGGTTTACAATGATACCCCCCGAAATGCTTTAGAATTTTATTATTATACGTATATGCATATATACATATACAGGGTGTTTCAGTTTATTGTTGCATAACTTTAAGATTCGATAGAACTTTTAAAATTAATGCATAAAGTCTATATAAACATGGGTCGAAACATGCAGGGTTTCCGAAATACAGGGTGTTTAAATTTACTTTCTAAAATAGTTTTTTAAATATTTCGAACAATATTTGATGTATAACAGTGAAAATTGGTATACAAGGGTTTTTGGTACGACAAAACGAACCACGGGCATAGTTTTACTGTAGCCGCTAGAGGGCGCTCTCTACTGTACCTGTAGTGTATTAAAATGACCGAAATTTTTTTCTTAGTGTAATTTTTTGCTTTTTGAATAAAAAAATGATTCTTCGCACTTTTCAACATAAAAAGGCTCTCTTGTGAATTTTCGTTATAGTTAGCGGTTTTTGGGATATTTCGATTTTTAAGGTTCGATGCATTTTTAATTATTCATGATAAAATAACGTTAAAAAGTCAGTATCTTAATAATTTTTAGAAGTAGGCTGTGCCTGCAAATATTTTTGAAATTGAAAGCAGAATAAGGTTAAACGTCAATTAATTGACAGTTAGTTTTGTTGTCTGTTGAAACCTGAAACACTTTTTTGCAATTGTGAATGCACGAAATTTAGTTTCTTTTACCTGTTTTTTTTGTAAGTTTTATAAAAATGCCATTTTTATTCTCCAATCAAGAGTTAGCGGATATTCATTTTGTGTATGGCTTGGTAAATGGAAACGCAGCAGAAGCAGCCAGAGAATACGCACGAAGATTTCCAAAGAGACGACATCCAACTCGCTCAGTATTTGTAAGAGTGCATCGCCAAATAATTTGAAAATGGTTTTGGAAATCTCCAAAGGGATCAAAACATAAATGTTCGTCAGCGCAGATTTACCCGTATGAGTCTGCGTGAGTTTGATAGAGATCCGACCACAAGTGTTAGGAGAGTTTCTGGTGCCTTGGGAATTTCAGCAAGCCATGTTCAGCGTGTTCTTAGAAATGACCATAGACGTCCTAACCATTTGCAACCTGTGCAAGGACTACAGCCAGGGGACGGAGAACGAAGAATCACATTTTGTCAGTGGATTCTTGATAGAACTAATAATAATAGGGAGTTTTTAAGTAACGTTTTATGGACCGATGAGTCATGCTTCACTTGACGTGGAGTGGTAACTTTTCATAATCAACATATTTGGTCGCATGAAAATCCGCATGCAGTTCTGGAAAGAAATTTTCAGCATGAATTTAGTGTGAACGTGTGGATTGGTATCTACCGTAATCGACTATTTGGACTCTACCTTTTGCCTGCAAGGTTAACTGCTGCGACCTTCTTGGAATTTTTAATAGCTGAACATGCAAATATGTGGGATGATGTTATGTTAGATTTAAGAAGATTGGCCTGGTTCCAGCTTGATGGCTGTCCAGCTCATTATTCGAGAATAGTTAGAAACTGGCTGGTCGAAAATTATCCAGAAAGATGGATCGGCCGTGGAGGACCAGTCACCTGGCCTCCACGATCCCCTGACCTAAATCCATTAGATTTCTTTGTGTGGGGATTTCTAAAAGAAAAAGTGTACCAGACTCCCGTAGTAAATAAGGCCTTATTTGAATAATGCTATACCACGTTCGATCATTCGTAGATGTGAATTGTGTATTGAACAATTGGGTTTACATTTCGAGCAACTACTTTAGATTTTGTATGTTTGTCCTAACTATCCAATAGCATTTTAGTTGTAAATAATTAATTTAATTTGTTAAAAATAATATTGGAAAATTAAACAAATTAATATTCTGTTTTTTTGTGTTTATTTGGAGTTAGGAATTATTGCTGTGTTTAAAAACACAATCTAAACGATCCTCTTAATTACTTGTAATGCCCGAATCGAAAATGTAAAAAAAATATTATTTTCCCATAAATAATTAAAAATGCATCGAACCTAAAAATCGAAATATCTCAAAAACGGCTAACTATAACGGAAACTCACAGGAGAGCTTTTTTATGTTGAAAAGTGCGAAGAATCCGATTTTTTATTCAAAAAGCAAAAAATTGCATTAAGAAAAAATTTTCGGTCATTTTAATACACTTCAAGTACAGTAGAGAGCGCCCTCTAGTGGCTACAGTCAAACTATGCCCATGGTTCGTTTTGTCGTACCAAAAAACACTTGTATACCAATTTTCACTGTTATACATCACATATTGTTCGAAATATTTAAAAAAACTATTTTAGAAAGTAAATTTAAACACCCTGTATTTCGGAAGCCACGCATTTTTCGATCCATGTTCATATAGACTTTATGCATTGATTTTAAAAGTTCTATCGAATCTTAAACTTATGCAACAATAAACTGAAACACCCTGTATAATATATTATTTATATGTTTGAAAAGTAATAAGCGACATTGCCAACATTAAAATGTTCTTTTTTTCGTATTGTTTTGCGGGTCCTAAATACCACATTTCGAATTTATTCAATAATGCAATATTATCGCTTATATTTCGAAAACTATCAACTTTATAGAAAAATCCCTTCTTTGACCCGAATGTCCAGAAACAAATTTGACCGGATTCTTTAAATTTGTTTTAAAAATATTGACGCAAATATGGGCCTGTCAACATGTATACTCCTTAAGAGTATGCAAAAAATCCGAATCAATATTTCTTACATCAGACGCGAGGAGGAGCTTTTTGTATTGGTTTTTCGTGTTTCAATGGTTTTTTGCTGGATTTTTGTGTTTTTAGATGGCTTTCTGACTTTTCTTGTTTGTATAACAAGGCTAATTTGAAAGAGAGGATTTTTATATTCTTATTGTAGTGGTATTTTGTATGGATTTCGTCTTTTGTGTTTGTCCACAAAAATCCACATTTTATGTGACTCTGACTGTACCACAAGTTCGCTGCATGTTATGGGTGCGTTAAAATTAAAAGTGAAAATCAGGTAATTGAGCCGAAAATTGATATAAATAATTAAATATATTTAGTTTGATTTGAACTTGGATTAATCGTTCTAGAGCTACGCTGCCACAAACATGCATGCATGCTGACACGCCTTAAACTTAAAATACCTATATGTTTGCGTTGAGGATCTGTAAAAAGAAATCAACAATATTCCCTTCACTGGCTAATAGGAATTATTCACGAATGAACCTTTGTTCTGAATTTTCAACTCAATGATAGAATGTTGCAATCATAGCCCTTTATGGCAAACAACTGTGGACTTTATTATTCCATATTTTCAAGGAAAGCCTTTATTGAGCTTTTTTGAGACAGGTTAAAAAAGCGTTATAGTGAAATTATTAGTATCGTATTGGCACCTTGAGTAACATCACTAGTGCCTATCTCTGGGCAGAGCCAACCTAAGGTTGCTGGTGGGACTGTTGTCTGGCCATAATACGTTAAGGCGTCACCTGCACGTGATGGGGTTGGCTGAGGATCCCTTGTACGAACGCTGCGGAGTAGAGGAAGAGACCTCGGCGCACGTTTTGTGTCGCTGTGAAGCTCTGAGCTACTATAGGCAGACTATACCGGGGTCCATTACTTTGGACCCTCAGGACGTCAAGGAGCTTGGACTCATAAGTGCCCGCTTAAGCGGCCTATGCACTGGCTCCTTATGGTGGCGTGATGCCTCTAATTTTAAGATTCATTCATTCATTCATTCATTCAACGTCTCTAGTCAATCAGAGTTACGCCACCGCGTACCAAGAGCGATACACCTTCCCGCAACATCGAGAAGAATCGACACTCATCCTGAGGTATCTAGCGCCATATAGACCACTCCGATCAAGGTTCGCGAATCGGCGTCGAAAACGCGGGAGAACTTATAAAACGAAACAAACAAAATTCGATTCACCACATAAAAGGCGAATTATTCACGAAGAAACGTTTGCTATGAATTTTCACAACAATGATACAATGTTGCATGCAGATCCCTATATGGCAAAAGACTGTGGGCTCCATTATGACGTATTTCAAGAATTCCCACGTTCGTACAGGTAAGCCAAGGATTTTTAGAGACATGCCAAAAACGCATCGTAGTGAAACAATTAGTATCGTATTGTGACGCCCTCTTAATCGGAACCGTAAGTAACGATGAGACGTCCTCACAATATCGACGTTCAGGCAACCAGAGTTACGCCACCGTGTACTAAGAGCGGTATAGCTTGAGGCAGCATCGAGAAGCATCGACGTTCATGCACTAGCTAGAACACTTCGATGAAGTATAGTGACTCGGCCTCAAAAACGTATGGGTACTTATTATTCATCGACTAAGCGCGGCCCAACACGTACGGAATTCGGATTCGTAATAGCCTAGAAAAATTAAACTTTTCTTTGTTTAAAAACTATTTCTGGAATTTTTACCAGAAAGTGTCTTATTGCCCTGGGCTATTCTGAATAGGGATTCCGTAGATAAAAATACCGAGAGATGGCAGAACCACACAATCAACGGGCAGTCAACATGATATAGGCCAGTCAACATGTTTATAAATTTGTCATAAATTAGTTGCAAGTCTTGTAATAAATTAGAATTTAAATAGTCAAAACTGTACTTTCGTATCAGTATCTTAGCTATTTCCCAATCTTATGCATCTCTGAAGGTATGCTAAAAGTCCATTGTATTTTATACAATCTTCGGTCATAGAAATGTAAAATGCAATATAAGTGTTACTCACTCTCCTGCATACACGCGTGTTTTCGATATAGACCGTTTTTTCCTCGCCGATTTGTGTCCAATTTTATATTTCCTCAATTCTTCACAGATCTTCTTCATGTTCTCTTCATACTGAGCGTGCCTCTCTGGGTCATGCTGTGCTGGGTATCGAAATGCACAACAGTGGAAGGAATGTGTGAGTTTTGCCGCCCTCAAATTCTACAAAGCCCAGAATTGTAGGAAATTTGTTATTAGATCTATTTTGTTTAATTTCATCAATAGATTTTGGATATGAGAAACTGTGTTCCAATGTTTAGTTTTTGTATTGGCAGTAAGCTCCGAATTGATTTAAAACAGTACGTCTTACTCGATTCTGAACTTACTTTAAGGTCGTATATACTGGGGATTGTTTGCATAGTGGGCGTGTCTTCGATTTTAAGAGTTTCTAGATCTTCTAATCCTTCTGTTGGTAATTTCTTTATCGCTGACTGTGATAAGTCTCTGTAAAATATTAATATTGTTTACGGTTGTATCAGAATTACTTTTTCCAGTCTTACAGTATCCGCAGACTCTTCAGTCCTTTGAAGGCAAGCTCATTGATTTCAGTCAGTTTGTAGTTTGAGTGCATGGACCTGGAACAAGCATAATCTTTGAAGTTTTTCTACTATACTATAGTCTAGCTCAGAATTGGAAGAAGACAGCTCAAGTTATCTGAAAGCCTTGCTTAGATTGAGGCAAAATTGGTAACCCTAAGCAGTTCACCACTCATCAGACCAATAAATAAAATCATTAAGTTCCAGTATATTGTAAGGCTGGGTGTTAACGGTTATTTGATCGAGGATTTGTCCTTTTTGCCAAAAATGTTGTGTGTATTTTCTATAATACAGTAAATATAATGTTTTTTTTGTTTTTGTTTTTTGGCAAATAAATGTATTTTGAATTTGAATTTGAATTGTGTAACACCCGTGTTTCGTTATTATTTTCAAAGGAGATTTAAACTGATATTTATAGTTCATAATGACATCATATGAGATTAGCGGTAATCAATGAACGAGTAGTGTATGTATTTGGTAGTAGGATTTGTATTTGTGGCTATTTTTGCATAAAATTGTAGTACGAAAAATAATCCATGTATCTTATTAGATATTTTGGATATAATTTTAGAATTCATTGGATCATTTACCCACAAGGTTCAGTTCTAGGGCACTCTTGGTCTTAATTTATACAGGGTGACTTTGAAGTTGAGTCATTAATTTTAACAGTGAGTAGATCTGATCAAAAGAAATGTTTTTTCCTTTAACATTTTTGTGGTAAAATTAAAGTAACAAAGTTATAGCCCTTTAGAAGTTTGAGTACCGCCCTGTCTCAATAATAATATTATGTGCTCGTGTTTGGCAACAACGGATATAATCCGCCTTATCGGTTCATCGCATCGGAAACAAAAAAGCGAAAGAGTTTGGAACGATGTTTTTACAATTATTTTATTCATTTGTATACAGTCAGTGTCAGTGAATAGTGGTGTCTGTTGAGTGGCTCAAACGAAATAAAAAATGGCACATGTTTATGCGGATCGGTTTCCCAATCGAGTGCAACCAACCCCTCGTGCCTTTGTTAATGTAGTACAACGGGCTCGTGAATCAGGTGACTTAAGACCTCACAGGGGACGGCATGCCGGTGCTCCAAGAGCTCACGATCAAATACAGGTCCGCACTGAAATACTTGTCGGGAGGATACTTTATAAAACAAGGTAAATTTTTTTTTAATTTTAATTTTATTTTTACACACATATTTTGGTTTATCTTCCTTCTACAATCATTATCTGAAAATTAATGACTCAACTTCAAAGTTGATTCGATTTGGTAAGTGTAACTTGTTATGCCGATGATACTAATTATTGTTAAGCTTTCCTCCACCTGATGACTTTAAAATGAATGAGGCTAAAATTAATATTGATCTCGAAAGTATTCACAACTACTGCTATTAATAATATGAAACTCAATCCTCAAAAATCAAGTGTTGTACTTTTTTGCAAGAAAGAAAAGCGGAGACACCTAGAAAAAACCTGGCCCTGGAAATAAGCTAAAATGTCGGTCTACTCATAGACAAAAACCTACGATTTCAAACGCATGTTAACAACATGATCAAAACTTACTATTCCAGGCTGAAATTGTTATATACCAATAGGCTCCTTAAGTTTTAAAACAAAAAAAACGATTAAGTGAATCATTAATTATACTAAGTGACATATAAATCCGAACACCCAGTTTAAATGCTTTTATTTTAATAAAATTTTGTATAAGTACTTAATGAAGCATAATAAGTAAATGATAAAAATTTCAAAATGATTGCACTGCTTTAAAGCCCTTTGACCTTTAATAATGTGTGGATGCACCCTGATGTGCTACGCATTCTCCAACGCGCCTAGGCATGCTTCTGATCAGGTGGTCAATGTCCTCCTGTGGTATCTCATTCCAGGCAACCACCAACTCCTCTCGAAGTGCTTCTAGAGTCTGAGGAGGACGTTGCAAATTGAGCAATCTCCTACCCATCATATCCCACACGTGCTCAATTGGGGATAAGTCGGGAGATCTTGGTGGCCATGGTAACAATGTGACATCATTATTTTGAAAGAAGTCTATTGTGACTCTTGCAACATGTGGTCGGGCATTATCTTGTTGGAAAGTTGGATCTGCCAGGGTGTCAAGATAGGGTAAAAGATGGGGTTCTAGAACTTCGTGGATATAACGCTGCGCGTTCATGTTACCTCTGATGAAGATTAAAGGTGACCTGGAACCATAAGCTATAGCACCCCAAACCATAACTCCATCAGTGTGATGAGCATGTCTTTCAACAAAAAACTGTGGATTCCTCCTTTCACCACGTCGCCTTCTAACCCTGGCACGACCATCGTGCATGCCTAAACAAAATCGAGACTCGTCACTAAAGACAATACTGTTCCATTCCTGATCCCAGAGTGACCGTTGTCTGCACCACTCAAGGCGATTACGTCGGTGTTCTCGAGTTAAAGGGAGGACCCAGTGTGGCCGGTATGAAAACAAGCCAAAACTTCTCATTCGTCGGTAAACACTTCGCATGCCAATAGGTCTTCCGTGTTCTGCAAACCATTCATTTGCAATGGACCTGGTAGTGGAGAAACGGTCCCTTAAGGCCAATAATCTAAGGCGGCGATCTTCACGGTCTGTTGTTCTACGGCGGCGTCCAGTGCCCCTTGCTCTTTGCGTACGGCCTTCTCGAAGCCATGCCTGACAACACCTAACCACAGTGTCTACACTTCTTTGAACTCTAACTGCAATTGCCCGAAAAGAAAGTCCAGCTTCCCGAAGTCCCACTATACGGCCCCTATCAAACTCACTAAGTTGACGAAATCGTACAGGTCTCCGTACTCTAGGCATCGTAACCGATCGTAAAGGATATCAAGAACCAAAATCCGCCAACGTTGATTCTTTGCTGCGGCTGAAATATTCATTTTTAGAGCGTTAGTGAATTAAAAAAAAGCAGTATAAAAACCGGAATGTCCAACTGATAAAGCTGAAAATTTTTTCACTTGTTATTTACAGTAAGATAAATACATTCACCAACTTTTATTAAAATAAAACCATTTAAACTGGGTGTTCGGATTTATATGTCACTTAGTATATTTCCAAAATGTCAAATGGAATCATAACGTATTATTATTGCTTAGAACAAGTGTTTACTTTCAGACTACAAAAAATTCAAAATTCTTGTTGCCGGTTAAAAAAACAACCTTAGGAAATACGATCATGTAACTCGCCCAATCAAAAAATCAGGATGGCTCAATAACCTGTTCAAATATGTGTTTTAGTCATTTGGAGAATTTATTATAACTATTCATTATATCATACATCATATAAATGTTTAAATTATCATAAATTTAAGTCGTTATTGAAATAATATATTTTCAACACAGAAATTTTGGTAGCACTTAATCTTTGTTAGATATATTTTGTGTACATAGTAACACTTGAATTTTAAAAATTGTTTTAACCAAAAGCATCGGTCAAAAACACTTCTGACCGATTTTTGTGGTCAAAAGAGTTTTGACTGCAACATATACAGGGTTTCACTTTATTGTTGCATAACTTTAAGATTCGATAGAACTTTTGAAATTAATGCATACAGTCTATATAAACATGGGTCAAAAAATGCGTGGCTTCCGAAATACAGGGGGTTTAAATTTACTTTCTAAAATAGTTTTTTTTAAATATTTCGAACAATATTTGATGTATAACAGTGAAAATTGGTATAAAAGGGTTTTTTGGTACGACAAAACGAACCATGGGCATAGTTTTACTGTAGCCGCTAGAGGGCGCTCTCTAATGTACCTGTAGTGTATTAAAATGACCGAATTTTTTCTTATTGCAATTTTGTGCTTTTTGAATAAAAAACCTGATTTTTCGCACTTTTCAACATAAAAAAGCTCTCTTGTGAATTTTCATTATAGTTAGCCGTTTTTGAGATATTTTGATTTTTAAGGTTCGATGCATTTTTAATTATTTATGGTAAAATAACGTTAAAAAGTCAGTATCGCGATAATTTTTAGAAGTAGGTTGTGCCTGCAAATATTTTTGAAATTGAAAGCAGAATAAGGTTAAACGTCAATTAGTTGACAGTTAGTTTTGTTGTCTGTTGAAACCTGAAACGTTGTGAATGCACGAAATTTAGTTTCTTTTACCTGTTTTTTTTGTAAGTTTTATAAAAATGCCATTTTTATTCTCCAATCAAGAGTTAGCGGATATTCATTTTGTGTATGGCTTTGTAAATGGAAACGCAGCAGAAGCAGCCAGAGAATACGCACGAAGATTTCCAAACAGACGACATCCAACTTGCTTAGTATTTGTAATAGTGCATCGCCAAATAATTGAAAATGGTTTTGGAAATCTCCAAAGGGATCAAAACATAAATGTTCGTCAGCGCAGATTTACTCGTATGATTCTGCGTGAGTTTGATAGAGATCCGACCACAAGTGTTAGGAGAGTTTCTGGTGCCTTGGGAATTTCAGCAAGCCATGTTCACTGTGTTCCTAGAAATGACCATAGACGTCCTTACCATTTGCAACCTGTGCAAGGACTACAGCCAGGGGACGGAGAATGAAGAATCACATTTTGTAAGTGGATTCTTGATAGTACTGATAATAATAGGGAGTTTTTAAGTAACGTTTTATGGACCGATGAGTCATGCTTCACTAGACGTGGAGTGGTAAATTTTCATAATCAACATATTTGGTCGCATGAAAATCCGCATGCAGTTCGGGAAAGAAATTTTCAGCATGAATTTAGTGTGAACGTGTGGATTGGTATCTACCGTAATCGACTATTTGGACCCTACCTTTTGCCTGCAAGGTTAAATTCTGCGACCTTCTTGGAATTTTTAAAGGCTGAACATGCAAATATGTGGGATGATGTTATGTTAGATTTAAGAAGATTGGCCTGGTTCCAGCTTGATGGTTGTCCAGCACATTATTCGAGATAGTTAGAAACTGGCTGGATGAAAATTATCCAGAAAGATGGATCGGCCGTGGAGGACCAGTCGCCTGGCCTCCACGATCCCCTGACCTAAATCCATTAGATTTCTTTGTGTGGGGATTTCTAAAAGAGAAAGTGTACCAGACTCCCGTAACCACAAGAGATATACTAATAGACAGAATCAGGAATGCATGTGATGAAATAAGGCCTTATTTGAATAATGCTATACCACGTTCGATCATTCGTAGATGTGAATTGTGTATTGAACAATTGGGTTTACATTTCAAGCAACTACTTTAGATTTTGTATGTTTGTCCTAACTATCCAATAGCATTTTAGTTGTAAATAATTAATTTAATTTGTTAAAAATAATATTGGAAAATTAAACAAATTAATATTGTTTTTTTGTGTTTATTTGAAGTTACTAATTATTGCTGTGTTTAAAAACACAATCTAAATGATCATCTTAATTACTTGTAATGCCTAAATCGAAAATGTAAAAAAAAATATGATTTTCCCATAAATAATTAAAAATGCATCGAACCTTAAAAATCGAAATATCTCAAAAACGGCTAACTATAACGAAAATTCACAAGAGAGCTTTTTTTATGTTGAAAAGTGCGAGGAATCAGTTTTTTTATTCAAAAAGCAAAAAATTGCACCAAGAAAAAATTTTCGGTCATTTTAATACACTACAGGTACAGTGGAGAGCGCCCTCTAGCGGCTACAGTAAAACTATGCCCATGGTTCGTTTTGTCGTACCAAAAGACCCTTGTATACCAATTTTCACTGTTATACATCAAATATTGTTCGAAATATTTAAAAAAAAACTATTTTAGAAAGTAAATTTAAACACCCTTTATTTCGGAAGCCACGCATTTTTCGACCCATGTTTATATAGACTTTATGCAATAATTTTGAAAGTTCTATCGAATCTTAAAGTTATGCAACAATAAACTGAAACACCCTATAGTAAATATGAACTTTTTCATTATTATAGTATTTATTTATTTGCATTATTCTTTGAATATTATGTTGTTATGTTAATGATGAAATAAAGACATGTGAGTATACTTACAGTTCTGCGATTTCCGATCCATTAAATGCATGGTCCTCTATCACCACTAACCGTGAATTGAAGTTTATGGTTCTGAAAATATAAATTATCAATAATTAACTATTCTTGAATATATTACGAGCTCATTGATTAATTAAGTTTTAGCTAAGCAATGTTGCTACACATCGTGATGAAATGCTGCGAGCATGACCATGTAACGAACGAATGAGGGATTTTACTGAGTATGCCGGATTCTGGAGAATCTCACACTTCGGACAGAAAAGGACAGTGCTGTCGAGATTTTCTGTCCGAGACCGACTATAAAAGATCTCCTCTGTCATTTTTTTTTTAAATCAACCTATAATATCTATTGACTTACGCTTTTCGCTTACCAAATGAACTTACACTTGTTCGGCAACGATTCTTATAGAATTCCTCGGGAGGCGCTCTATCTCATTGTGGTCCAGATCTCTGAAAAGTCAATAGAACAACAGCTGTACGAAAATATTGTCCCAAAGATTCCGTGAATCAAGAAGCGGCAATAAATATCAGAACGAATATGAAGAATGGCATCAACTAGGCTGATTCTGCACATCACGACTATGTTCGGCTCAAGCTAGTCGCTTTGAGCTAGCTCCAAACATGTATAACATAAAATTAAATGGGTCAAGTCAGCCAAACAGGCCCATATACAGGGTGTTTCAGTTTATTGTTGCATAACTTTAAGATTCGATAGAACTTTTAAAATTAATGCATACAGTCTATATAAACATGGGTCGAAAAATGCGTGGCTTCCGAAATACAGGGTGTCTAAATTTACTTTCTAAAATAGTTTTTTTTAAGTATTTCGAACAATATTTGATGTATAACAGTGAAAATTGGTATACAAGGGTTTTTTGGTACGACAAAAAGAACCATGGGCATAGTTTTACTGTAGCCGCTAGAGGGCGCTCTCTACTGTACCTGTAGTGTATTAAAATGACCGAAAATTTTTTCTTAGTACAATTTTTTGCTTTTTGAATAAAAAACTGATTCTTCGCACTTTTCAACATAAAAAAGCTGTCTTGTGAATGTTCGTTAAAGTTAGGCCGTTTTTGAGATATTTCGATTTTTAAGGTTCGATGCATTTTCAATTATTTATGATAAAATAACGTTAAAAAGTCAGTATCTCGATAATTTTGAGAAGTAGGCTGTGCCTGCAAATATTTTTGAAATTGAAAGCAGAATAAGGTTAAACGTCAATTAGTTGACAGTTAGTTTTGTTGTCTGTTGAAACCTGAAACGTTTTTTTGCAATTGTGAATGCACGAAACTTAGTTTCTTTTACCTGTTTTTTTTTTGTAAGTTTTATAAAAATGCCATTTTTATTCTCCAATCAAGAGTTAGCGGATATTCATTTTGTGTATGGCTTTGTAAATGGAAACGCAGCAGAAGCAGCCAGAGAATACGCACGAAGATTTCCAAACAGACGACATCCAACTCGCTCAGTATTTGTAAGAGTGCATCGCCAAATAATTGAAAATGGTTTTGGAAATCTCCAAAGCGATCAAAACATAAATGTTCGTCAGCGCAGATTTACACGTATGATTCTGCGTGAGTTTGATAGAGATCCGACCACAAGTGTTAGGAGAGTGTCTGGTGCCATGGGAATTTCAGCAAGCCATGTTCACCGTGTTCTTAGAAATGACCATAGACGTCCTTACCATTTGCAACCTGTGCTAGGGCTACAGCCAGGGGACGGAGAACGAAGAATCATATTTTGTCAGTGGATTCTTGATAGAACTGATAATAATAGGGAGTTTTTAAGTAACGTTTTATGGACCGATGAGTCATGCTTCACTAGACGTGGAGTGGTAAATTTTCATAATCAACATATTTGGTCGCATGAAAATCCGCATGCAGTTAGGGAAAGAAATTTTCAGCATGAATTTAGTGTGAACGTGTGGATTGGTATCTACCGTAATCGACTATTTGAACCCTACCTTTTGCCTGCAAGGTTAAATGCTGCGACCTTCTTGGAATTTTTAAAGGCTGAACATGCAAATATGTGGGATGATGTTATGTTAGATTTAAGAAGATTGGCTTGGTTCCAGCTAAATGGTTGTCCAGCTCATTAATCGAGAATAGCTAGAAACTGGCTGGGCGAAAATTATCCAGAAAGATGGATCGGCCGTGGAGGACCAGTCGGCTGGCCTCCACGATCCCCTGGCCTAAATCCATTAGATTTATTTGTGTGGGGATTTCTAAAAGAAAAAGTGTACCAGACACCCGTAACCACAAGAGACAGAATCAGGAATGCATGTGATGAAATAAGGCCTTATTTGAATCGGTCCACGTTCGATCATTCGTAGATGTGAATTGTGTATTGAACAATTGGGTTTACATTTCGAGCAACTACTTTAGATTTTGTATGTTTGTCCTAACTATCCAATAGCATTTTAGTTGTAAATAATTAATTTAATTTGTTAAAAATAATATTGGAAAATTAAACAAATTAATATTCTGTTTTTTGTGTTTATTTGGAGTTAGGAATTATTGCTGTGTTTAAAAACACAATCTAAACGATCATCTTAATTACTTGTAATGCCCAAATCGGAAATGTAAAAAAAAAAATATTATTAACGAAAACTCACAAGAGAGCTTTTTTATGTTGAAAAGTGCGAAGAATCAGTTTTTTTATTAAAAAAGCAAAAAATTGCACTGAGAAAAAATTTTCGGTCATTTTAATACACTACAGGTTCAGTAAAGAGCGCCCTCTAGCGGCTACAGTAAAACTATGCCCATGGTTCGTTTTTTCGTACCAAAAAACCCTTGTATACCAATTTTCACTGTTATACATGAAATATTGTTCGAAATATTTAAAAAAAAACTATTTTAGAAAGTAATTTTAAATACCCTGTATAATTAGTACATACTCCATAGTCCCCATCCATTTGATAACGCTAAAGCTAGATTCTTCCCTGCCCCATTTATCAACCATCCGGCAACGCTGCTGGACCCTACCAGTCAAAGACGTCATAAGTGCCAGCTATGATACTAACATCCCTGTTGCTGTTTTGTTAAAAGTTCGTTCTTGTAATAAATACATAATTTAGGTCTGGTCTTACATTTTTTATGTTTCAAAATCTTATATATTGTTAATGTTAATCAATAAATTCTTTGATGTTGTTTACAAATTTAAAAGGGTCTATTGCCTATTGGAAAACATCTCAAATGAAGACGCGTACACCAATGCTTAATAAGAAAGATAAAAAATTCCAGGTAAAAGATGAATAACAGTGTTGGCCAGCATCTTAACATTTTGAAAAATAATTTTTTTTAAGTTATCAGCACTTCTTAGCAAAGCAAAAAATGTTTTTGGAGTTACGCCACTGGTATACACCCCGATATTAAGAGTAGTACTTGGTTTTGTTCATTAGGCAGCTTAATTGCATAGTAAAATTCGGTTTTAATTATAATGTCAAAGTAGAAAAATTTTACTGCACGCCACTGGAAGAATTTTCAGCTTTAACAGTGGCGTGCGTACGGGTATTGACTTCGATATTTTTCAAGAAAAAAATGGTACGCCAATGGTTTTTTTCCAAATAAAAATTATTTTTGAATTCCCCGTTCAATTTAAAACGAATGATCTCCCCTGAATTGTTTTCGTTCGATGCGCCATTTTTGAATAACAAAAAAAAAAACCGTTCTATTGTCTAACTTTAATTGGAAAAATTAAACACATTAGGGGTAAAGAACAACAACAACTGACAACATAAACATAACATTATATTCTGTTTTGTTATGGTTTGAGTGATGGAAATTCCGTTGAAGCCAGGCGAGAATACGAAAACCGTTTTCCGAATCGGCGAATACCGAGTCATCGAGTATTTGCTTCTGTGTACCAACGCGTCAAGGAAAGTGGACAGGTTCATGAGAGACGTCATGATGCTGGTAGAACTCGGTTGTTTGACGACGAAGATCGAGAGGCAATACTGGAATGCTACGGCATAGACCTGACGACGTCTACACGAGTTATAGCAAAGCAGCTTGGTTTAACTCAGTAGAAAGTTTGGTTCGTTTTGCATTCGGCGAGACTTTACCCTTTCCATTACACACTGGTTCAAGTATTGGAAGAAGGAGATCCCGCAAGAAGAATTGATTTTTGTCGATACATGCTTCATCGGGATCAAGAAGAAAACGACTATTTAACTAAAATATTGTGAACCGACGAGTCTAAGTTTGACAGAGAGGGGACAACAAATTATCACAACTTACATTATTGGGCCCCACGAGAGGCAAATCCCCACATGGTAAAGCCAAGAGCCCATCAAAGAAGACTTTCGGCAAACGTGTGGATGGGAATCATTCATACGTATCTAATTGGAACAGTTTTTTTGCCTGACAACCTGAATGGCGAATCCTATGAAAACTTTTTGAGATCCGAACTCTGGGAGTATCTCGAAGACCTGGCTCTGAATATCAGGATGCAGATGATCTACCAACACGATGGCTGTCCCGCGCATTTCCGTCTGGGTGTTAGACAGTGGCTGGACAAGAAGTATCCTTGTCGCTGGATTGGCCGAGGTGGACCGACACCGTGGCCAGCGAGGAGCCCAGATGTAACACCGTGTGACTATTATTTATGGGGGCACATGAAGTCACTGGTGTACGTTGAGCCCATAGACATTCTTGCACAGTTGAAAGAAAGAATTATTGCTGCTGCTGACACTATCAGAGGACAACTAACTGGCCGCATCACGCGTACCAACATGAGAAAAAGACTACGGGCTTGCATAAGAAACGGCGGGCGTCAGTTCGAACAACAATTGCAATGAATTTTACCTTCATTTCATTATTGTATTTTACTTACCAATTGTAGTAACTGTTAGTCAGTTTTTATTATTCTGAAGTACAATTACAACGGTGTAAATAATCTAATCGTGTAACTTAACCGTAGTTTAAAATAATAACTATCCCATAGCTTACAGTTACATTATTTTCACAAAAACACTTTCTTATCAATCAGAGAGTTGTGAAAATAGGAGACAAGCCATTGGTAAATTTACTCCCTATTGTTGTATTACAATACATTATGGTTAGTTTCACACAGTTTTCGTGCACTTATCATACCAATTTAGATTCCTTATGAAACAAGGATATTATTTAAATTGTTTTTACGTTTTTTTGTATACTGATCTTTTTGTAAAACACCTTACTTACTGTAAAACGTTATTTGTTTTTCTTAGTTAAACATTTTTGAATGAAAATAAATACGTTGTTTGGTATTGTTTTCGAATCTTTTTTAATTTATAATAGTTAATTATTGAAATAATAACTCAAAACTTTTTTACTCTGAAATATGGATTGTTTTTAAAAAAATCTTAAATCTTCAATAACTTTTCAACCTTTGAATATAGGGTATGGTATTATATACTAATTTCGATAGCAAAGGGGCTGTACTATCACCTCCTAAAATATTTTACACCTATTTACCTGTCACCCTGTATACGTAATGCATTTCCGCCATTTCTATAATCAGAAAGATGTCACAGCGAACAGATTTGAATAACAGAGACTTGTCAGATGTCAAAAGCCAGTGACATATTCCAGAGCAACTAGCTATTTATTGCTAAATTACATTCTTCAATTATTACATTAATTTTCTCGGTTTTTATTTTTTTCCTCAAAAATGGCGCATCGAAAGAAAGCAACTCAGGAGAAATCATTTGTTTTAAATTGAACGGGGAATTCAAAAATAATTTTTATTTGGCAAAAAACCATTGGCGTACCATTTTTTTCTCAAAAAATATCTACGCCAATACCCGTACGCACGCCACTGTTACAGCTAAAATTTATTTTTGCATTGAAAAATATGCAACTTTATTAACTTTCACTACGTACTAAATATCAGTGAAATATCTGAAGCGGTTCTGAAAACATTGATTAATTTCCATGTTTTTCCTAAAACTTCAACACCCCGAGTTTTTGTAAGGAAACATTTTTGGACCATAGTTTAAGCAAACTAACAATAATTTTTCACGTAGATTCACACCCTCAAATATTCGCATATCATTAAGGAACACCCTGTATAACCATCCCAAAATAATATTGTAATTCTATATATGGCACATGCGTGTGCTATAAATACTGGAGTAATAAGAGCGGGGGCGTTCAATATACGCAGTTTAATAAGCGTACCCGAGCAGATTAAGCTATAAGAGCAGTGGAGGACTAATTAACTTGCACAAAGAGCTTATTAAAATGAACGAATGAAGACAAGGAGATTGACTTTCATTTTCTTTAGTCCCATTATATTCCGATATAAAATCGGGGAAGGCAGATTCGAAAGTCTGGTATGCAGAACAACTACAGGTTTAGAAGAAATATTGGAAGAAAAATTGTAACCACTCAAAAATATGTGAACAAACATCAAAAGTTTGAACCAAAAATCAATGTAACTCTGTGCTCTCGAAGAAAGTTATAATGAATTCAAAAAGAGGATACTATCAAAAACTTCAAAAATAGAGGTACGTAAGTATGTAAATGAAATTCAGAAAATATACGCATAAAAACATTATAAAACATTATTTGTCACATGATTTTGATCGGGAATGCAATTTAAATTTTGAGTACACTCAGAAAAATGAAATATTCAAAAGATGAAGTATACACATTAAATTGGAATCAAAAAAATAATTATTTCTTGTAAATTTTGTAAATGGTGGACTGACGTAATAGTTCCAAAGGTTGAAAGAACAACGATGACAAATGTCCAAAGTAAACATTCAACTGCCTTTTACAGGAAATTAGCTTAACAATTATCAAAGGAAACTCTTATCCGTTCGCATCTGTACTAGGAAATAAATATAGGAAAACCTTCTCGCTCCAATGTACAGGTCGAAAAACTCGCCCCCTTCGATTCAGCGGAAATATGAGTATTGGACTGATTGTAATATTTCAAAAGGTTGAAGGATCAACGATGTTAAATGTCCAAAGTAAACAATCAGCTGGCTCTTACAGCAAATAAGTTTAATTTTTTTTTTATATCGATACAGCCGCGCAGGCAGAAGCCTAAATGCCGGAACACCGCGGCTGCTATGATGATCCCAAAGAAATTTTGTTAATACGATTTTTGAACTGCCTAAGGTTAGTAAAACTGGGAAAAGCTTCCTCCCGTAGATTGTTCCACAATCTAGACACCCTCGGGACAAAGGAGCGGTCGTATCGGCCGCGACATTACCCTGTGCCTAACTTTTATATCATGCTGGTTTTTGGCATTGCGAACCGCTTCGTTATATTTGTTTCTGGACTCGACGTCGGCTTGTCTGTTCTCTACAGTGGGGTTTTGTAAGTAGGTTCTGTGGGCCTTGATCTTCTGCTGGCGAGCAGTCTCACACGATTTGTTGAACCAGCCGTTGGACCCTGGTTAAGGAACTTTCACTGTGTGAGGGATGTATTCCTCCATTCCGACGTGGATAATTTCGGTTATTGAAGAACAGACAGTCGACGCATCCGCGTCAGTGAAACAGACATCTCTCCAAGGAAAGCTAGAGAAGATGTCTCTGAGCCCCTCCCAGTCGGCATGTCCGTAATGCCAAGTTTTGCGGCCTGTGCGAGTTTCTGCTGCCACAGCGGCTTCTGACCGAAACCTAACCTCCACAACACCGTGATCTGAGTTACCCAGGGGGGACAGGACAGCAGTGCTGTAAGGGGCAGGATGCGTGGTCAGAAAGAGATCCAGCAGGCTACTGGCGTGTGACGAGACGCGGGGGAAAAAGTAGGGCTCGTCACCAGCTGGGTCAGCCCTTGAGTAAGAGCGAACGCTTCGACTGCACGACCTGCTGCATCGGTCTTATTTGAGCCCAACCAAAGCTCATTATGGGCATTGAAATCACCGAGAAGAACTACCTCTGAAGCGGGGTCATTGATGTTCAGGAAGTCGATCTGGACGGCGAGGTATTCGAGTAGGTCATCCCAGTTATGGTTCGATGGAGAGCGATAAAGGCAGCAAATAAATTTGGATGATGTTTTGGAGTTGAGGCGAAGCCACAGAATGTCCTTCCGGTCTGATTCCAAAGAAAGATCCCTGGAGCAGGAAAGACTGCTGCGGACAAAAGCCATAACTCCCCCGTTCTTTCTCAGATTGGAGTGCACCTCGTAGTTTGGGAAATTGAGATGGTTAATCGGTGCAGTCTCTGAGATTTTTGTCTCCGCCAAGAAAAGCACGGCGGGACGATTGGATTGCAGGTAGTGATGAACAGCATCAATGTTGCTGTTGATCCCGCAGATGTTCGAAAAACAAATTTTATCTTCGATGTTGTTCCCTCGAGCCCACCGTCCACCCAGACATTCCGAGAGTGGAGTGAGTTTACGTCCGGAGTTTTTAGTGCTCGAGGGATCCATCATCATTAACTTCTTTGTTTTGGTAGATAACCGACTGCATAGCTTAGGTGTGGAAACATGCGGACATTTATAAGACACCCTGGGAAAAGCTAGCGGGTGGTACTGCCTCGGTCGACTGGTCCTTGTCTACCACCTTCTTTTTACGTGCTAGTGATGTTAAATAGACCTAAAGTGGCCCGTTGGCGGACTTGTACCGCCACCCGGCAATCGGTACTGAGGTATTCCTTAACGCGTGCACAATCACTTGGACGGGAAGAAGTTGTATACTGGATACAACGACTTCCGGAACAAGCATTTGCCACGGCCCTCACTCAGTAGGGGGGGGGGAATCATTAATCATTATCAAAGGAAATTCTTGTCCGTTCGCATCTGTACTAGGAAATAAATATAGGAAAACCTACTCGCTCCAATGTACAGATCGAAAAACTCGCCCCCTTCGATTGAGCGGAAATATGAGTATTGGACAAATTGTAATATTTCAAAAGGTTGAAGGATCAACGATGTTAAATGTCCAAAGTAAACATTCACCTGGCTCTTACAGCAAATAAGTTTAATCATTATCAAAGGAAATTCTTATCCGTTCGCATCTGTACTAGGAAATAAATATAGGAAAACCTACTCGCTCCAATGTACAGATCGAAAAACTCGCCCCCTTCGATTGAGCGGAAATATGAGTATTGGACTGATTGTAATATTTCAAAAGGTTGAAGGATCAACGATGTTAAATGTCCAAAGTAAACAATCAGCTGGCTCTTACAGCAAATAAGTTTAATCATTATCAAAGGAAATTCTTGTCCGTTCGCATCTGTACTAGGAAATAAATATAGGAAAACCTACTCGCTCCAATGTACAGATCGAAAAACTCGCCCCGTTTGAGCGGTGGTTGACTTTTTTCCTGAAAGGGGCTAACTTGGACCGATCATATTTTTTTATGAAGTGATGTTGCATGGGAAATGCAGAGCCAACCTACTTGACGAAATTTTTTTGAAATTGAAGGCCTTCTCTCGTAGTTTTTTATTATCACTTGTTTGCTGTTTACCCCTGACTCTCTTCGAGATTTTCTTCATTAGGTTCTGGAAAATTATTATGCAAATTTCCATCTCCATCAAAATTTACTTAAGCTTCAATGTTTCTGCCATTTAGGTTATGTAAATTACTAAGCAGCGTATTTCCATTATTTTGTACAACCTTTGCATCTTTTAACGATCTCCCGAGAAAAGATGTTTTAACAAGATTAATGTTGCGGCGAAACACTGAGGGTTAATAATCTGCCAATTTTGTTGTTTGATAGCAGCTGTGAAAGCCCCTCAGTCTGAACAGATTAAATTTAAGCCTCTTATACCCGTTTTACATTAACGATGCATAGATCTTTTCATGAATTGATGTCAAGGCCAAATTTCAAAATTGCATGAATTTGACGTCGTAAATCGTGAAGTTCCTCTTCACGAAACTAGAACTTGTCAAATTCTATGGTGCCAATCTTGTTTTTCTTTCAATTATATGGTCATTTCTCCACTAACTGGGAAATCGCTGTCCCAGGCAAAAGTTATACAGGGTGGCGCATCGAAAACGAAACAGACACATTTACTGGCAGCTCAGTTTTTTTTTGGAAAAACGCTCAGACCTGTCGATTTTGTTTTCCAGGGGGACACAAGTTTGGCAAAATATCACGTTCAGCATGTGCAGCCCCCTAAGTGGGGGGGTGACACCACCCCCAAAATCTTAAATGGAAAGGGGGATCGAGTGCTACCTTATTTTAAAGGTTTTTCAATTCCCTTTATAATGATATAAAATTAATGTACTTCAGTTCAGTAGTTTTGAAGTTTTATTGATTTAAAGCTTAAATAAAACTAATACATCATCATTAGTGGACATCAATACATTTGGCAGCAAAGTAATTTAAAAATTAAGAATGAACTGACCCGTTAGGCAAGTAAATGTTGAAAATGGCCACCATGACTCTCCATGCGATAATAAAGATTTTGCTCAAAACGTTGCCGCACATTTTGCAATATTTGGGGAGTAATTTGAAGGCACTCATTCACAATTCTTTGTCGCAGGTTTTCTAATGATGTTGGCTGAGTAGCATAGATTTTGTTTTTTAAATGACCCCACACAAAGAAATCCAAAGGTGATAAATCTGGCTGGATTTTTGTGGCTGCTGTGTATGAACCTCATGATAAATGCTGGGATTAGAATCAGACCAATATCGGCAGTTATGACGACTTACTACGCCATTTAAGAAAAAGGAACATTCGTCGGAAAAGTGTTGAATAGAAAATATTCATCGTTTATAATTCGTTCACTCATATCTTCACAAAACTGTAATCGCCGATCAACACAAATGACGAATTCTTTAGGCCAGTGGTTAGTCCATCTAGGAAGGCTTGTTTTGCTGATTTAATTGCAGAGTCAGCCCATACTGTAGGTTTTGTATGTCCTGCATCTATCCGGGTTTCATCCAAGAAATAAATCTTCCTGCCCTGCTCGCGGTATTTCTTTATTGATTTTAAAGAATTTCTTTTCCATAAAACCATCTCTTGGCTGTCCTTCAAAATATTATTTCTGCCCCGTTTTTGATACTCAGAATAAAGTTCTTTGAGTAAACTATAGAATGTGGTCCCTTTGGAAGTAGGTAAGTCTTCATAACTATTAACCTCCTGTAATACTTTGTCTATGGTCGGAAGTTGAATGTTGAAAATTGTCTTAGAACATAAGCCTGTTTTGATCGCCACACGTTGTTCAATATTATGAATTTTCTTTTCAAGATGCTGCGAAATTTTGCTCTTATAAATGTTAAGGACAATTTATATCGCCTGAATATTCAGATGTCCCTTCTTCGGGGAGGAGACATCACTGTAGAAGAAGCATGTCTGACGGAATCATCATCTGCTGTATCTGTAGACGACATGTTAACGTATAACCACCCGCTGTGTATGCACCGAATACGAACAGCAACTGGCGGCTGCCGATTCGCCGCTCTGCATCTTTGTTGTGCCTGGGCGTAAATAGACTACGAATAGGGTATAGTTAGCTAATGACCTTTGAATAATTAATAGCAATAACGGCCAACTTGCATGCTTTCTGTTTATGGAATTCCCCTTGTAATCAAAACCACACTACATGTTTCAGTTTATTGTTGCATAACTTTAAGATTCGATAGAACTTTTAAAATTAATGCATAAAGTCTATATAAACATGGGTCGAAAAATGCGTGGCTGCCGAAATACAGGGTGTTTAAATTTACTTTCTAAAATAGTTTTTTTTTAAATATTTCGAACAATATTTGATGTATAACAGTGAAAATTGGTATACAAGGGTTTTTTGGTACGGCAAAACGAACCATGGGCATAGCTTTACTGTAGCCGCTAGAGGGCGCTCTCTACTGTACCTGTAGTGTATTAAAATGACCGAAACATTTTTCTTAGTGCAATTTTTTGCTTTTTGAATAAAAACACTTTTCAACATAAAAGAGCTCTCTTGTGAATTTTCGTTATAGTTAGCCGTTTTTGAGATATTTCGATTTTTAAGGTTCGATGCATTTTTAATTATTTATGATAAAATAACGTTAAAAAGTCAGTATCTCGATTATTTTCAGAAGTAGGCTGTGCCTGCAAATATTTTTGAAATTGAAAGCAGAATAAGGTTAAACGTCAATTAGTTGACAGTCAGTTTTGTTGTCTGTTGAAACCTGAAACGTTTTTTTGCAATTGTGAATGCACGAAATTTAGTTTCTTTTCCTGTTTTTTTTTTTTGTAAGTTTTATAAAAATGCTATTTTTATTCTCCAATCAAGAGTTAGCGGATATTCATTTTGTGTATGGCTTTGTAAATGGAAATGCAGCAGAAGCAGCCAGATAATACGCACGAAGATTTCCAAACAGACGACATCCAACTCGCTCAGTATTTGTAAGATTGCATCGCCAAATAATTGAAAATGGTTTTGGAAATCTCCAAAGGGATCAAAACATAAATGTTCGTCAGCGCAGATTTACCCGTATGATTCTGCGTGAGTTTGATAGAGATCCGACCACAAGTGTTAGGAGAGTTTCTGGTGCCTTGGAAATTTCAGCAAGCCATGTTCACCGTGTTCTTAGAAATGACCATAGACGTCCCTACCATTTGTACCTGTGCAAGGACTACAGCCAGGGGACGGACAACGAAGAATCACATTTTGTCAGTGGATTCTTGATAGAACTGATAATAATAGGGAGTTTTTAAGTAACGTTTTATGGACCGATGAGTCATGCTTCACTAGACGTGGAGTGGTAAATTTTCATAATCAACATATTTGGTCGCATGAAAATCCGCATGCAGTTCGGGAAAGAAATTTTCAGCATGAATTTAGTGTGAACGTGTGGATTGGTATCTACCGTAATCGACTATTTGGACCCTACCTTTTGCCTGCAAGGTTAAATGCTGCGACCTTCTTGGAATTTTTAAAGGCTGAACATGCAAATATGTGGGATGATGTTATGTTAGATTTAAGAAGATTGGCCTGGTTCCAGCTTGATGGTTGTCCAGCTTATTATTCGAGAATAGTTAGAAACTGGCTGAACGAAAATTATCCAGAAGGATGGATCGGCCGTGGAGGACCAGTCGCCTGGCCTCCACGATCCCCTGACCTAAATTCATTAGATCTTTTTGTGTGGGGATTTCTAGAAGAAAAAGTGTACCAGACACCCGTAACCACAAGAGATATGCTAATAGACAGAATCAGGAATGCATGTGATGAAATACGGCCTTATTTGAATAATGCTATACCACGTTCGATCATTCGTAGATGTGAATTGTGTATTGAACAATTGGGTTTACATTTCGAGCAACTACTTTAGATTTTGTATGTTTGTTCTAACTATCCAATAGCATTTTAGTTGTAAATAATTAATTTAATTTGTTAAAAATAATATTGGAAAATTAAGCAAATTAATATTCTGTTTTTTTGTGTTTATTTGGAGTTAGGAATTATTGCTGTGTTTAAAAACACAATCTAAACGATCATCTTAATTACTTGTAATGCCCAAATCGAAAATGTAAAAAAAATATTATTTTCCCATAAATAATTAAAAATGCATCGAACCTTAAAAATCGAAATATCTCAAAAACGTCTAACTATAATGAAAACTCACAGGAGAGCTTTTTATGCAGAAAGGTGCAAAGAATCAGTTTTTTTATTAGAAAGGCAAAAAATTGTACTAAGAAAATTTTTTCGGTCATTTCAATACACTACAGGTACAGTAGAGAGCGCCCTCTAGCATGGTTTGTTTTGTCGTACCAAAAAACCCTTGTATACCAGTTTTCACTGTTATACATCAAATATTGTTCGAAATATTTAAAAAAAACTATTTCAAAAAGTAAATTTAAACACCGTGTATTCCGAAAGCCACGCATTTTTCGACCCATGTTTATATGGACTTAATGCATTAATTTTAAATGTTCTATCGAATCTTAAAGTTATGCAACAATAAACTGAAACACCCTGTATAAGGAGTTGAAGAACTATACTTAGGCTGATACTAGGCGTGAAAAAGAAAAAAGGTACTTGGAATGCCTTAAAACAATTAGGTGTGTGGTCGCGACGTTAAACCTCAATTTCAGCTCATTTAAGTAATCCTGATGATCTAGATAATCACTTTGCATCGTATTCACAATGTGTTACATCTGTTTCCGACAAGGAATTCGAATATTATTCATCTGATGTTCATAATGCTAATTTAAGCTTCCAGTTCAGGATGATAACTGACGAAGAAGTGCACACAATTTTGCATAGCTTACAATCAGATGCTGTTGACATTAATGCAAAAATGCTCAAATTGTGCAGCCCTTTCCTTGATATATATACAGCGCATATTATCAACTGTTGCATAGAGAAATCTTATCCTCCAATTCTATGGAAATCTGCTATTGGTATCCCTTCCCAAAAATAAATAATCCCGATCTTAGGCTTATATCACTTCTACCAGCTGTCTCAAAAATTTTTGAAAAACATCTATATATACACATTCAGTCCAAGGTCTACTTCCTGACTGCCAGTCTGAATTCAGACCTGGAAGAAGTACTGAAACATGACTAGCTGCGGTAACCAGAGATATTTTAATGACGTATAATCAATGTTTGTCCAGCGCTCTTGTTCTTTTGGATTTTTCCAAAGCTTTTGACACCATCAATCATGAATTGTTGTGCTCAAAGCTGAAATACTATGGTGTTACTGGCCCCTCACTGTTTTTAATATGGAGCTCCCAAAACATTCATATTGATGGTTCTTACTCGGCAAGCACAGATATTCTGTCGGGGGTGCCACAAGGATCCATACTTGGGCCTTTGTTATACATAATGTACACAGCGGAAATTCTAAGAAAGATACAAAACGTCAAGGTACAATCGTACGCTGACGGTATTCAAGTTGACTTTAGCTTTTCCATGAAAGACAAAGCTGCAGCAGAACGAACTCTGAATGAAGAGGTTCAATCGATAAACACATTATCAGAGCAGCACAACCTAAAGCTCAACTCTAAGAAGACAAAAGTAATACTTTTTGGCAATAAAAATAGTATAAATATTTAAAAAAACTTTATGTGAGACCTTGGTGCTGAGTAATTTCAACTATTCTAACTTTATTTATGGCCGTGCTTGACTAGTGCTGACATAACGAAAATACAACAGGTTCAAAATAGCTCACGTAGGTCCGTATACGATATTAGGAAGTATGACTCCATACCACACAATATCAGAGAGTGTGAATAGCTTAACATGAAAAATAGGAGACTCCTTCACCTGTGTAATTTTACGCATAAACTGGTCAACACTCCAAATCCTCCAGGTCTGATCAAACATTTCATACCTCGCAAAGATACTTATCATCAAAATTATAAGATCAAAATTGAGCTACACCGTTCCGCAGCATAAGATGTTTCAAAGATCGTTCGTATCTAATGCTATCACGATGTATAATCAGCTGCCACAAGAATTCAAGCTTCTTAATATGAACAAGTTCAAATTCAAACTAAAACGTTATCTGTTTGTTATGCAGTAGGATTAATGATGCAATGTTGTATATTCAACTTTTTATTGATTTATTATTGTGTAACTCTTATATATACAGGGTGTCCGCAAAGTCGGGGTTTTCCTTTACACGACGTGTAGATCTTGAAAACATAAGCAACTTTTCTTAGTACCATATACACCAATGTCTTAAGGGAACCGAGATAAAGGGCTCTGCAACATCAAAAATATCTGAATACCGTCCTGTAGCCGCGACCCGCGACATCCCCGAGTGGTACTGGATCGGGGTCAGTGTGTCAGGTCCAGTATGCAACCTTCAACCGACGGTTACGGTCACGCGTGTAGAGGTAAACGAACCCGTATAATCGATTGCGTTTCAAAAAAAAAATAATAATAGCACACTCATACACCAATAATGAACTCGTTGATATGTTGTTAATTTATGGCGAATGTCTTCAAAATGCTACAGAGGCTTCGCGAGTGTATGCAGATCGTTTCCCTAGACGACATCATCCAAGGCCCCGCAGATTTGTGTACCTGGTCCAGAGAGTCAGGGATACGGGCCATTTGGAGGAATTTTGAGGTGGGCACAGTGGGAGGCCTAGACAACCACGAATGGTGCAAGTTGAGGAAGAACTACTGAATCGCGTAGACGAGAATCCCTCAACAAGCACTAGGGACGTGGCTAGAGAAATGCAAGTATCAAAAACTAGTGTGGCAAACGCTGCGTGAAGAGGGGCTGTATTCGTTTCACGTCCAACGTGTACAAGCCCTTCAACCTGACGATTTTCCAGCAAGAGTGCGGTTTTGTGAGTGGTTGTTGCATCAACATGACAATAATCCGGAGGTTTTGAAGTGCATATTGGTGACAGACGAATCTACGTTCACGCGTAATGGGGTAAATAACTTTCGCAACACTCATGTTTGGTCAGTAGAAAATCCGCACGCTGTCCGTCGGGCACATTTTCAACAAACATTTTCGGTGAATGTTTGGGCTGGCATGGTGAACGGTCTGCTCATTGGACCATTTCTTCTCCCAAATCGATTGGACGGGATGCAATACCTAGAGTTTTACGCAACATTTTGCCTTCCTTGTTTGCCTGCGTCTGCTCGGTAGCGCATCAGCTGATTTCATTTTCTGTTGGAGCGGTATGATTTCGGGCAGAGACGTACTTAGCCCTTCTCGTCAACTGGAGAGTGAGTACTTTTTCCTTCATTTTTTTTACTTGGTCGCCCTCGTTTCACTACACATTACCTTTGTTATTTCAAGGGTAGTTGTTTCTGAAAAGGACAAACCCAACTTTGCGGACACCCTGTATATATATATGTATACATGAAAGCAATATCAAAAGTGTGGCTAGATCTGTTTAACATAGAATGTGTTGCTCCTTTCTTTCTACGCCCTGTATAGTTTTTAAAAGTTAAAATGTTTTACTGCGAATGCCTGTGTTGTTTTATGTTATTCATCATATGTATACTTTTTCTGTCTACCTCATTGATTTTGACATATGTAATTACATATTATTTAATAACAAATTCAATTATTCAATTATTTGGGTGCTCCTCGCCAGTGGTGGAATAGAGTAGCTGTCAGCTAAACTTCGCCACTGGTATTATATATATTTTTTTACCATACTGAATTTTCTTTGAAAATAAAAGACGGTTTATCATCATTATTATTATTATTATTATTATTATATAGAAACTCACGTTTCTAGCATGTTTCTAGCAAGGACTTCTTGAGTGGTTGGCAGCTTTGTCTACTTGAATAATTTGTTATTTATAGTGACTCGAATACTCAAGACTAAATGCCTCCAAATGTCGTTATGTCTCCATCAGTTTCTCTTCTTCTGAGAGGTTAGAAACTGCAGCACCAGTTACCGAGTTTCTGGAATTAAACTGCAACCTACAACTCGCGGCTGAATTCAATTAACTTGAGCTACAGTTACAACGTTCCAATCAAACTTCATTACAGAATTATTAGATTATATATAATCGAAACTTGTGCACGTGGAAGCACGCAGCGTTTTAGTACTTACAGCAGAAACATGGTGTTGTTTTCGGTTAAATGGTGTAATTCGGGAACCTCCACCAGGCCAGTGAAAACTATTCGTCTGGAAAACAATTATTTCTCACTTTCTTATATTATACATATCGAGAACTAGACATTCAGATAATGATTTCAAATGATTACAGTCTCGACAACAAATGGCCTGAAAAAGTACTATTTCTTATGCTTTAAAATTTATATTACGCCTTTTAAGTTTTGCATATAGAAACATAGTAGGCCGCGCGGATCGAAGGTGAGTACTGAATCCTCACTCTTTAGTAAACATAAATTCAAACTTTCACAATAATACTACAGTAAATTTGTAAGAGTCACCAAGTCATTAGAAAAATGGAACTCAACCGAGAACATTTTCGCGCCATAATTTATTACAACTTTCAGAGACAATTATCGCAACAAGAATGCCTCGCCGAATTACTGTCTGTTTTCGGCAACGAAGCGCCACATCAGTCGACAATTTGTCGTTGGTATGGAGAATTCAAACGTGGATGGGATAGACATGTGACATATCGCGAGATTGAGGCGTCCTTGAAGATCTCAAAGACCTCAATTCAAAAAATTCTACATGAAGAATTAGGAGTCAGAAAATTAGTTTCTCGTTGGATACCCCACCTATTGACTGACGAGCAGAAAGCAGCCAGGGTTAATTGGTGCCAAAAAAACGCTTGACCGTTTTAATTCCGGAAACTCAATAAATGTGTACAGCATTGTTAGTGGTGATGAATCGTGGATTTACTGTTATGAATCAGAAAATAAACGACAGTCGGCTGTTTGGGTGTTCCAAGGCGAAGGAAAGCCAACAAAAGTCATCCGTTCTCGAAGTGTTTCGAAAAAGATGGTCGCGACATTTGTGTCAAAAGCGGGACATATTGCAACAATTCCTCTTAATGAGCAAAGAACCGTTACTGCGGATTGGTATACCATCATTTTTTGCCAAAAGTCATCACCGAGCTTCGAAAAATCAACCCCGAAAGAAGAATCATCCTCCACCAAGACAATGCAAGCTCGCACACAGCCCAAAAAACAAGGCAGTATTTAATGGAAGAAAACGTGGAATTATTGGACCATTCCCCATATAGTCCCGATCTAAGTCCTAAAGATTTCTTTACTTTCTCGAAAATTAAAAACAGACTGCGTGGTCAAAGGTTCTGGTCACCAGAAGAAGCAGTTGAAGCATTCAAAAATGCCGTTTTGGATCTACCAGCAAACTACTGGAATAAGTGCTTCGACAATTGGTTCGAGCGCGTGCAGATGTGTATTAATTCGTGGAGAATACCTCGAAAAACAATAAAGTCATTTAAAACTACCTACCGTGTTGTTTTATTTCCATATGCAAAACTTAAAGGACATCCCTCGTATGTGATACTTGATTGACGGGCCTTCATGTAACATTTGAAAATACGCGTCTCGGAATATATTCGAGGTTATACTTACAGTGAGTAAAATGTTGATGACGTTACACCTTTCAACAGCCCACTAAGATATTTTAATCTTGGTGCATGGGAAATATATCTGCAACAACAGTTTTTGAAAGAGAATCTTGGAATATATACAGAGAAGAATATACTAAATCATACACATTCACAACTAATAATTGATTGACGTATTTTATCTCAAAATAGCCAACCATATGCTTTATTCCTCATCTTTAAGAATAAAAGTTCTCAGGGCACTAAAGCAATCCTATGATCAGTTTATGAGAAAAGGGGATAGTTTTTCAGATTTGCAAAAATGGTGAATGTGCCGTCTATAGTTCTCAACCAAAAACAAGAATGGATTTACTCTCAGAAGTAGTCAAAGTATAAAAAATTATCTGAAGTCACTTGAAACACTGAGAAATACCGGGTGCGTTTTATATATCTATATTTAACATGCTCTGTTGCTGCAAAAATCGCCAAATTTCGCAGCAAATATCCCCCGTATAAGATCAAAGGCAGTTTCACCGGTCCACGTGGAGTAAAGCACGCCTATGCGTGGACATAGCCAATGAGAAAGCGTGTATTTCAGAGCTTGGAACAAGTGCAGGTGGCTACTGAAAATTGAAACAGTTTAGCCAGTGCCGTGTAGCGGTGAATAAACGTGTTTTCTTTAGTCTGTCCGTGTTTTTTCATAGATTTTATTAGTTTGTGTGTTTTTGACTTTTGAATACTCAGTTTACTTGTTGATTTAATTGTTGTGTTGATTGTTCTTGTGTGTCCTAAATATGGCTCTTTGGAGACCTTGGGAAAATGCTCCAAGCCACGAGGAGATGGTTGATGAACCTGTGCAGGCAGAATTCTTTCATAAAGATTTAGAGGAACAGACCCAAAGAGTAATCCTAAATATATATGATTGTCTGAAAAACGAAAATCCAGATTCCTCGCAAAATCAAATTTTAAACAGAATTTGTATCCTGACAAAAATCAGTCGGTCTACCATTTATCGGGTTATAAAAAGGGGAGATGTAGTCAACCATTCCTTCCACAGAAAGCGCATAGGGCAAAAATTAAAAATAATAGACGTGGGTTTTCAGGAAGATATTCGTCGTATAATATACGGATTTTATAAAGAAAATTTGGTGCCCACGTTGGAAATGATACGGGATAAATTAAAAGATTATCCTGAAGATTTTTATAATTACAAATGCTTAGACTCACTGCACTATATTGTAAAACTGTGTGGTTTTCAATACAAAAAATTAGATAAAAGAATGGTGATTAAGGAGTCGTTTCGAATCGTTGAATTGCGTCAAGAATTTTTGCACAAAGTTAAAATCTATAGAGAGCAGAAAAGAAATCTGATTTACCTGGATGAAACGTGGTATGATACCCATGATGTTGTGCAGTACGGCTGGGTTGACGACAGCAACAAGTGCATTTTAAATGCACCATGCAACCATGGAAAACGAATCATTATTCTCCATGCTGGCAGTGAAAATGGATTTATACCTAATGCCTTGCTGTTATCTGCCAAAAATATCAAAGAATCATGTGCCGACTATCATGAGGACATGACCTCCGACTTATTTGAAAAGTGGATAGAGCAGCAGTTAATACCAAACATTTCCCCAAATTCAGTGATTATTATGGACAATGCGCCATACCATTCCCGACAGAAAAACAAAATTCCGAATACAGACACAAAAAAACAAGACATTATTGATTTTATGAAGGATAAGGGAATGGAAATACCACAAAAATCAACCAAAGCCATATTATTGGATCTTATTAAAAGACAAAAATTTGAAAAAGAGTATGTTGTTGACAATCTGCTTCAGCAAAATGGCCATGAAGTATTACGTCTACCTCCCTATTACTGCATTTTTAACCCGATTGAGTTGGTCTGGGCTGCTTTAAAAAAAAAAGTAAGAAAACATAATCAGACCCCTCAATTAAGTGAATCGCTATTGGCCACAATAAGAGATACAGTATCTCATATTGCTGCCACAGACCTATGGAAGCAGTGTTCTAGGCATATTAATGAAAAAGAAAATGAATATTGTGTTTTGCCTCCTGTAAATCCCGTTGTAATTCCTCTACAAGATGACTCTAGCGACAGCTCCGAAGGCGAGGATGATATATAAATAACTATAATGTAAGTCTTTATATATCTTTTTATATACCTACCTGCTATGTAAATATTTGCCTATGTCAAACGTTGGAATTCTGTAATTTTTCCATTTCTTAACTTTCAGTCAACATAAATTAAACTCCCAATATAAGTATTTTTTATCCCAAATCAAAAAAATAAGAAGATAGTAAAATCCATTTATTGTGATATAAAAACATTATTATTATCGTTCTAAATAAATCACCGCACGCCTATGATACGTCATGAAATTACAAAGCACGCGCCGACTAAAAGTTTTTATGCTATTTCAAGTGACTTAAGATAAAGTATACAAACCACATTATTGACATATATTAGACAATGCCTTTTATTCATTTATATTTATTTGTCTTCCAGACGAGAGTTCAATTGTTTTAACCGCCGATGTATCCACGTTCTGAGGACCATGATCAAGATCAACATAACACCTCGTAACACCTTCATACAACGTTTTCAATGAAGTATTTCTTTCAGGATAACAAATCTCCGAGTATTTGATCGGAGACCTATAATCGGTGCATCCACCATTTTTCCAAACCACGCAAACTTCATCTAACTATTTCTCAAAAACTAACCATGCTTTAGTCCCATGAGAAGTTTTGTTCCGGAAGGCGCTAAATATGTCATACCAAATTTTTAGGCAAATCGACTGGCAGTTATTTTCTGTGTGTTTTATGCGGGGTCCTTATAAAAAAGATCTTCGGCGACCAAAAAATTATCCTCTAAACTTTGATCGTTTTCTTAATTAACACCCTTTATACAAAACAAAAAAAATCAGTAGCAACTGAAATCCTGTTAGATTTCTTCCATTTTTGTAATATTTGGTGTGATACTTACTACAAAGAATAGGATTACTTACAATGTCCTGAGGTTTGGAATGTTTGCGAAAGTACCTTGCTCAATGTCTCTAAGGTAGAGTAAGTTCGATAGAGTTCTGAAATTAAAAAATAATTCGTCTTTTTTCAAACTATTCCCATAGAACATACAGCTAGAGGGGCGCTATTGACCCATGCGCGAATAACGGTTGATGCTCTTTAGTATGCTCAAGATGAATGTCTAGCATTAATTTTCATGTATACTAAGTGACATATAAATCCGAACACCCAGTTTAAATGGTTTTATTTTAACAAAAGTTGGTGAATGTATTTATCTTACTGTAAATAACAAGTGAAACATTTTCAGCCTTATCAGTTGGACATTCCGGAATTTAAACTGTTTTTTTTTAATTCACTAACGCTCTAAAAATGAATATTTCAGCCGCAGTAAAGAATCAACGTTGGCGGATTTTGGTTCTTGACATCCCTTACGATCGGTTACGATGCCTAGAGTACGGAGACCTGTACTATTTCGTCAACTTAGTGAGTTTGATAGGGGCCGTATAGTGGGACTTCGGGAAGCTGGACTTTCTTTTCGGGCAATTGCAGTTAGAGTGCAAAGAAGTGTAGACACTGTGGTTAGGTGTTGTCAGGCATGGCTTCGAGAAGGCCGTACGCAAAGAGCAAGGGGCACTGGACGCCGCCGTAGAACTACAGACCGTGAAGATCGCGGCCTAAGATTATTGGCCGTAAGGGACCGTTTCTCCACTACCAGGTCCATTGCAAATGAATGGTTTGCAGAACACGGAAGACCTATTGGCATGCGAAGTGTTTACCGACGAATGAGAAGTTTTGGCTTGTTTTCATACCGGCCACACTGGGTCCTCCCTTTAACTCGAGAACACCGACGTAATCGCCTTGAGTGGTGCAGACAACGGTCACTCTGGGATCAGGAATGGAACAGTATTGTCTTTAGTGATGAGTCTCGATTTTGTTTAGGCATGCACGATGGTCGTGCCAGGGTTAGAAGGCGACGTGGTGAAAGGAAGAATCCACAGTTTTTTGTTGAAAGACATGTTCATCACACTGTTGGAGTTATGGTTTGGATGCTATAGCTTATGGTTCCAGGTCACCTTTAATCTTCATCAGAGGTAACATGAACGCACAGCGTTATATTCACGAAGTTCTAGAACCCCATCTTTTACCCTATCTTGACACCCTGGCAGATCCAACTTTCCAACAAGATAATGCCCGACCACATGTTGCAAGAGTCACAATAGACTTCTTTCAACATAATGATGTCACATTGTTACCATGGCCACCAAGATCTCCCGACTTATCCCCAATTGAGCACGTGTGGGATATGATGGGTAGGAGATTGCTCAATTTGCAACGTCCTCCTCAGACTCTAGAAGCACTTCGAGAGGAGTTGGTGGTTGCCTGGAATGAGATACCACAGGAGGACATTGACCACCTGATCAGAAGCATGCCTAGGCGCGTTGGAGAATGCGTAGCACATCAGGGTGCATCCACACATTATTAAAGGTCAAAGGGCTTTAAAGCAGTGCAATCATTTTGAAATTTTTATCATTTACTTATTATGCTTCATTAAGTACTTATACAAAATTTTGTTAAAATAAAACCATTTAAACTGGGTGTTCGGATTTATATGTCACTTAGTATATAATGTTTACCAATCACACTGCCCGTTTAAAATATTATCTGCCATAACTGTGATATCACTGGTGAAATAAATCAAGTAACGCATTATGATAATTTAAAGATGTCTTCCTTATGCTTAATGTTACGTATAGGCATCATCGTTTATTTATTTTATCTTTCCAATCCAAAAAAGATTAATATTCTCATTAGACGTTTCTGGAATTTATTTTTGTGTAGATAATTAAAGGCAGTACTTTAGACCGACGGAAGATCCTCAAGAATAAACAGGATTTATGGAGAAAAGCAAACAGAATTTGTAAAACACGAAACCGCCAGTAAAGTTTCAATTTATGAGTAAACTGTAGTCACTTTCCAAACATGTCTCGTAAGTATGAGAAAGTTAGGATAGATGGATGGCAAGGAATACTTCATAGCTTTATATGTAGATATCCTAAATCCATATCCTGTTGCTACAAATCAAGGTACTTCAGCTTGAAATCCTAACTTCTCAATAGATTCTGGCCACATGCCTTATGAAGCATAGCTCTAGTAGCGCCACACTGTGGTCATAATAAAATTGATAAGACCAACTTTCCTTCGTAAATGAAACTGAAACGGGGGTTGTGTTAGAAAAATATTATCAGGCTTTTTTCCGTAATCACTGGCATCAGACTGAAAAGCAACACGCAACCACGCGAAAAAATACTAACAGCAACCTTATGGGCCTTATCGTTTCTTTTTATCGGTTAACTTCGCTGATTCTCTATAACTACAACAGCAGTTAAAATATATACTAAGTGACATATAAATCCGAACACCCAGTTTAAATGGTTTTATTTTAATAAAAGTTGGTGAATGTATTTATCTTACTGTAGATAAGAAGTGAAAAAATGTTCAGCCTTATCAGTTGGACATGACGTAATCGCCTTGAGTGATGCAGACAACGGTCACTCTGGGATCAGGAATGGAACAGTATTGTCTTTAGTGACGAGTCTCGATTTTGTTTAGGCATGCACGATGGTCGTGCCAGGGTTAGAAGGCGACGTGGTGAAAGGAGGAATCCACAGTTTTTTGTTGAAAGACATGTTCATCACACTGTTGGAGTTATGGTTTGGGGTGTTATAGCTTATGGTTCCAGGTCACCTTTAATCTTCATCAGAGGTAACATGAACGCGCAGCGTTATATCCACGAAGTTCTAGAACCCCATCTTGACACCCTGGCAGATCCAACTTTCCAACAAGATAATGTCCGACCACATGTTGCAAGAGTCACAATAGACTTCTTTCAACATAATGATGTCACATTGTTACCATGGCCACCAAGATCTCCCGACTTATCCCCAATTGAGCACGTGTGGGATATGATGGGTAGGAGATGCTCAATTTGCAACGTCCTCCTCAGACTCTAGAAGCACTTCGAGAGGAACTCCTGGAATGAGATACCACAGGAGGACATTGACCACCTGATCAGAAGCATGCCTAGGCGCGTTGGAGAATGCGTAGCACATCAGGGTGCATCCACACATTATTAAAGGTCAAAGGGCTTTAAAGCAGTGCAATCATTTTGAAATTTTTATCATTTACTTATACAAAATTTTATTAAAATAAAACCATTTAAACTGGGTGTTCGGATTTATATGTCACTTAGTATATAGATATTTATATAATAAATCAGTTACCCTTAGGGCCCTGAAATACCCATGTCTCATACGTAGAAAATTCAAGTGAGGAGTTGACCACACAGTCTCTCGACTCTACTTACTCGTGTACGATCGTTCAAATTCATCTGGTATACAGGGTGTTCCCGAAACACGTGGCATATTTTGTGGGTCCTAAAATGCTCCCTCACCGAGATACAGAGTGTTGAAATTATAATTTTGAAATCGAAAAAAATATGTCTTCGCAGTGGATCAAGATATTGACTTAAAATTCTGTACATGTAGCCAATACACACAAAAATTTTCGTATTTGAGGCTATACCAGTAACGTACAGATTGAAAAAGTATTACCACTACAGATGAAAACGGAAAATTTCACAGGCTCACAAAATAAAAATGTGGCGTGTGCTTGGAGTCGCACTATGTGTTTCTTATGCGCTTTTTCACGCTGAAAACGAATTTGAAGACAAAATTTCGGGCTGACGGACAAATAAGGAATTAATTCAGCCACTAAGATCACGCATTTTGGCATTTTGGGTGGATGCACGTCTCTTTAGGGGCCTCTGAGGCGAGCTTCCACGAAACATATCAAAGTTTTTAATTCTGGTGACTAAATTACTTTCATATTTGCCCATCCTCCCCCAATTTGGACTTCAGATTCGTGTTCAGACGGGAAAAGTACATGAAAAACATATAGTGTGTCGCTAGCCCACACAACTTTTTATTTTTTGTGGACCTGAGGATCGTTATTACGCGTTTCCTCTGAAATTTGTACACCAACTCACAATTTCAACGTCACATTCATGTTCAGAAGAGAAAAATACATGAAAAAATATAGTGACACACCAGCACACACAGCTTTTTTTTTCCAATGCTAACTTCACAGTCGTGTTTAGAGGGAAAAATACATGGAAAAAAGGGTAACCCTCAGCACACACTACTTTTTACTTTTTTGTGGATCTTTGGATTAACATATTTTTATGCGTTTTCTCTGTTCACTGATCCTCAACTTTGACTTCAACTTCATGTTCAGCGACAAAAAATGCACGGGAAAAACATAGTCGGACCACAAGCGTACACAACTTTTTTATTTGGTTATTTTCTACGCCGCTGACTTTTTCGGAACATCTATTACATTTTTGAATGAGGTATTCAACTAGATAATAAATAAGACTCCTTTTGGAGAAAGGTTGGTTTGAGTATTTGAGGTAAAATGGATATAAAAAAAACAACAAATTCTACTTTGAAAGTTCGCTGACGTTATCGAAGTTTGACATTGAAAATTATATGTGGTGCAATGAGAGAGTAATCCTAACTTACTATAGCGTTTGAGGAACAATGTTCATGTTTTATCTTTATTAGGTCTCGTCTGTAGTACAACACCATGTATCTTGACAATGGTGCACTCAAGGACTTTTTTGCATTTGCAGTAACATTTTTTGTAACTTTTTTATGCACTTTCTATTCAAAATTTGACGACGTTTCTCTGAAACGCCCTGTGTATGATTTCATTTATCGTAGTGCTTAATACTTATTATGTAATCATTAATAATAATATAAAATAATTTGTGACAAGCTACATCAACTGACTGTATATTTTCACACTTTTTCAACAAATGCACAATTTAGTAATTATTGTCGCCGGAAATGTTAGCGTTTTGATTACTTTGCACAAGATAATGAGTCATAGACTTGCCAATCTGCCTATCACTATACTTTGTAAAAGCGTCACTCCACGATAGGCCAACGTATACGAGACACAACTAACAAAATGTGAGGAAGCATCATACAGTTATCTCATCCATCACTATACATATACAGGGTGGCGCATCGAAAACGTAACAGACGCATTTACTGGTAGCTCAGTTTTTTTTTTAAACGCTCAGACCCGTCGATTTTGTTTTCGAGGGGGACACAAGTTTGGCAAAAAGTCAGGTTAATACGTGCAGCTCCATGGGCGGGGGTGACGCCAACCCTAAAATCTTAAATGGAAAGGGGGGTCGAGTTATACCTTATTATAAAGGTCCTTCAATTCCCTTTATAATGATGTAAAATACAGTTCGGAAGTTTTTAAGATTTATTGATTTAAAGCTTAAAGTAGACTTTAATAGGTACACCAGATTAGTTTGTACTACATTCAGAAGAAATTTGACTAAAAGAATTTACTTAATAAGTACCTAAATGCTTTTCTTCACTACGCCCATGGTTTGTTTATCATTTTGTTGTTGAAAATACCTATTGGAGCGTTTCCTTGGGGCAAATAAGTTATTTCTCGAAGAAAGATAAGGAAATATCTCGTACTTATTTTAAATAGGAATTTAGTACATAGTTTGCGATTGATTTGACCAAAGTTTGTTGCTAAAATAACCTGTAACGCTGTATTACATAAATTAACCATGTATATTCCATAAAATAAGGTATCACTTGACCCCCCTTTCCATTTAAAATTTTGGGGGTGGTGTCACCCCCTCTAGGGAACTGTTAGAGATCTCAGTTTACAGTTGTGACTAGACAGGACCCTTAACGGCTTCAAGAATTAGAAGCAATACTAGACTCTCATAGTACGCTATCCGGGCTTTAGGAATCGATCACATTTGTTCCACAATAGATGAAGGATATTTGTAGAGAGTTCTTAAGGTACAGTGGTATATCTGCTTACATATCTCTAAGGTGAGGCCTATACGGGTCCAACCATTCTTTGGAAATATACTCTATATTAGCTTCTGTGATGACCAGTTTCGTCAAATTCCGAGGCAGATCTGTCGGTATATATGTTATCTCCTTTCCATAGCAGTGCACCTCGCTACCAATTTCACACTTCGATCTTTCTTTGAGTACTTCCATGTTTGTGTAGTCAATGTTCATCACCACGATGCATAGCAACATGTAGCGCATATCCTGGAACAAATAAAAGGAACATGTAGCTTTGACGGCTTGGTTTAGATCATTGATTCCCAAAGTGGTCTATATCGACCCCTAGGGGTCTATGACAACCTGCAAGGGGTCTACGTCAGCGAAAAAAAATTTGGGGGTCCATGAAATGAATATAGGGGTCCACGATAGTGAATCTCAACACATACACTGATAGTACCTATTTACTTACATCATACTATTTTATAATATCAAAACATATACATTATTTATAAAAGTACCTATGAAGTAAAAAATGTATTATATATGTTTATAAAATTGTGTACGTTGTAGGATGTTGGTATTCGCTTTGTGGTCGCAATACATTTTGAACTTGTAAAAACCTGAGAGTCGCAGTCTCAGAGCTTCACTACCTTGCACAGACTTGTTCAATTCGTCACTCTATAAATACGAATGTTGGACAAATACGTTTATTCGTTTCCTGAATCTTGAAAAGGAAAGTGCTAAGAAAATATTTTAAAAAATATAAACAGATAGTATATCACACAAATTATAGTGAGTCAGTGTTATTTTGTTTGAGATAGCTGGAGAAAAGTAAGTACATTATTTTTTATTAAATTTTAGTTTTGTACTCGTAGTTATTAATAGTTAAATATTCAATCATGCAAAATTACACGAGTACTCCTCAATAGCTTCTTTTTGAAAGTTTTAGCAATCGGTAATATAATTACAGTGCAATCTTCGTAATTCGAGCTAATTGTTGCAAGAAGATGTTCGAATTATGGAATGTTTTCGGAAAAATCAAAAAATATTTTTAATATACAGCTGCTGGATTTTCTGCCTTATTTAAATAATTTAATTGTGCTCACAGATGACTGATGCCATGTCCGAATCTAAAAAGAAATGTAGACAGTACAGTGTTGATTATTTGAAATTTGGCTTCATTCCATCATTGCCGGACAAACAATCGCCTATGTGCCTTTTATGCAACAAAGTTTTGGGCAATGACGCTATGAAACCATCTAAACTGCAAGATCATCTGAGAAGATGCCACCCTGATAAAACAGAGAAAGATTTGAAATACTTTCAAACACTCAGGGATAAATTTCAGAAGAGACCTACACTGGACAGGATGTTCGCTTCGACGTCACAAAGAAATGATGATGGTTTGCGGGCATCTTACAATATCTCGTTACTTATAGCAAAATCCGGAAAACCGCATACTATCGGAGAGAAGTTAATTTTGACAGGTTTTAAAAAATGTTTTACACAAACCTGCATCTGATATCATTAAAAGAATTCCCTTAAGCAACAATACTGTTGAAAGACGTATTGATGAAATGAGTTCTGATATTGAAAGCTTCTTATGTAATTATTTGCAAACGACCCATTTCTCTATACAACTGGACGAGTCAACTTTACCTAATAATGCAGCATTATTATTGGCATATGTTCGTTTTATTATGAATCAAGAAATCTACCAAGAACTGCTTTTCGCAAGAACTTTGATAACCGACACTAAAGGTGAATCAATATTTCATGTTTTGAAGGATTACTTCATTGAAAAAGCAATTCCTTTATCAAATATAATATCAGTAGCTTCAGATGGAGCACATGTCATGGTTGGACGTTATCGTAGATTTATAAGCTATTTAAAACAAAATGTGTCAGGGGTGTTAGCAATACATTGCGTCATCCATCGACAACATTTAGTTGCTAAAAATTTGAGTGTTAGATTGCATGAATCACTTCATTTAGTCATTGATGCAGTAAACCGAATCCGAAGCAACGCGTTGAATACGCGGTTATTTGCGCAGTTGTGTGAAGAAAATGACGAACACTTTCATCAATTACTCCTTCACACTAAAGTACGCTGACTGTCGAAAGGCTTATGTTTGACAAGATTTTTTGCACTTTTTGAGACTATTTTAGAATTTCTGGATACTAAAGATAAAATTTTAAAAGAAAATTTAATGAAGAGGAAAACGGACATCGCCTATTTAACAGATTTGTTTACAAAATTTACTATGGTTAATTTGCAATTACAAGGCGACAGTTTAAATTTGATTAAAACAAAGTCCATCTTATCAGCGTTTCTTGCCAGAGTTAAACTAATGAAGCAAAATATTGGACGGGGCGAATTTTCTCAGTTCCCCAATTTGTCACAGACAAGCTGCCAGGAAGACGACATTTCAACTTACGTTCAACATTTAAATGCCCTCTATTCAGATTTTGAATCTAGGTTTGAGGATATTTTGACTATGGTAATACCACCGTGGATAATTGGTGGTGACATAGAAGAAACGAATGTCATAATACAAGAGGAACTGACTGAACTAAGTACAAACGAAGAACTTAAGGTTCAGTTTAAAAACGGATATCAGCAATTCTGGCTGCAAAACAACATACCCGTTACTTATCCCGTATTATGGAATATAGCGAGGAAATTTCTAATTTCCTTTCCATCGTTTTACCTAGTGGAAAGGGGTTCAGCGCTGTAACCAATCTCCTAACGAAAAAAAGAAACAGCCGAGGAGATTTAAGATTAACCCTTACAAAATTGACGCCAAATGTTGATAATTTATTATTAAAGCATCAGGTTCATCCCTCTCACTAAAAATATTGACTTATTGCTTAAGTTATTTTATTTGTAGTTTATTTTATGTTTATTGGTGTCTGAACAATAAATGCCCGCATTGGGAATAACTGCCCGCATTGATTTTTTTAAAGAACCCCCTTTATGGAAAATATTTTTTTTAATTATTCTGAAAATTCAAGGATAGGTACACACTAAAATTCGTTAAGTTTCTGCCTATTTTTAGATATCTTAAACGTATAAGAAGCGGAATTTAATCAAACTAACAGTGAAATTATTGTAGAACATACGTTTATGTTATAATTAATAAACAAACTCGCTTATTGTACTATTTTAAATAAAAAACTTTTTTTTTATTATTTTTCACTTTTTTTTTGATTTTATCCCTATTATTTTTTTTTCAATGCGGGCACTTATTCCCAATGCGGGCACTTATTGGTCAGACACCTGTTTATTTAATGTTACATATATTTTACATAACAGATACAAAATTTTATTTTGAGTAGTTTTAATTTAAATTCAATTAACAAATGTATAAATTAACATGTGTTTTTACTTTAAGTTTTTAACCCTAAACTTCACTACAGTTAGAAATTTACAGGAAATCAATATCAGGTAAGTAGGGGGTCTACCCAACACGGAAAAACATGGCAAGGAATCTACGACACAAAAAAGTTTGGGGAACTCTGGTTTAGATAAAGGTGATGAAATTTGTAAGCACACGAAATATTTCAAACACATTTACACTCTAGGAGCGAAACAACTTTGAGAACTTTGAGCATATATTTCTCCTCGCCTTCTCCACACTCTTTGGCGACCATCAGGAGAATATCTCGTAAAACAATACTCGTAAAGAACGTTTTTCCAATCGTCCATTTTCCAATCTGCGTGAGTTCGAGAAAATACCAAGCGCTGCCTTCAATGACCTACATCCGGTAGAGGACTTGTAGCAGGTACACAAGATGATAGGTTTCATTATCTCAATTTTCGGCGCAAGGTATCAGGTGAAACTATGGTACCATGAACATCATCCAATCCTGTAGAAGGGACTGTCCTTTCTCGAAACGCTTGTCTCAGAAACTGATCCTCAACTGCGTTTGTTGGTTTCCGTCTGCCCTACCCAGGTCTTCTTGAGTAAGAACCAGTTTCTGCTAATCTTTGTATCGCATCGAATACCGTACTGTGTGGAACGGTAAGCCTTTCTACGATATACCGAATAGGACGACCATCATCTTGTAAAGCTACAACTTGCGCTACTTGTTTCGGTGTCAGTATTGCTTGACTATGAATCTTTTTGAAAAGCCGTAAAAGTGCTAACAGGCACAGCCTTCTTGAAACAATTTCTTGTTTATGGCTATGATTCGCATGATTTTCTTGAAAACTATTCTTCAATAATTGAGATATTGACATGAATCAAAAAAAGAACTGTTGAGAAAAGCTGAGGTTTAAAATTTTCATACGAAAACACATTATTCAGTGATCCAATGTTTCCACAGAAATTTAGGGCAAAATGCACCTTTTAGTTACACGCTGTATAACAACATTGTCAATTTTTTGCAAGATCGACAGTCGATAATGATGAAAATGAAATTACCTACAACTTGATGAAAAAATTAACAAAATTGAAGCAAAGGTTAAAAAGTTATTTAAAATTTTATTTGAACAAAGTTTTGTTTGTAAGGTTAATTTTGTGTGACAGTAAATTTATTGTTATTGAATATCCTCAGGTTGGACGCTAGGTTCAGGTAGTTATTTTGATTACTGCTCGGTTTCCTCTGCCTCGTCCCACAGTTCCGAGCTAGCAGCCGTCGCGAGTGTACACTTGTGCGACTGCGACCCACCCGGACTTACTGTGCGATCATATTGCGATTTTCATCGCGATACGTTTGTTATCTACGATGGCGAGAATCGAGAAGCTGACAAGCCAGCTAAAGCAGAAACAAGATGCTTTCACCATGCTTGCAGAGCAGATGAAGCACCTGGAAGAAGCTTTCACGCAGGCAAAACAGGAGATAGAGGAAGCCAAAGGGAAGCTCCTCAAGGCGAAGAGGAAGGCAAAGAAGACGAGCACCAGAAGACCACAGCGGACAATGAAATGGATGCCCAAGAAGTGGACAGCCAGCAACAGGACGACACAGAAGAACAGAAGACGTCTGCCGACAAAAGCGACACGGACTACAGTGTCGTCACCACGCGGAAGAAAAGAGTAAGGGTTTCCTCCTCCGACAAAGACGATGCACCCAGGCAGCCTAAGAAGCCATCTGCCACCCAGAAGAAGAGTCCTAGAGAAGCCAGGACCATCGTAGCATCTATGTCAGGAACAAGAGTTCCACCAATCAACATTGAGGGCACCGCTGATTGGTCATCCTTAAGCAGGATGATCAACAATAAGGGAATCCAATTCTCTAAGGCAAGGACGGCGGGAAACAGTGTGAAGGTGTTTACCAACACACCCGCAGACCACCGGCAGCTAGTTACCCTGCTAAACTCAATGAAGAGGCGCTTCCTACCAGCTGAAGGAGGATAAGTTGGACCAGAGGGTGATTCGAGCCAGCGGTACGGGCACACGCGGCGACACTGCCGTCTCGCTGAACGGTGCGTCAAGTGTGGTGAGGACCACAACAGCACCAACTGCAGTCTGCCGACGCCGCCAACAGGGCAAAGAAATGCCAAGTGCTGCCTTTGCGGAGAAGGACACCCAGCCAACTACAAAGGATGTAGTAAGGCCCCGAGGAAAGCTGCTGCTGCCCCCAAAGCAGCCTCCACGTCAAATAGGACGTCTTACGCTGAAAAAGCTATGATGCAAGCCATCATAACCCGCCTGGATGCACTCGAGGCCAAGATGCAAGACAAGCATTAGACCAGCAATGACTAGGACCAGGACCCATCAGGACCAGGACCAACCAGGACCAGGTAACATACAAGTAGCAGAGGACTTGAAACTCTTGATTTTCCGAAAACAAGAGTTTCAAGAGAACATAGCAAACCCTATATCGATGCTCGCTTAACGACATCGATAGAACTGAGCGAGGTAAAGGGAACCAACCCGGCGTTCCCAGAGACCCAGAGACTGAAACACATGAGGAGACGTTGTAGCAGACCGCAGGTCACGCACAACACATGGCCTACCGAGAGGCTGATGAATCGGGCCACGCGGAGGTTAGGGTTTAGTGGGTATTAGGTGGTCTCCTCAAGACAACCTGGAGTCCCACACACGCCGTAGCTCGGGCTATGGTATGGTGCATAAACGCATTCCGCCCTCACCAGAAAAAAAAATTGTTGTCACAATTCCTTTTGGCCGACGTGATATCCTAGGTCTGTACTATCTTTCCTTGGCAATCGCTGGAGTCTGAAAGGATCGCATGGCAGGATGTGTGTGGGGATCATTAGTTTGAAGTAGTCATCCTTGGATGACGGGTAATGTCGGAGCTTTTGGGTGAAGGTGATATCTTGGTTTCTGGATTGTTTTTCCCAAAAATCGTTAAACTCAGCGTATCCGTCCGGCCACCTAGCGACCAAATAGTCTATTGACTTCTAGTCTGTATATGTGACGACTCAATGATCAGCCTGTCTGATGATCTGTGGGGTGAATCCTGGATACACTTATGAAATGGCAACTAGTAGATTTGTGCATGGCATGTCATGATAGAGGTACTCAAATCGTTTTATTAATATATATATATATATATATATATATATATATATATATATATTCCAAAAGAGGATAACTAGTTGTCGTTCAGTCACCAAGTAAGTGGCTTTCATGTTATCCTGACATTGTTGCCCATATTGTTAAGGTACTGCCCTTGTAATAAAATAAAATGATAGACTTCGCAGTCTGTTCAGGCCTGTTCGTTCTTTTCTCATGTTTGTTACACAAGTGACGTAGAAATGTGTGTGATCTCATTTTCTTCCCCTGAAGCTCTGCTGAATGCCACTCACATCAACGTTTTGAATATACGTAAAGAGCGTTAAGGGTCAATAAAAAAAAGTTACACAGCAAGTTCCATGAGGTTTCTCAAGCAAAGGCCAGCGTACTTAAATTTCTTCAACTGCAAACCAGTGTATAAACAAAAAGTTGAAAGTAACGCGAATCGATAATGGAGTAATAACACTGTTCCATTACTTGTACAAACATTTAAGATCTATTTTTATTTTGAAAAGCAGACATCTGCTTGCTTGAGCAACGTAAATTAGATGGCGGGTAGACGATATAGGCTGAGAGGTAAACGTTGATTTATTTGTATCAAGTTTCTATCAAAACTGTTTTAATGGCTTTTTATTTTTAATCCTTCATATTTTATTTGAGATCGAGTCTGCACCGGTCTTAAACCTCATTTTAAAATAATCCATGTTTATTCTTTTAAAGTTAGTATTTCAGATCGTAGCGTTACTTCGAACTTGAGTCATTTATTTTAACAGTGAGTAGATCTGATCAAAAGAAATGTTTTTTTCCTTTACCATTTTTCTGGTAAAATTAAAGTAACAAAGTTATAGCCCTTTGGAAGTTTGAGTACCGCCCTGTCTCAATAATAATATTATGTGCTCGTGTTTGGCAACAACGGATATAATCCGCCTTATCGGTTCATCGCATCGGAAACAAAAAAGCGAAAGAATTTGGAACGATGTTTTTCAATTATTTTATTCAGTTGTATACAGTCAGTGTCAGTCGGTAACGCGTGAGTGAATAGTGGTGTCTGTTGCGTGGCTCAAACGAAATAAAAAATGGCACATGTTTATGCGGATCGGTTGCCCAATCGAGTGCAACCAACCCCTCGTGCCTTTGTTAATGTAGTACAACGGGCTCGTGAATCAGGTGACTTAAGACCTCACAGGTGACGGCATGCCGGTGCTCCAAGACCTCACGATCAAATACAGGTCCGCACTGAAATACTTGTCGGGAAGATACTTTATAAAACAAGGTAAACACTTTTTTTTAATTTTTTTTTTATTTTTACACACATATTTTGGTTTATCTTCCTTCTACAATCATTATCTGAAAATTAATGACTCAACTTCAAAGTCAAAATATGTATATGTAGTGTTAAAAGTTCGTGTCAAAATTCTTGCTGCTAAAGGAATATTCAAGGTAAACATCAAGAAGGTCAATGTTTTTCTAGTTCGTTATTTAATTGTCGAACTTTGTTTTTTCTCGCAAAAATATTCGTACACTTTCAGCTAGATAAAATTGAATTGTTATAAAAAATCATGTCAAGTAGAGTTACTCTATACCACCCTCGCCTTTGTTTAAAATTTGCTCAATTCAAAATAACGAGGGGATCGATCTTCGACTAGGTAGGTCCAAGATATCGTAAATCTTAATACAGGGTGTCCCAAAAGTCATAGATCAAACTAAAAGTGGTAATAGAGGGATCGTTTCTAATCAGAAAAATCACAGATGTCCTTCTGCGACTGTGCATCGCCTTTGAGATATTGCCATTTTTAAGAATTTTTAGAACATCGCTACTTACGAGACTTTGCTATTTTTTCTGTAGTAGTCTTTTGCTCTTTCTGAATCAGCTGTACAGGATATGTTCTCAAATGAAGGACCGTTGAAAAAAGCTACCAGCGAAGAATTAGTCCAGTTAGTGTAGGCACAACAATCGGCTAAGCCGCAATTTTGTCAAAAATATTATAACAGTTAGATCTACTTAATAATAATATATTTATTGCCCAACAGATACATCCATTTAAAGGACACTGTAATTGTCGTTACAGTATTTTTAACTACAATCATAGCTCGCCCAGTTCTTGAAAAAAAAATAAAGAAAAAAAAATTAATTGCTACACCTACTAACCTACATGTCTTAAATGTTATAAATTGAATAGTAGTCGGTAAATACAGCTAATATATCTTTGATTTTATCATGATGAATGTCACAATTATCAGCTATGGTGTTAAAGCTGGAGAACATAAAGTACACGGGTTACTTAATCATAACATTAGAATTTGGTGTTTTTAAGTAAAAAGCGAGAAATGTTCGGGAAATGCGGGACGGTACATGAAAATCAATTTTAGGTAATAAAGGTGAAGAATCAACATCACTGTGTACGAGTTTGTAAAGGAATTTTAAGCTATTACAAACTCTTCTCAGCTCAAGAGGATGCATTTCAAATCTGAGCAACATCGCTCATTGGGGAGTCCCACGATTGGGATAAACACCATCTAATTTTAAAGTCAAGTATTTGAGAAATCTCCCCTGTACACTTTCAATTTCATTAGTATAGATTTGGTAATATGGAAGCCATACACTAGATGCATATACCAGCTTAGAACGCACCAAGGTGCAGTATAAAGCCTTGAGTGCCGTTTCACTACCAAACGTAAATCGTTTGTTATCAAAAAACCGAGACTTTTTATAGCGGATGATACTATTGTACTGATATGACCTGTAAATGCTAATTTAACATCAAACAACACACCTAGATCTCTTACTTCTGAACAACACATCAAACTGACACGTTAAAGTGTGTAATCAAAAACTATTGGATTCGTTTTCCTGGTAAAAGAACAGGTTTTGCATTTGCTAACATTCAAAAACACCATTCAAATATATGATTCAGGTCAGCTTGCCAGATTAGACAGACATCAATGCTGTTAATCTGAGCATATATTTTTAAATCATCGGCAAACAACAGAGGACAGGTTAAGCAGTTAGGGAGGTCACTGATAAAATAAAGAAAGAGAAGAGGGCCAAAATTTGATCCCTGCGGTGCACCGGATGAGGCCGAGTGAGGTGAAGATTTGAAACCATTCTAAGAAACGTACTGATTTCTATCATGCAAGTAAGAAGAAATGAAATCTAATAAATGATTGCAAAAACCAAAATGCTCAAGTTTACCTATGATTCTTTGGTGACTAGTCTTATCGAAGGCCTTTGAGAAATCCATATAGACCACATCCATCTGACCCCTATTATCTAAGACCTCTGCAATTACCTGGGTGATTTCATTGAAGTTAGAAATAGTAGAGCGATTGCGCATAAATCCATGTTGCGTCTCAGATATCAGATGCGAGGTCAAAGGATAGATGTAGTTGTAAACAGATATCTCAAATGCCTTACCAAAATTATCCAATATAGATATAGCTCGGTAACTTTCGATTTTCCTAGGGTCCCGAGCTTTAAAAATAGGATACATATAATCCATAAGTCCTTCTCGGACTAGGACATAAATCGATCGAAAAATAAGATTGTGCTAAAAAGTCACAGTGCAAATATTGGTTTAATTTATCAGTGCTTCCTTAAATACATGCGCGAGAGTTTAGAATATTCTCGGTTATTTTCAGATTTATATCGGTACAATCGATAACATGGGAAATCAGTTAAAACTCTTGAAATGATTTGATTCCTGATATAAAAGTTCATTGTAACCAGTTTTTTAAGTGATACAGGTAAAGATGATACACAGTAAATGTAAACAAATGCGTATACTTATACTAGTAGAAAAATAAATAAAGAAAAATTTCAGAACATATATCCTGCAGATTTTTTTAATTACCCATTCTTAGGTGTTTTATGTCAAAGCAGCCGTAATGAAAGATTTTGAATGTTTGTATTGCTTGTTAAATCACATTAATATCACATACAATGCCTTGATTAAAAAATGTTTGAGATGGGATACGTCTGCTTTGAAAGTAAGTATTCTCCAATACGTGAAACCAGTCATTCCTAAAATAGTTATTTAAAAATATCGTTCTTCCATGTCATTTCATCGGGGAAACGGAATTAAGCTAAAAAATAGTAGGTTAAATATTCTGTATTTTTTAAATAAAAAATGTGGCCAGTTTATACAAATTGTTATGAGTAAATTTTTATAAAAATATACTTGAAAGATGATGTAAACTAACAGCTTTTTCCATTATACTCTGCTACCAAAAAGGAAGAGAGCCGCGCTGGCAGTGACGTACGATATGTTTTGCTACTCTCTTCTTTTTCAGTATCCGACTATATAGTACATTTTTCCCGTTCGTAAGTCGTAAAAAATCATAATTTGTGCGATTTTTTATATCATAAACAAAAGACTGCCTGAATATGTTGATAGAAAAGCATCGAGCGCCATTTTCTCAATATGACTACGCAAAGGAGGCAAAGTGAAAAAATTCGGAAATAGTTCGTCGAGATGTATATACCCCAGGATGTAGATATTTTATCATATAAAAAGCTCAACAGAAATTTTATCCACCATTTAATAAACTCGTTTAGTCAATTGTCTCTCAAACTATCTATCTTATATATACTAAGTGACATATAAATCCGAACACACAGTTTAAATGGTTTTATTTTAATAAAAGTTGGTGAATGTATTTATCTTACTGTAAATAACAAGTGAAAAAATTTTCAGCCTTATCAGTTGGACATTCCGGTTTTTATACTGCTTTTTTTTAATTCACTAACGCTCTAAAAATGAATATTTCAGCCGCAGTAAAGAATCAACGTTGGCGGATTTTGGTTCTTGACATCCTTTACGATCGGTTACGATGCCTAGAGTACGGAGACCTGTACGATTTCGTCAACTTAGTGAGTTTGATAGGGGCCGCATAGTGGGACTTCGGGAAGCTGGACTTTCTTTTCGGGCAATTGCAGTTAGAGTGCAAAGAAGTGTAGACACTGTGGTTAGGTGTTGTCAGGCATGGCTTCGAGAAAGCCGTACGCAAAGAGCATGGGGCACTGGACGCCGCCGTAGAACAACAGACCGTGAAGATCGCCGCCTAAGATTATTGGCCTTAAGGGACCGTTTCTCCACTACCAGGTCCATTGCTAATGAATTGTTTGCAGAACACGGAAGACCTATTGGCATGCGAAGTGTTTACCGACGAATGAGAATTTTGGCTTGTTTTCATACCGGCCACACTGGGTCCTCCCTTTAACTCGAGAACACCGACGTAATCGCCTTGAGTGGTGCAGACAACGGTCACTCTGGGATCAGGAATGGAACAGTATTGTCTTTAGTGACGAGTCTCGATTTTGTTTAGGCATGCACGATGGTCGTGCCAGGGTTAGAAGGCGACGTGGTGAAAGGAGGAATCCACAGTTTTTTGTTGAAAGACATGTTCATCACACTGTTGGAGTTATGGTTTGGGGTGCTATAGCTTATGGTTCCAGGTCACCTTTAATCTTCATCAGAGGTAACATGAACGCGAAGCGTTATATCCACGAAGTTCTAGAACCCCATCTTTTACCCTATCTTGACACCCTGGCAGATCCAACTTTCCAACAAGATAATGCCCGACCACATGTTGCAAGAGTCACAATAGACTTCTTTCAACATAATGATGTCACATTGTTACCATGGCCACCAAGACCTCCCGACTTATCCCCAATTGAGCACGTGTGGGATATGATGGGTAGGAGATTGCTCAATTTGCAACGTCCTCCTCAGACTCTAGAAGCACTTCGAGAGGAGTTGGTGGTTGCCGGGAATGAGATACCACAGGAGGACATTGACGACCTGATCAGAAGCATGTCTAGGCGCGTTGGAGAATGCGTAGCACATCAGGGTGCATCCACACATTATTGAAGGTCAAAGGGCTTTAAAGCAGTGCAATCATTTTGAAATTTTTATCATTTACTTATTATGCTTCATTAAGTACTTATACAAAATTTTATTAAAATAAAACCATTTAAACTGGGTTTTCGGATTTATATGTCACTTAGTATATAATATTAGACAAAATTATTCAGAGGTTATGAGGCATGAGCTTAGTTTTGAGTGACTTCTGAAGAGAAATATTTTTTTTAGACATATGTTAAGAAGACCACGAGTGACATACGGATGACGTTTATTTGTTTACAATTTGTATGACGTCACATCATGGACGCTAGTGTTTTCGCCCTTTCGTATTATTAAAAATAAAGTGTATACTTTTGTAAACGAGACCTATATATTCATCTTGAGCCTTTAAAAATTAAAATTGATATATTCCAGTTTCTTGAGACAAATACTGTAAGAAATTTTCATTTATTCTATGATATTAGTCAAGTAGCCTATTCAGCTCTCTATTATTTTGATCTTTTACGTTCTACAAAACAGGTTTCTTGTATATTCAAATTCAAATTCAAAAATTCAAAATACATTTATTTGCCAAAAAAACAAAAACAAAAAAACATTATATTTATTGTATTATAGAAAATACACACAATATTTTTGGCAAAAAGGACAAATCCTCGATCAAATGACCCAGCCTTACGTAAGTAGGGTGGGTGTGAAAATGCCCTGTGTTACACTAATTTTACACATATAATATACAAACAATATACTGGAATTTAATAATTTTATTTATTATATATATATTGTCAACAGCTCGCTGGTACCCAAAGTATAACAAGAAGAAGTTAAACATTTGTATCATGACATTCCTCGCGCATTTTACCCTGTCCACATGCCAGCATAGAATTAATCATTTTTGGCTGTCATAATTGAACATTCAAGTCACCTCCAATGGTCTCTCTATTGTGCATGTTGTCACCGCGTAGCCTCATCAACCGTTGCAACGATTTTAATGATTCCAAAAATCAGTTATTATGCACATCTCCTATTTAGGAATAAAACCAATCTGCTCCGTGAAACTTTGGTATACCGGGTGCCAGATGATTCGACAGTTTTGGTCATGCAACATGTACCTGTGCATTGCGCAGTTATGAGCCGGTACCGCAGAGGTCTTCAATAAAGCAATAAAGATCAACTTGGCAATTCATTAGTTGCAGCATCTCTCCGGTTGTCCAAGAAATTGAGAATATGGAACCAATAACAATGTTTTTTTATACACAAGCGACGGCGTAGGCAGGAGCCTAAATACCAGGGCACCGCGGATGCTATGAGGGGCTTAAAGAAACTTTGTTAATCCGTTTTTTACTACCTAGAGCTAGTAGAACTGGGAAAGCGTCTTCAGGTAGATTGTTTCACCCTAGGGGCAAAGGAGCGATCGTATCGGCCAGTTCTGGATGGATGACGTTCCACGCGGTTAGGCCGAAGTCAGGCGGGTGTGTTTGGCAGGCACACCGTGGGGCCGCATCATTTGAGGATTGCTCTGCAGAGCCAAGCGCGTTGGCATATCGGCAGAGGAGAGCTATATAGCGGATGGCCCGTCGTTGCCCTACGATTGAAGAGGATCTAGCCAAAGTAGTTTTTGAAATGATTTTTTCAGAGCAAAAATATGAGCTCAGGTACTTCTAACATTAGTTATACTAATCGCGACAGCAGAAATATTTGTCTGTTTATTTTCTGACTATGCAAATTTGTTTGTTTGTTTATTTTAGATTTATTTAGCACTAATGATGCAATGTCCATAATGTCCATAAGACACAGTATATCACACATACAAAATTTTACTACTATGAATTCTGGTTTTCCATGAGATATTTTGTCAATTTCCCTTTGAATATTTTCACACTGACACACATCTTGATATCATTACTTAATTTATTAAAGTCGTACAATTCCTTTTGAAATACTGACTTTCTCGTTATATTGCCACTGCAGTTTTGTAAATACTATACTTCCTCTAGTAGAGTAATTGTGGCACTCATTGTTCAATACAATAAAATTTTCTAAGTGAGTTGGTAGAAGACGATTTTTTAACTTGAATATGAAAATGAAAACCAAGTAGGCTATGAAATTTTTGATATTTAACCGTTGTAGTTCTTTCAGCATAAAATTTATTCTAGTATATTTATTTTTATTTAAGATGATTCTCATAGCTTTATTTTGTAATATTTGTAATTTTGAAAATACAGTTTCATTTGCAATGAACAAAATAGTCGAACAATATAACAAATGAGGAAGAATGATAGTGTTGTACACAATTTTTTTAGGTATAAACGCTCAGCTATGCGAAACTCTATAAAAGTAATTTATTTGCTTGGATATTTTTGAAATAATATATTCACAGTGCCCTTAAAATTTTAATTTACTGTCTACGTATATGCCCAAATATTTAAATGATTCGATTGTCACAATTTTTTCATGATTAATTGATTTATCGTATTTTGATCTAAAGATTTTCCTATTAGCACATACTTTGTTTTGTTTGTGCTTAGTTTAAGTTTATTTAGATTTAACCAATTTGTTACGTTTTTCATATCATTATTTAACAGTCCTAGTGCAGTTTCAATGTCTTTATTTGATATATATATACATATATATATATATATATATATATATTAATGTATCATCAGCATATAGTTGAATTTTGCAGCGTTCCAAAATATCAGGAATATCGTTAATATATAAAATAAATAGTAATGGTATTGTTTTTAAGGTTTGATAATGTATTGCCTATTTTAGTTCTTTGACTTCTATTGACTAAATAATTTTGTAATAAGTTGAATAGTGAACCGTGAAATCCATAGCAAAGCAATTTCGTTAACAATTTCTCCCTGTCAATAGTCTCAAATTCTCTCTTGAAATCTGAGACTTTAAACTTTTTTTCATCCATATTTCGTCTTCATTCTTCTACTACCATTTGAATTGCCGTTTCAGTAGAAAACTTTTTTCTGAATCCTGCTTGAAATTTTGTCAATATCTTATTTTCTTCAATGACTTCGAAGTTGAGTCATTTATTTTAACAGTGAGTAGATCTGATCAAAAGAAATGTTTTTTTCCTTTACCATTTTTCTGGCAAAATTAAAGTAACAAAGTTATAGCCCTTTGGAAGTTTGAGTACCGCCCTGTCTCAATAATAATATCATGTGCTCCTGTTTGGCAACAACGGATATAATCCGCCTTATCGGTTCATCGCATCGGAAACAAAAAAGCGAAAGAATTTGGAACGATGTTTTTACAATTATTTTATTCAGTCCAGTTATACATACAGTCACTGTCAGTCGGTAACGCGTGTGAATAGTGTCTGTTGCGTGGCTCAAACGAAATAAAAAATGGCACATGTTTATGCGGATCGGTTTCCCAATCGAGTGCAACCAACCCCTCGTGCCTTTGTTAATGTAGTACAACGGGCTCGTGAATCAGGTGACTTAAGACCTCACAGGGGACCTCACGATCAAATACAGGTCCGTACTGAAATACTTGTCGGGAGGATACTTTATAAAACAAGGTAAAAAATTTTATTTTATTTTTTTTTATTTTTACATACATATTTTGGTTTATCTTCCTTCTACAATCATTATCTGAAAATTAATGACCCAACTTCATTCAATGAGTTGTTTATATATTTATGATTCCTTTTAAGAGCTTCTCGACATCTGGCAGTACATTAATTGACCGCATGTTTGTATATAACTCAGAATTTTGCATTTTTGGCACAGGAGAAAATTTGCCATACATTAAACGGTGATTCACTAACAATAATAACTTCTCTCCAATAATGTTGAAACTTTCCTTCATAATCATTTTTGAAAGATGTTCACTAGGATTTCTATTCGGTTTCAATCTTGTAGCTCTTGAAAGATGGCTGATATTTATTGTTTGGAATTGTCTCATAGAGGAATTACAACTAACTTGCATGTGACATAGATTTTTCGATTGATTCCACTATCTCATTTATACTTTCTATAAAATAAGCCTTCATTTGATCTGCAATCAATATTTTTTTTATTACTATACCATCCTCGAAACACATTCCTGATAATTCATTCTTCCTACAGGGAGATACAATATTTTTTAGTGTCTTCCACATCATTTTACTGTTATTTTTATTGCTATCGATTTTCATAATATTTTTTCTTTTCATTCCTAAGATTTGTCAAACACTTGTTTCTTGATTTCTTATATTGTATCCAATCTTCCTCACTAAAGTGATCATAAACACGATAAAAATTAAATTGGGTTGCCCCAACGTTTTTATTAATCGAATACTGATAAAAATACTACAACGACACACAGTTGATCCCTCGGTGACCTTTTTGTAACAGTAACGTATTGATATCCAGTCGGAATCGTAACAAGGCTTTTTATCGATTCAATTACTGGTAAAAGCATGGAAATATGCCTGGTCATAAATATTTAAAGCCTGTTTTAGCATGGTATTGCTAATTTATTTTCATAGACAAGCTACAACAGAGGTGAATAGACGGGCTCATACAGAGTGACCAAAAAATCACTGGCAATATTTACATACATTGATCGACGATACTTTTCTAATGCACTTTATTTTCGACGATAAACATCACTAACTGCAACGTGTTCTCAAAGTGGAACGCTTTAAAGTTTTTTATAAGATTAAGGATCAGGGTATATAATAATAATAAAATGTCTTTATTAGGCACATTATATAAACTACAACATAATGTGACCTCTACGTAGGCGAAGTCTAGCTCTTGGCTACTCTACTTAACCTACCCAAATAATAAATTGAAATACTTAATCAAGGAAACTTTGACAAGCAGCAAAAGACGCTTCAAAACAATGAGCTTGATAGCTTCCTGACATACATAATATATACACACATATGTTACGTAAAAATAAAATAAAATATAAGAATTAAAAACTAACTTTTCCACAATTACTACAATGACAAATAAATCTGGTTCACATGCTTACGAAATCTGTTTACTGGCCAATCCTTTATATTGTCATCTAATTCGTTATAAATCAGGATAGCATTGTAAGTGTATGAACTACGAAATAAAGTTGTTTTATACATAGGGATCTCTAGTCTTTTTTTGTGTCTGAAATCAATGTCTGAATTATTTCGTCTGAAAACAAATTTCTCATAAAGATACAAGGGGGATCGAGAAGATATGATCTTATGTGTAAACACTGCTTTATGGTACTTGCAAGCATTTTCTATACACATCCAACCAAGCTGGAATCTCTTTAAGGAATCATACTTCTTGAGATTAAATACAAATCGACAACAAGTATTTTGGAGTTTTTGGAGTCTTGCTTTTGTGATAGAATCAAGACAATGATAGAACACAGTGCTACAGTAAAATAAGCTTGGAAATATAATAGCCTCACATAACTTTTTTCTAACTTTAAAATTCAAAATAGAGCGATTGACATAAAAACACTTCAAAGTTGCATAACATTTTTTTAAGATAGACGAAACATGCTCCTTAAACCGTAAAGTATAATCAATAATCAACCCTAAATTTTTTGTAGTATTTACGACAGCTAGACACTCCTTGTCGATTTTTACATCAAGAGAATTCAATATAGTGTTACGTTTGACAGCAGGACAAAAAAGCATTACTGAGCACTTATCCTTATTGAGCTTAAGATTGTTACCATTTGAGTATCCTACAATTGCCTCCAAATCATCATTAAGCTCATTGATTGAAGTATGTAAAGTGTTACTATTAAAGCTCTTATAACGTATATCTGTGTATCATCGGCATAGCACATCACAGAAGAGTTTTTCACAGAGCTACCTAAGTCTATAGTATAAATTAAGTACAACAAGGGCCCTAAAACTGAACCTTGAGGGACACCTGATGTTATATCAATCGGACTAGATATAGTGATGTCTATCTCTACTACTTGTTTACGATTTGAAAGATATGTTATAAAAAACAATAGAGGTATGTCTGAGAAACCAAAAAACTTCAATTTAGCACATAAAAGCTCATGATCTATTTTATCGGACGCCTTAGAATAATCTAATGATACAAGTGCTGAAGCATCTCCCTTATCAAGCGAAGCAATGATGTCATCTAAAACCCCTGCTAAAGCTGTAGTTAAACCACTGCGGAAACCAGATTGACACTTGGGAAAGAAATCATTATTAGAGAAATAATGATAAACCTGATGTTTAATCAATTTCTCCAATATCTTCGATATAACAGGAATCAAAGTTATAGGTCTTAAGTCTGAGAGACATTTTGGATTTTTAGATTTAGGCAAGGGCTTGACAAGAGATAGTTTCCAAGCATCAGGGAAATACCCAGCCTCCAGGCAACAGTTCAATAGATGCGTCAATGGTAGTAGTACTCGAGGCAAGCAATGCTTAAGCATTGAGACTGTTATACCATCCGAACCTGCTGAATTAGATTTTAGGGACAGAATCATGTCTAGCACATTTTGTGGGGTAGCGAAACTAAATTCAAATCTAGCACTTTCATTAATTTTGGTACTATTAAATTTATCAACTAGATCCTTGCAATTGCCCGAAGGCGAATCAGGCGAATCAGCGGGCTTTTCGGTCCTGAAAAGTTGATCCTATCTAGGAAAGTTTTGCATTCAATTATTTTGGGACATATAGTTTAAGCTTTTGTTAACATTTTGTCATTACTTGATTGTTATTCAAAAACGTAAGTTACGCAATTTTGGCATTTTTTGTCTAAAATTCAACCATCTTCGAATCTTTAACTTTAACTTACTGATTTGTTTCTATTGCGAGCGCACTAAAGCAACACTTATTTTTATATACAGGATGTTCCCGGCTTGAATGGACACAATGAAATGGTAGGTAGTATTAACAAATTCAGACCTACATCTGCCATGGAAAACGAAACCTCCAACGAAGGCGAAGGAAGTATACAGTCAATCTACTTGATTTTTTTATTTTTCGACCCTTCTCACCTCCTCTGATCTTCGCTCTGAGCGATGAAGTTCATAAATCGTTCGTAGGTTCGAGAGCCCTCAGCGGGACATGATTAGAGCACTCATGGGAGAGTCTACCAGCGGCATAAAAATATCGACGGCATTCCCAACTTCCTGCAAGAATTTCCTGACAACAATGCAACAAGGTTGTATGGGCCCGTAGAAAAATGACAGTTTAATTTAGTTTCATTGTTTTATTTCCGGAAATAGAAGCGTCTATTAAAATCACAGCGTGCGGCCCTTGGACTCGCACAAGTTGGATTATGACTGCGTCGTCCCAGGGAAAATGAGCAACTTGATTGCTTTCATCAAATATACGAATGGAACGTATAGTGAAATTAAATAATCGTTTTCAAACTCGGACATGCATTATCGCTGCTCGTTACCCTACATCTAGAAATTTAGAGCGACAAGCCAATATCTGCCGTTGAGCTGGAAAAACCTCACCGCCTGGAGACGCAGCAACCTTGTACCGTTTAATGCTTCCAAACCTAGAACAAAAAGCGTTCAAGCCTCATTAGGTTTCGCTGAAGGGCCAAAATTTGTAGTCAGTAAGTAAGTTTCATTAAATTAAATATTTAAATCACACATGATAACAGCGCGTCGGTTTTTCATCACTCTTATCGAACCGGCAATCGATCGCAAACGGTAACAGTGGTTAGTATGTTGTTTCGTTTTTGTTCGCGTACGTCGTCGTGTTTATTCTTGCAATGTTCTCGAATCAAGAGTTCGCCGACATGTTGTTAGTTTAAGGTGAAGCTCGTCAGAATTCAAATCTTGCAGCTAGCGAATAACCTTCCAGAACTTTTGGAACAGACCTTAGACAATATGGCATTACAACGGAGACAGAATTTGTGGTTTCTTAATGACGGGGCACCACCACACATTTTTAGAGGCGTCATTCCGTATTTGAATGAACATTATCCAAATCGCTGGATCGGTCGAAATGCTCCCGATCCTCGAAAATGGCCAGCAGGATCTCCCGACCTCAATCCGATGGATTTCTGCTATTGGGGAGAACTCAAAAGGATGGCTTATGGGGCTGGTCCAATAACAACTGAAGCAAAATAATCCTGTTCGATTAATTGTGGATCTTATATATGGTGAAGAGCAAAGGCCCTAGAACAGACCCTTGCGGTACTCCTCATGTAACGGAAGAATAATTTCCTAAATCCACTCGCCGGGATCTACCAGTAATATAGCATCGAAAGAAATTTAAACTTCTTTCACATAGTCCTAAATGTTTTAGCTTTGCTATTAAAAGACCATGATTAATTTAATCAAACGCTTTAGAATGGTCAAGGAGTAGCATCACCCCTGTCGGCACCCCATAACATCAGCTACAGACAACAGGATGATTGTTGTGCTGTACCCTTCTGCGAATCCAAATTGTTGATCAGGAATTAAATCGTTTTGAGACAAGTATTTTTCAAGCTGGAAAGAAATGATTTTTTCAAGGAGTTTTGATAGTACTGATCTGACTCTGGTAAAGAAATTTTTTGGACAGGAATCAGGGACTCTTTCCATGAATTTGGAAGAGATTCATGTACTAAGCATTGTTTCAAAATGTGTGTAATACAGTGGACCCCCGATAATCCGGCCACTGGCTAATCCGGCGCCTCCTGTAATCCGACATGTCTTTGAATATGTATTACATACATACGTATTTGACAATCTTCGCTAATGGAGATCACGCAGGTTTGAACAGGTTACAACTTGTACGCGCCACCGCTTTCGTGCTCGACGCGTAAGCATTGTTTTACTTAGTTTGAATTTGACTACTGGTGATAGCGGTACGGCCTAGCGTGCGTTCAATGTTCACTATTTATTCAAGAAGTTCGTGTCAACTACTGACTGCGGGCCAGGCAAGAGACAGACACTCAAGAAAGCTGAACATCCAGAAGTGGAAGAAGCTTTGTACATGTGGTATCTTCAAGAAAGAAATAGGCATGCACCAATTGCAGGACCCATGTTGGCCATGAAAGCTAAATTTTTTGTATAAGGAAATAACAAAAAAAGATGATTTTGTGGCCAGCAAAGGATGGCTAGAACGTTTTAAAAGTCGTCATGGCATACGTTTAATGACTATTACAGGAGAGAAACTTTCTAACGATGCCACCTGCATAGAGCCCTTTAAATTAAGATTTTTGCAAAAGGTGAACGATTTAAATCTTCACCCGTCACAGGTGTACAATGCAGACGAATCAGGGCTTTTTTGGCGTGTGATGCCTAACAAAACTTTCGTTTCTTGTAACGAAAAATCCGTACCTGGATGAAAAGTAAGTAAAGAGCGTGTAACCATACTACCACGTGCTAACGCTTCGGGCACATACGCGCTTAAGATGATGGTCATTGGGAAATCTAATAAACCACGGGCATTCAAAAACACAGATTTACCTGTACACTATTACGGACAAAAAAGTGCATGGATGACAAAAGACCTTTTCAGAAAGTGGTTTGATGAATGCTTCGTACCTGAAGTTAGAAAATGGTTAAAAGATCATAACTTTCCTCAAAAAGCGTTGTTGCTTCTTGACAACGCTCCCGGTCATCCGTCTGAAGGAGAACTAACAACTGAGGATAAATGCATCACTGCGATGTTTCTTCCGCCAAATTGCACTGCACTGATTCAACCAATGGACCAGAATATCATTCAGTTTGTCGAGCAAGACTATAAGAAAAATCTACTTCTGAGAGCCGTATCAAAAGACCAACCAATAGAAAAACCTTTAAAAGAATTTAATATGAAAGACTTGGTTTTTGCTCTTTGTCAGTCGTGGAATGCGTTACCGTCATCAACTATTAAATCGTCTTGGAAAAAGTTATGGCCAGATATAGTCACCACTCCTAGCAACGTTCCACAAATCAGTGTTACTTCGGAAGTTATAGAACAAGTCGCTACTGAAACACAGATAAGTCCGGAAGATTTGGAAATCTGGTGCCGTGGAATGGATGAAGAGGAACATTTTTTTCATGAAATGTCTGACGAAGAGATTATAAAAGAGGTTTCTAATTATACAACAAACGATCAGGAAAATAACGACGACGTGATTGCAACTGCTCCACAAGTCACAGCACAAGACGCAATTAACGCCTTTGAGCTAGGTTTATAATGGGCTGAAGAGAATGGTACATCCTACAACGAACTTTTACTTTTGAGGGACAAAGCTCTGATATCGCGTTATAACAACCTTAAACAAAAAAAAATTGATGAATATTTCCAAGCTTCATAATTTGATAAATTCGTTAACGATTTTGATTAATAATTCTTGATTATTTTGGTACATATGTATGTGCATTTATGCTTAATTTTATAATAAAACGTAGGCTCTCTATTGTTATTTAATTTACTAAATTCGACATACATAAACTAAACTCTGGGCGCTGAAGAAAGACATTAAACGTAAACAGTGATCAGCACGTGAACAGATCCCTCGAACGCATCCACGGATATACTCCAGTCACTTTAGGTCTAAACATCCTCGGCAGTGTATTTCTAGTGAATCCACAGACCCTTTTACGTGTCATCTTGAGACTAGAAAAAGGATGACTGTTAAAATAAGTTACCTTGATCTTTCATGAGCTCCCAGTACAAAACATCATCGATATATTTTTGATGTAGGAACAACAAATTGGTTTAGAAAACATCCACGTTGAACCTAAATTGACTGGAGTAACATCGATCTACAGACAAATTCAAGGTCACTAGCAGTCGTCGGCGCTCTACGAATCTGCACAGGTTTGGACCTGTAAACGTGATTGTAGATGACACGACAGGCATCTAACAGTTAATTCACGCACAGGATTGCATTGCATACGCATTACGCATTCAGTAGCGTATACTCGTTTTTCGCGAGTGGAACGTTTTGTTTATATATTGCCTAAGATACGACGTCTGACACAGATACAGCCGACGAAGTGGTTGACATCAGCGCAACCCCACCCAAAAAAAGGGCTAAGAAGCTACATTTAGGTGCAAATGAAAAACAAATAATATTAAATATATACAAAAACCAAATTCAAGAAAAACCCGATTTGGTCGTGGACGAAGTTATATGTAAGGTAGCACATATTTCTGGAGTATGTCGGTCCAGTGTTCATAGGATCATTAAGGAATATAGGAGCACTCACTCACTTTCTGAGCGAAAACCGTATCCTGCAAGAAAAAGGATAACGGACGGAGTAGATGACTTTGACAGAACTGCCATCAAGAGGAAAGTGCATAATTTTTTCTTCCGAAATGAGATACCTACAGTAGATAAGATATTAAGATTAGTTAATGCTGATGAGGATCTTCCATCATTTAAAAGAACCACATTCCGAAAACTTTTGAAGGAACTTAATTTTTGATTCTTGAAACGGGGAAGAAACAGTATGTTAATAGAGAAAGAAGAAATTGTTGTGTGGAGAAGGGAATACCTTAGGAAGATTCGAAAGTTTCGCGATGAAAAAAGAAAAATTTACTATTTGGACGAAACGTGGGTGAATGCTGGACATACTCAAGCGAAAGTTTGGGTCGACAAATCAGTAACATCATCAAGGCAGGCTTTTCTAGACGGTCTTTCGGCTGGATTGAAAAATCCTGCAGGTAAGCTCCTTCATCTATCCGGCAATTTAATTTTGATAAATTCGGGCAAATAATATGCTGTGATAGCAGATAATGTGTGATATTCTCCAAAAATGGTGCATTCGCAGTGTAGTCATTAGAAAAAAACTTCGACCCTCTTTTAAGCATTATTTTGAAATTTATTATCATTTTTGGGTGCAGTCAATTTGCTTTGAATGGGTTTTGAGAAGTTGCAAACTTCAATTTTCTACGTTTTTCAGTTTTTGATCAGCATTCCGTGACTCTTAAATTCAGCTAAATGAACTCAATTGCCTCATTCCTTCAAATTTAATCAATCCATAGTGTAAGGAATAATTTATTTCCAGGAAAAGGCAAACGGCTGATCATTTGTCACGTAGGTAGTGAAGACGGCTTTGTTCCCGAAGCACTGTGGGCCTTTGAATCAAAAAAGACAGGGGACTATCATGAGGAGATGGACGGCAATTCCTTTGAAAATTGGTTCTCCAAAATGTTACTAAAGCTGGAGAATAACGCTGTTATTGTACTGGATAATGCCCCGTACCATTCTAGAAAAATAGAAATAATTCCCACAATGGCAACTAAAAAAGCAAACATACAACAATGGCTGGCCTCAAAACAGATCGATTTTGATGAAACAATGGTCAAGGGTGAATTGATAAGTATAGTCAATAGACATAAATACAAATATGATTTTAAAATGATCGACGAAATGGCCAAAAAACAAAATAAAACTGTCTTGAGACTGCCACCCTACCATTGTGAGCTGAACCCTATTGAGCTGATATGGGCCAACATAAAGCAATACGTGGCGTCGAATAATAATACTTATAAATTTTCTGATGTTAAAAATCTCTTTCACATCGCAGTCAATAGAGTTACGGCAGAGGAATGGAAAAACTGTATCCGCCACGTTCGGGAGAAGGTTGAGGTCAAAATGTGGGATTTGGACAATGTCATCGATACCCAAATTGAACCTCTAATAATTCATTTAAACGATTCAGAAGATTCAAGTTCCTCTTCTGAATGAGTGCGCGCAGCTTACTTACTAATAACTAAAAAGTGTAGTTAACTCATTTGTGAATCTCTAACTGAAATTTACTGTAAAAGATAATAATTATCTTGTATGAAATTTTTGATGACTACCCATAATATCTTGATGCGGTCCTGTAATGTCTCCTGCGCCTAAACACTCACTCACGAGCAATATGCGTGTATTTGTATGGGTTTAGTTTCTTTCTTCAGCGCCTAGAGTATATGTATGATTTGTACTTCAAAGTACATACATATACATAACATATATAATCTTACCATTGGATATGTAACTTGTCGGATTACAAGGTACTCTTTTGTAAAAAATTCCGGACTATAGGGGGTCTTAGGCAGTGATAGTCCGACACTGGTCTGCATAATGTTTGTCGGATTACCGGAGGTCCACTGTATGAGATTTGATCATTGGAAAACAAAATTTAAACATTTTGATTGTAATACCATCACATCCATTGGTGTTTGAAAAATACATTTCAGGGTAGTCCACACCTCTTCTTCGGTTGCGGTAGTAAATTTAGGACATTTTTTGCTTTGTTGAACAAGGATGGAACGCGAAATACATCTAGACGCCACCAACAAGAGCAAGCAGGCACATTTGTGGCTAGGGATGGAAATTTGGACATCGACAAACATCGATGGAGCTCGATACATCGGAACAAATACATCGATACATCGATGTATAGAAACAAGTCTTTTTAACATTTTCTGCTTTCAATTCAGCAACGAATTCATCGATTGCTATCGGTTTTATCGGAATGGTCATTTTATCCGTTGGCGAAATTCCCACCGCGTTTTTTTTTTTCTCGATTTCAGAACCATTAAGTAAGAATAAGAAACGCGACAGCAACTTCACGGTAGGATGAAAGAAGGATACCGACTGCAATATACTTCAGTGAAAAAGTATGATTATAGAAAACTGCAAGACATGAGATTATCAAAGTTAAGAACACATTGATGATCCTTAAATACTTTACACTGTGCACAAGTTGAAGAGTGTTTTGTAAACTACTACTTTTTCGTGGCATTTCTATTAATTAAGAATAAAACAGCGACACTACAACTACATACAATAAAATAATCAAAGAATCTGAAATCATTAAATGCGTAAATGCGCTGTTTTCAGTTTATTTTATTATATCCGTTGTGGAAGTACAGAATAAAGAAAATGCTACAGTCCATCTCACGTCTGTAATGTTAATATTGAGATACTACTAAACAGCTTTCTGGGCTTTCAATTCAGAAGCTACTAGTCCTCGCTTAGAGATGGTAGCACAGTTAAGGATATACTCGGGGTATACCGATGTTTATGATCCTTTCGATGTCGATACATCGATATATCGTCATAAAACCATCGATGCCTAAACATCGATGTTCTACGTCCCATGTATCGATGTTTTCGATACATCGATGTATCGTCGCCATCCCTATTGGTGGTTTCGGTCAGAAGACCACGTGTTTACAAGATATCTCTTCTATTTCTTCCCCTGTTTCTTTATTGCGGATATGGTCACGATTCTCATTTGTTTTTTTCTCGTTCAATAGAAAATATACTAAGTGACATATAAATCCGAACACCCAGTTTAAATGGTTTTGTTTTAATAAAAGTTGGTGAATGTATTTATCTTACTGTAAATAACAAGTGAAAAAATTTTCAGCCTTATCAGTTGGACATTCCGGTTTTTATACTGCTTTTTTTTTTAATTCACTAACGCTCTAAAAATGAATATTTCAGCCGCAGTAAAGAATCAACGTTGGCGGATTTTGGTTCTTGACATCCTTTACGATCGGTTACGATGCCTAGAGTACGGAGACCTGTACGATTTCGTCAACTTAGTGAGTTTGATGGGGGCCGGATAGTGGGACTTCGGGAAGCTGGACTTTCTTTTCGGGCAATTGCAGTTAGAGTGCAAAGAAGTGTAGACACTGTGGTTAGGTGTTGTCAGGCATGGCTTCGAGAAGGCCGTACGCAAAGAGCAAGGGGCACTGGACGCCGCCGTAGAACAACAGACCGTGAAGATCGCCGCCTAAGATTATTGGCCTTAAGGGACCGTTTCTCCACTACCAGGTCCATTGCAAATGAATGGTTTGCAGAACACGGAAGACCTATTGGCATGCGAAGTGTTTACCGACGAGTGAGAAGTTTTGGCTTGTTTTCATACCCGCCACACTTCCCTTTAACTCGAGAACACCGACGTAATCGCCTTGAGTGGTGCAGACAACGGTCACTCTGGGATCAGAAATGGAACAGTATTGTCTTTAGTGACGAGTCTCGATTTTGTTTAGGCATGCACGATAGTCGTGCCAGGGTTAGAAGGCGACGTGGTGAAAGGAGGAATCCACAGTTTTTTGTTGAAAGATATATTCATCACACTGTTGGAGTTATGGTTTGGAGTGCTATAGCTTATGGTTCCAGGTCACCTTTAATCTTCATCAGAGGTAACATGAACGCGCAGCGTTCTATCCATGAAGTTCTAGAACCCCATCTTTTACCCTATCTTGACACCCTGGCAGATCCAACTTTCCAACAAGATAATGCCCGACCACATATTGCAAGAGTCACAATAGACTTCTTTCAATATAACGATGTCACATTGTTACCATGGCCACCAAGATCTCCCGACTTATCCCCAATTGAGCACGTGTGGGATATGATGGGTAGGAGATTGCTCGATTTGCAACGTCCTCCTCAGACTCTAGAAGCACTTCGAGAGGAGTTGGTGGTTGCCTGGAATGAGATACCACAGGAGGACATTGACCACCTGATCAGAAGCATGCCTAGGCGCGTTGGAGAATGCGTAGCACATCAGGGTGCATCCACACATTATTAAAGGTCAAAGGGCTTTAAAGCAGTGCAATCATTTTGAAATTTTTATCATTTACTTATTATGCTTCATTAAGTACTTATACAAAGTTTTATTAAAATAAAACCATTTAAACTGGGTGTTCGGATTTATATGTCACTTAGTATAATATGTATTTCCCACACATCAAGTGTGTATACATATTTTGAAACTGGTCTTGCGTGTAATTTCCGAATCGCTTCTATTCCGATCCGCATTTTCAACAGAACGATTTGTTGTGTATACGGAAGAGTTATCGGAAACACGAAATATTGTGATAACTATGGTAATTCATATCAGTTTGTAATTCGAGGATTAAAGTGTTATGTTTATGAGAGACGATGACGGGTTTATTCCATAAAACTATCTATCGAATCAGTGCAGATTTCAGAGCTTCACAAAAATGTTTATAATAGTTCCGTTTTAATATACACAAACTTCCGCTTTTTAAACACCTGGACTGTGTGCGTTAACTAACCGCGGTTTTTAGTATTGTGTTTTCTTTTTCCTGTTTTATTTATTATATTGCGGCATTTTTGTACGTTGTAGCCCTAATAGCATTTGGGTCCTGGAACTTTCGATTTAGGTACAATTTGGGTCGATAGAACGTCCCATTAGAGGCGTCAAACCTGCGGATATCCAATAACAAGTCGTAAGCCGTATATTAAAACATGAAGGTAAAAAGTATAGTATCTTTATAAACATGGCTTAAGACGTTCATGATGATGAATATAAAAGTATTATGGTTATCAATGCATGCAGTACAGTAGAATAGAGGAAACACTCAGTAATTGCTCGCCTTTCAGGTAACCAAATAGCACATCAACACTGTAATTAGGTCCACAATGCCCACTGCTTGGTCTGAGAAGCGATCTCGTCGACGCACAATTTGAATTGTGATGCGAATCGCGCCCGTATCTTTAAGAAAGTTTATCCTGGGAACAAGTACCCAGAGAAGGGATGGGAGGGCCGTCGCGTTGAGTGACACTAAGCAGACTAGTGAGCCCCATGGTACCCAATGGGTGTTTAGGCCTTAGGCCTTCGTGGTAGTTGGAGTATATGAAAAAAAACCTTCTGGAAAGATTTTGTGTGCTACAGGGTTGAACTCGCATGCAAAAATGTGTTTGAGATGTTTCGTAAGCTTACACTTATACAGGGTGTCCCGAAAAAGGTGTGCAATATTCTACTAGCGGTTTTTAGAGCTTAAAATAGGAAGAAAAGTTTATATAAACATAGGTCGACAAACGTCCCCTAAGGGCGTTACGGTCTTTTAAAGGGGCTTCCCTGAGGATGGTTTTTCCTTAATATTTCCGAAACGTGTTGAGATAAATACATAAAGTTTGGTATTCTAGCCTAGTTTTTTATGCCGGATTTAAAAATATTAACAATTTTAGACAGTTTTGTTTGGAAGCGTATGCAACAGGGACTGACTATTTTAGCCCCAAAATTTTTTTGTGATTCTAATAGAATATTGTACACTTTTTTCGGGATTTTGTTTTAAAACTTCCTATGCATGTAATTAGTTTGTCGCCTATGAGAACATCGAGAAAAGAGAGACTGCAAAAGCTCAAAAGCTCCTATTACCAAAAAGTTAAATATATTTCTGCATGTGTCACCGTCTTTTCAAGTATTATAGAAGTATCATTAACCATCAATTTTTTTGTTGTAAAACACATTTTTAACACGTACATGTACGTCTTTTTGATCATAGGTTCAATACAGCTTAAGTCTAATGGTCTACTAATATTAGCAAATTTTCGAGAAATAATTGTCTGGTTTTATTGGTGTAAGTTGTCCAAGGGGGTATTCAAAACATGGACGCATAGAATGGGTACACCAATTTTTGTGGGAAAACTTTTTATGCGACGACAAAGAATGAGAAAACGTGTTTTTTGCGATTCAATCGAAAGTGTTGACAGGAACGACAAAACTTTTCAAGTCAGATTTTTAGGTATTTATAAAACCTACAAAATGAGACCACACATAAGAAGATACGACTAAAAATGTAATGGCCGAAAAACGAGACAACATGCAGGGTTTGGCACTGGTAATGCGACGATAATTTCACGCACCTACTTGAAATTCTTCAAATCCGTAGGATTCACACTGCCAAATAACAGCAACAAAATTTGAGTATATTGTTCAAGTATTTTTTGAGAATTTCTAATTGTTTATTCCAAAACTTCCGTTTTCCGGCTATCACTACTAGTTAGGGTTTAGGCATTCAATAACAAAATACACGTGTTCACCTTGCCAATATGAATCTCTAACCATTCCGAAAGATAAATGTTATTTTTATGCGAAAAAAAGCTTACATTTTTTTCATCTAAACAAATTCAAACATTTCATATTTGTATACTAAGTGACATATAAATCCGAGCACCCAGTTTAAATGGTTTTATTTTAATAAAAGTTGGTGAATGTATTTATCTTACTGTAAATAACAAGTGAAAAAATGTTCAGCCTTATCAGTTGGACATTCCGGTTTCTATACTGCTTTTTTTTAATTCAATAACGCTCTAAAAATGAATATTTCAACCGCAGTAAGGAATCAACGTTGGCGGATTTTGGTTCTTGACATCCTTTACGATCGGTTACGATGTCTAGAGTACGGAGACCTGTACGATTTCGTCAACTTAGTGAGTTTGATAGGGGCCGTATAGTGGGACTTCGGGAAGCTGGACTTTCTTTTCGGGCAATTGCAGTTAGAGTGCAAAGAAGTGTAGACATTGTGGTTAGGTGTTGTCAGGCATGGCTTCGAGAAGGCCGTACGCAAAGAGCAAGGGGCACTGGACGCCGCCGTAGAAAAACAGACCGTGAAGATCGCCGCCTAAGATTATTGGCCTTAAGGGACCGTTTCTCCACTACCAGGTCCATTGCAAATGAATGGTTTGCAGAACACGGAAGACCTATTGGCATGCGAAGTGTTTACCGACGAATGAGAAGTTTTGGCTTGTTTTCGTACCGGCCACACTGGATCCTCCCTTTAACTCGAGAACACCGACGTAATCGCCTTGAGTGGTGCAGACAACGGTCACTCTGGGATCAGGAATGGAACAGTATTGTCTTTAGTGACGAGTCTCGATTTTGTTTAGTCATGCACGATGGTCGTGCCAGGGTTAGAAGGCGACGTGGTGAAAGGAGGAATCCACAGTTGTTTGTTGAAAGACATGTTCATCACACTGTTGGAGTTATAGTTTGGGTTGCTATAGCTTATGGTTCCAGGTCACCTTTAATCTTCATCAGAGGTAACATGAACGCGCAGCGTTATATCCACGAAGTTCTAGAACCCCATCTTTTACCCTATCTTGACACCCTGGCAGATCCAACTTTCCAACAAGATAATGCCCGACCACATGTTGCAAGAGTCACAATAGACTTCTTTCAACATAATGATGTCACATTGTTACCATGGCCACCAAGATCTCCCGACTTATCCCCAATTGAGCACGTGTGGGATATGATGGGTAGGAGATTGCTCAATTTGCAACGTCCTCCTCAGACTCTAGAAGCACTTCGAGAGGAGTTGCTGGTTGCATGGAATGAGATACCACAGGAGGACATTGACCACCTGATCAGAAGCATGCCTAGGCGCGTTGGAGAATGCGTAGCACATCAGGGTGCATCCACACATTATTAAAGGTCAAAGGGCTTTAAAGCAGTGCAATCATTTTGTTAGTTATTATGCTTCATTTAAGTACTTATACAAAATTTTATTAAAATAAAACCATTTAAACTGGGTGTTCGGATTTATATGTCACTTAGTATATAAATTAGTAGTGATCACCGGCGTTTTGGGATAAAGGATTAGAAATTCTCAAAAACTACTTGACCAGTCTACACCAATTTTGTGATGAATCTTACGAGTTTGAAGAATTTCAAGTATTTGCGAGAAACCATCGTCGATTTACCAACAAGTGCCAAAACCTGCAGTTTGCCTGGGTTTTCGGTGCTAACTTTTTTGCTATTAGTCGGACCTTTTTACATGTGGTCTCATTTTATAGGTGTGATAAGTACCTAAAAATCTTATATAAAGAGTTTTTCGTTCCTTCCAGCACTTTTGATTAGATCCCAAAAAACACGTTTTCTCATTCTTTGTAAAAATTAATGTACCCATTTCATGAGTCCATGTTTTGAATACCCCCTTGAACAACTTGCAGCAATAAAACCATACTTTACAATTATTTCCCAAGCCAGGGGTATTTTTGTATTAGACTATAAGTCAAACATTGAGAGATAATTTTTGATAATGACTGGTTAGTATGATCTGAATGAATCGTAGTGACCTGTTATCGTATTTTTGCCATTGCCGTATGATTCGGAATGGTTTCTTACAGCAGGGACCTAATTAAGTGGATTTTATTCCGAATTTTCAAAAAACAAATGAAAATCACCTTTTTATAATTCCTTACCTCAAACGCCAATCAACCCCTAAGGAACGTTTATAAAACGGACTCTGAATTACCTATTCGTATTGACCTAAGGAGAATTTGTCTCTCGTTTCATTCCAAAAATATAACGTATCCTTTTCTAGGTATCTAGTTATTTTAAACAGTTGTGTGGGTCAAGAACTATTTATGTCATTTTGCTGATAAAATAAATATTGTCGAAAGCTTTGACCAACCTGCAGTTTTTCAAAAAGAGAGAGTCGTGGAAGGACCATATAGACAGAATAATCGAAAGGAATTCCTCTCAAACTTTTTTATCATGTTGAGCATACGACCTTTAGTATTTCATACTTTTACAATTTGCTGTCCTTTTAACTTCTGGGAAACATAACTATAGCTATGCAAATTTCCGAATAAACTTGACCCTGACATTAGTAAAGCGACAATAATTTTGAATTAATCTTAAATCAACTCATTGTAGTGCCCTATAAATTTGTCTTTATTTTAATTCCCAAAATATGATGTATCTCTTTTTAGGCCTCACTGGGAGGAAAATAATTTTTTGAAAAGTATCTCCTTGGCGTATCACTTTGAACATTAATTAATATTTTAGTGATATGTATGCATCCTTCCAGCAATAAAATTTAAACTTGTTTATCATGCTCAAATTCCTACATCGTCTGTTGACGCAACTGATCTTATTCGATATATCTAATAAAACTTTCGACTTACCTTGCGACCAGCGATAATTTTCGCAAACACACAAACACCGACTGACTGACGTACCGACACACAAACAACGCGGACGCGGACGCGATGGACGTGATTGCGGGTGTCTAACAACTCGCTGATTCCAAGATGATGTTTCTGCCGACTGTTAATCAATCTCATTAGAGGCGCGAGAATCTCATGATGTTCGCGGCTTTTGATTTGCGTTCAAACTGACGGTGATGTTCCGACGACGGTATTTCCTGATAGCAGCGGCAGAGCTTGCGCCACGCGACCACGTGCTTTGATATTCTCTTACGGACTGTGTTTGTTTTGAAGAACAGCTTTTTCCAACTCTTCGGATGACAAACGTTGGAATCAATGGCGTATACAGGGTGTCCGAGAAGTCGACGTCAAGCCGAAACCGGGTGATAGGCAAAGTCATAACAACTATCAGAAAAATATTTAAAAAAATTTTATGTATGTGTTTTGAAAATTATAGGTCTTTGAAAAAAATATAGAAATTTCACACCCTACGGCAGTCTGTCAACTCCTGTTACTACAAATATTAACTTTTTTTGGATTTTATTTTTACAATGTAATGATGAATAATGCATCTTCAAACTGGTGTCTCAACCTTACTGCCAACTTTTCTCGTTCAGGAAAAATTGCCACTTATTTCCCACCCAAGTATTCCAAAGTAAAACTTTGCTCAACTTTAACTGGCTGTACTGGAAAAAAATGTATTACGAGAGTTTGGCAAGTAACCTTAAAAGTTGGAGCATTCAATAAGGATTCCAAAATGATATAACACTTAGAAGATTACTCGTTAACTTATGCACAATTATTTATTTGAAGAAAAACTGATGAAAATTTTTCAAAATTTCCTAATTAAACAGCGATTATGAAAACGCACAAGGACCCTTAAGGATAACTGTTTGCACAACACTGGGCGTCAAAATGCTGCTGATGATGATTTACCTTTACAGCAAATGCTCAAACTGTTTTCCTTCAGCCGCAATACACGCTCGACATCTTCTTAAAAAAGCTCGGGTTATTAAACGAGCGAATCCACGGTTATTAACAAACTCAGCTGCTTCCAATAGTCTTTGCCGTAGCTCAGCCACATTTTGAATCGGCTTGAAATACACTTTTTCTTTTACAGTTCCCCAGTAAAAAAATCTAAAGGATTCAAATCAGGTGATCGGGCTGGCCACGGTATTGTACCAGAGCGCCTTATCCATCTGCCTAGAAAGCTTTGATCGAGATACTCTCTCACTGAGAGTGCATAGTGCGCTGGGCAGCCATCATGCTGAAACCACATGTCCATGTAAATACTCAGTGGCACGTCCACCAATAAATTTTGTACATGATTTTTCAAAAAATCCAAATAAACTTCAGCAGTCAAAGTCTCTGGGAACTCAAACGGACCGATTATTTTACCATTTAAAATTCCTGTCCAATGGTTTATCTTGAAGCGATATTGAGATTTATCTTCTCTCATCAAATGTGGGTTTGCTACGTGCCACTCGTGTAAGTTATGCAGGTTCATGTACCCATCTTTCTTAAATGTGGTCTCATCCGACCATAAAATTTTTTCAAAGAACTGTGGATCTTTCCTGTGTCTTTCTAACATTGTGCGACAGAAAGCAACTCGGGGCTCATAATCCCGGGGCAGGAGAGGTTGAACACGTATGTGGTACGGATGAAGCACATTACTTACTTGCTGATACCGATCAGTACTCCTTCGTTTACTGCGCATCTTTACATGTTGGTGCTGGTTGATTTCGTACTGTTACTAATTTTGGATTCGTGAACTGGACTATTGATCGCTTGTGATTTGGATTTGGACTGTTTAATTGCTCTTCAAAACAACATTTGCTTTCCTTAGACTATCTTTGATAGTGTGATTGTGCAGTGCCGCTATGTCCGTGTACACCGTACAAGAATATGCTAACATGCACCTCATTTATGGGGAATGCAGATGCAACGCTAGTGCTGCAGCGAGACTTTACTGTGAGAGGTACCCTTAATGCAGCTCGTCATCCAGATCATCGAGTGTTCACAAATGTGCACCGCTTACTGTTCTCAGAGGGCCAACTACCAAAGAAGCTGCTGCTGTTGACGAGATCTGTTCGTGCCAGATCAAGTCCTCGGTAATCTGGACTCCGACCAGCCGAAATGAACGGCTCACAAGTTGCACTTTGGAATATTTTTTCAAATGGCCGTTCATTTTAGGGTTAGTTCGTAACCCTAGAATATAAAATCACCATCTTTAAAAATGCCGAACTGGCAGGCTGTGAAAGTTGAGCCTCTTTGTACATTGTTTCGTTTATAACTCAACAACAAAAATCAAAATGCTATAGTACAACAATTTTCTTCTCTTGGGAGGATCTATCCGAATATGTAATGAGATCCATTCAAACAAATTATCAGAATCTGTCATTTTTTTCGATTTGAACGTCCTATATCCAGTTAGACCTTTCTAAAAGAAGGATATTATTAGAACATACATTTTGATGATTAGTTGTATATACAGGGTGTCCGCAAAGTTGGGGTTTTCCTTTTCAGAAACATCTACCCTTGAAATAACAAAGGTAATTGTAGTGAAACGAGGGCGACCAAGTAAAAAAAAATAAAGGAAAAAGTACTCATTCTCCAGTTGACGAGAAGGGCTAAGTACGTCTCTGCCCGAAATCATACCGCTCCAACAGAAAATGAAATCAGCTGAAGCGCTACCGAGCAGACGCAGAAACCACATTGATTGTCTTACACTTAATGGCACATCTTCTAACAAGGAAGGCAAAATGTTGCGTATAAAGTCTAGGTATTGCATCCCGTCCAATCGATTTGGGAGAATAAATGGTCCAATGAGCATACCGTTCACCATGCCAGCCCAAACATTCACCGAAAATGTTTGTTGAAAATGTCCAAACATGAGTGTTGCGAAAGTTATTCACCCCATTACGCGTGAACGTAGATTCGTCTGTCAGCAATATGCACTTCAAAAAGTCCGGATTATTGTCATGTTGATGCAACAACCACTCACAAAACCGCACTCTTGCTGGAAAATCGTCAGGTTGAAGGGCTTGTACACGTTGGACGTGAAACGGATACAGCCCCTCTTCACGCAGCGTTTGCCACACTTTAGTTTTTGATATTTACACTTCTCTAGCCACGTCTATAGTGCTTGTTGTTTTTTGAAACGCAATTGATTATACGAGTTCGTTTACCTCTACACGCGTGACTGTAACCGTCGGTTGAAGGTTGCATACTAACCTGACAGACTGACTCCGACCCAGTTCTGCCGTCGGGTTGAGACCTTGTACCAGTCGGGGATATTCAGATATGTTTGATGTTGCAGAGCCCTTTATTTCGGTTCCCTTAAGACATTGGTGTATATGGTAGTAAGAAAAATTGCTTATGTTTTCAAGATCTACACGTCGTGTAAAGGAAAACCCCAACTTTGCGGACACCCTGTATAGTATATAGGATATACAATATGAGAAAAGACATCAAGTTGGTTGGCTTTGCATATTCCATGCAAGTCATCAATTCATAAAAGATTATGTTCAGCACAAGTTAGACCCTATCGAACTGAGACAGCACCATATCCTACTATACCTTATATTCTACTCATGAGTTGCGAGTACGAATCAGCTGTCTGTGGTTGCCTGTCTTTGGTTGGACTGACGAAAGCAGTATGTTCAAGAAGTCTAAGAAAAAAGAGTTATGAACATGTAGGTATAACTGGGAAATTAAACGCATCAAGTTTGCAAGCAGGTCTGTTCTATTAGTCCATGATATCCTTTTCCTGCCCTGTGCGTAGTACCGTCCATCTGGCAACGTCGCGTCGCCTCTCCGCAACATGTGAAAGCATGATGCGGCAGAGCGCCGACAGAGCACTAGTCATGCAGGAGACATACGTACACCAGCACGCCGGCCGCGGCCGTTGAAGTCAGCAGGAACAGAGACGCTTGCCGAAAATATTTTTCTATCGTTTTAAATTTTAAGGAAAAAAAAAACTGGGTGATCTATAATTTCTGAGATATGTCCAATGTGCGTAGAATTATCACGTTTGGGAGTGTATTAATATACTAACATAAAAAAAACACCTTCCCTCACCCCCCTACAGCCTCTCACCCTACAATTTTTTATCTAAACATTTTTTAGAAAATTATCAGGAGCCTCTGAAGCGTCAAAAAACGAAGTTTGAGCGGCTTTTATCATTTTGTTTTCGGCATTTCTTCCGCCGCCAATTCACCGATTTCCAAGAACTACAAAACCTTTTCGTCCTTGTTGCAGTACCTGATGTGAAAATTTTATCAAAGGCCGACCGGTAGTTTCCTAGTTATAGACAGGTCAAGGATTAGCGACTATTGAAAGGGTTAAAAAATGCAATTGCAATTCAACTGTAAAAGAGATTTACTCGAGAAAATGTGCGAAAAACGGAACAAAAGGAGGTTCAAACTGTGATGGAGAAACAAAGAAATCATCACGATGCTAAATATGTAATTTACACAAAAATACAATGAACTGTGTAACCCATGTATCTCACCACGTTTTTGCGCCGAATTGATATGCTAAGTATAGAGAAACATAACGATTTTAACAAAGTTTATTTAGTTTAGTCTTCAACTAGTTTAAACAGTATATATCAGTCAAGAATACTGAAGCTGTCATAATAAGGTAACAAATGCTCCATGTGCTTCCTGTACCTTTCGTTGTTGTAAGCATGGTATCGAAACCCCTCCTTGGATGCGTCCTTTATGATATTTTCAAAAGAAGCGTCGGCCCTGTTCGATGCTTTCACAAATGGTAGGACCGTTGCTGCACCCATCAGACCTGAAAATAATAGTTATTTACGGGTAAGTACAGTGACGTAGCATGGGTTTTTGCCGCAAATTAGCCGCCCCTCTCTATTTCAATTATCAGTTTAAAAAAATTGTCAAATGGAGTATTTTTAAATTCTTTGAAAAAAAATGGGTAAAATTCGCAACAGTACAATAGGTAACCCGAGCAATACGTTGCTTGTAGGCTTCAGCGGGCCCGAAATTAATGCACATATGTGTAGCTGACCAAGTTATCAATTTCTAGATTCGTTGAAATAATTCGTCATGCCGCCTACCCTTGTAAAGATTCGTCGCATCCATAAAATAGAAATAAACATAAAAACTAAGGGCAGAACAAACACTCGCATCTGCAAACCACCCAGTGAACGCCAAGGGAAACCAAATGCATATTTCGAAGAAAATAGGACCGGATGCTATAAAGTTGGACTTTTCAAATATGCCGGGACAAAAACAGGGTTTGGAGATATATTCTGTAATAACATTTGGTCGCTATAACTATAAAGTTACAACCAAAGGAGTGCTGACAAATTTGAATCTCAACCATTTGGGTAGCAGATGTTAGAAACTACCCCGAGCGCTGAACGGTCACGCGTCAGAGGCGTATCATGGGATATCTGAGACTTCCGAAGGCTAGCATATTACTAAAAATTGTCATAATTGTGGGAAAATATGAAAAAGAAGAGACAAACAGCTAGGTTTTTAGTAGAATTTTCCCCTAGCTGATAGGAGCAGGTGCACCAGGCTGGATACGATTCTACCGTATGTCAACGTACGCAGGTGAAACTAACGAAAGACTGCGTAGTTCCAATGAAGCTAATTTTGTTAAAAATATATAAAAAAATTACAGAAGAGAGTCACCGTTAGTTTTACCTAAATGCATTGTATAATTTTATAATTATTTAAGAGGACATCTCGAATTGTGGCCTCAGCATTACAGGAATTCCCAATCCATTGAAATTATTGAAAACTGCAGGGTCTGCCCCAAAGCAATTAAAGCCTCGAGACGCCACTGAAGGGGCGCCACTTAAGGGAAGACTGTACGCTGACGACACTCCTTGAGGTGGGACAAGGTCATTTTGAATACAAAAATTAAGTCTAACAATCATTGGTCAGGTTAGTCTCCATCTTTAGATAATCAGACGCCCATTGCAAGGGTTGTAAACTGATCGACCAATGAGGAGACAAGGGCTGAACACACTAAGTCAAAATGACCAGCCTTCTGATGGAGGGGAAAATCCGCAACTGACCTCCGATAATTTTGAAACTAAAAACGTCAGTTCTTCTCTTATCTTTGATTTGTACGATTGACAAAGTTGCTTCGATTTTCCCTCAGTTAGTGGCTGTTAATAAGTGTTGCATTGGCAGAATTTGTGTTGTGTTCTCATTAGTAAGCACTTCCAGTTACTTAAAAGGGGGCTTTTCCCTTCTTTATTAGCCCTTCTGGCTAAAGCTAAAATAACACCGAGTCAACTAAGGATTCTATGCATTAGTTTGATTAATTAGCATTGTAAAGTGAGATTCTTGAGTTTAATTTATGTTATTAGGTTCTAACTTAAATTTATTGTAAATTAGTTGTCACCGTTCCTTTTAACGTAGTCGTAATTCACTCCTCCAGTGATCTTTTCCCCAGCCTATTAGTTTTACGAAGTTAACTGTTCTTTGTCATTGCTTTTGAGTCTGTAAGTGAATTATTAATAAAAATGAGTCTCCTTTAACTTGAGTTCCATTAATTTCATTAACTGAAGCTAACTGAGTTCGAGGGTTCCGAAAGTATTAATTCGGGCGTTTACCACATTCTCTGATTACTTGGAGAACCAAGGAAGCATCATTCCGCGTAAAGTGAGTGTTTCAATGAGTCAAGATTATATGACTTTGTCAGGTTCTACGCGAGTCTACCTCCTATAGGAAGACGAGTAAAAGGTAACAGAATTTGAAATTCGACGGGTCTCGGACCAGTCCAGAAATTGAAGTATTGGACTGGAAATCCGAACTGTACAGGGTGTCCGCAAAGTTGGGGTTTTCCTTTACACGACGTGTAGATCTTGAAAACATAAGCAATTTTTCTTAGTACCATATACACCAATGTCTTAAGGGAACCGAGATAAAGGGCTCTGCAACATCAAAAATATCTGAATACCGTCCTGTAGCCGCGACATTACGGAGTGGTCCAATGTCACTGGCTCAACCCGACGACAGAACTGGGTCGGGGTCAGTGTGTCAGGTCAGTATGCAACCTTCAACCGACGGTTACGGTCACGCCTGTAGAGGTAATCGCGTAGACGAGAATCCCTCTACAAGCACTAGAGACGTGGCTAGAGAAGTGCAAGTATCAAAAACGAAAGTGTGGCAAACGCTGCGTGAAGAGAGGCTGTATCCGTTTCACGTCCAACGTGTACAAGCCCTTCAACCCGACGATTTTCCAGCAAGAGTGCGGTTTTGTGAGTGGTTGTTGCATCAACATGACAATAATCCGGACTCTTTGAAGTGCATATTGGTGACAGACGAATCTACATTCACGCGTAATGAGGTGAATAATTTTCGCAACACTCATGTTTGGTCAGTAAAAAATCCGCACGCTGTCCGTCGGGCACATTTTCAACAAACATTTTCGGTGAATGTTTGGGCTGGCATGGTGCGTCTGCTCGGTAGCGCATCAGCTGATTTCATTTTCTGTTGGGACGGTATGATTTCGCGCAGAGACGTACTTAGCCCTTCTCGTCAACTGGAGATTGAGTACTTTTTCCTTTATTTTTTTTTACTTGGTCGCCCTCGTTTCACTACACATTACCTTTGTTATTTCAAGGGTAGTTGTTTCTGAAAAGGAAAACCCCAACTTTGCGGACACCCTGTATATTCAAGGCACGACATTGAGAGGTCCTTGAGTCTCGGACGAAGATCCTGTTACATGTGCAACTACAAATGTAGGAGACAGGAGAAAGGCATATATCAAATAGTAAAGAAATAATGGGCCAAATCAGCAAAAAGAAGTGAAGTGGCTATAACCGGCCGCGTGGTTGTGGTTAGATGTCACCTTGAGTACTCGAGATCTTCTGGTCATTATACTACAATCTGTAGGTTGGTCCTTGTTGGTGACTTCGTGGATCGTTGTGTCCCCTCTCTATCTTCGTTTCCACAGGTTACACCCGTATTCGGATGTATGGGCATGTGTATTCTCAACATTGTAGCAATGTTTGACCAGCCATTTTCAAGCTTGGACACAATAATATATTTGAATAAGCCCAGAGAGCTGGATTTAGAGCTCTTTTTTACAATCTGGATTTATTTCAGCCACGAAAGCGCTAAGTTCGTCCAGGCCCAATATCACTTCAGGCTGGTAAAATCTTTAATTTCAGCAGTATGTCTACTAGGGTGCATTTGTAAATTACCTGGCAATGCAATACCGTTCACAGTAATGGAGTGTAGATTGACAGATGCAATTTTACTCTGGAATGATGTGAAAATTTATTTTTAGAACGCCTAAACCATTTTAGTTATACTAAGTGACATATAAATCCGAACACCCAGTTTAAATGGTTTTATTTTAACAAAACTTTGTATAAGTACTTAATGAAGCATAATAAGTAAATGATAAAAATTTCAAAATGATTGCACTGCTTTAAAGCCCTTTGACCTTTAATAATGTGTGGATGCACCCTGATGTGCTACGCATTCTCCAACGCGCCTAGTCATGCTTCTGATCAGGTAGTCAATGTCCTCCTGTGGTATCTCATTCCATGCAACCACCAACTCCTCTCGAAGTGCTTCTAGAGTCTGAGGAGGACGTTGCAAATTGGCAATCTCCTACCCATCACATCCCACACGTGCTCAATTGGGGATAAGTCGGGAGATCTTGGTGGCCATGGTAACAATGTGACATCATTATGTTGAAAGAAGTCTATTGTGACTCTTGCAACATGTGGTCGGGCATTATCTTGTTGGAAAGTTGGATCTGCCAGGGTGTCAAAATAGGGTAAAAGATGGGGTTCTAGAACTTCGCGGATATAACGCTGCGCGTTCATGTTACCTCTGATGAAGGTGACCTGGAACCATAAGCTATAGCACCCCAAACCATAACTCCAACAGTGTGATGAACATGTCTGTCAACAAAAAACTGTGGTTCCTCCTTTCACCACGTCGCCTTCTAACCCTGGCACACCATCGTGCATGCCTAAACAAAATCGAGACTCGTAACTAAAGACAATACTGTTCCATTCCTGATCCCAGAGTGACCGTTGTCTGCACCACTCAAGGCGATTACGTCGGTGTTCTCGAGTTAAAGCGAGGACCCAGTGTGGCCAAAACTTCTCATTCGTCGGTAAACACTTCGCATGCCAATAGGTCTTCCGTGTTCTGCAAACCATTCATTTGCAATGGACCTGGTAGTGGAGAAACGGTCCTTTAAGGCCAATAATCTTAGGCGGCGATCTTCACGGTCTGTTGTTCTACGGCGGCATCCAGTGCCCCTTGCTCTTTGCGTACGGCCTTCTCGAAGCCATGCCTGACAACACCTAACCACAGTGTCTACACTTCTTTGCACTCTAACTGCAATTGCCCGAAAAGAAAGTCCAGCTTCCCGAAGTCCCACTATACGGCCCCTATCAAACTCACTAAGTTGACGAAATCGTACAGGTCTCCGTACTCTAGGCATCGTAACCGATCGTAAAGGATGTCAAGAACCAAAATCCGCCAACGTGGATTCTTTACTGCGGCTGAAATATTCATTTTTAGAGCGTTAGTGAATTAAAAAAAAGCAGTATAAAAACCGGAATGTCCAACTGATAAGGCTGAAAATTTTTTCACTTGTTATTTACAGTAAGATAAATACATTCACCAACTTTTATTAAAATAAAACCATTTAAACTGGGTGTTCGGATTTATATGTCACTTAGTATATTATAAGATATCCTAGAGATACGAGGCAGCATTTATCACGGAAAATGTATATTCTGCAAATTTTGATAACCAAATAAAATATACAAACAATTAACCATGAGAATGACAAGTGACATAACTATTATTCCCGAGGTTTTGAGCTCGCAAAGAAAATCACACTTAAGATCCTTGGATACATCAAAAAGTTTGAGCAATTTTTATTTTCTTTTTCGTTTTTGGTATTTTTCCGCGCCGCCCCGGGACCGTTTTCCAAAAACTATAAAGCTTTCATGATCTTGTAGACTTACCGAAGAATGCCCTGTAGTGGTAATCCTTTTTGAACTGCTCTCTAGTTGGTACCCTTTCTAGAGAATACTGTAATTTAGCTAGATTTGCAAGTAGTTGTGCGTAATAGTGATCGAGTATGATTTCAATGCATTCGAGTTTCACTTCGATCTTTGTACTTGTCGCTATAAAGTAATGCAAATCAATGGCTGGACTCGTGAAAATGTTCATCTGAAAATCCACCTGAAATAGGAAAAACGGAGTCAAGTTGGTTGACTGTCATTAACTCAAAAGAGATTATATTCGGCCCAAGTTAGTCTCATTGGCTGGGAACATGTTTAACCAAGCAACTAAATGGATCAAGTCAGTCAAACAGGCTCATACAATCAGTCCATAGCCTGCCGCATCAACGTTCACTCACAATGGGGAGTCAACTCATATGGAAGAATGGGAAACAAGGTGATTTTGCCTGATGACAATCCGACAACACTGTGGCATCAAAGTAAAATGACGGCTTTTGACAAATATTACGGCTTATTGCTGCCATTTTTCAAATTCCCGCCGAAAATGGAAGCCTCGTAACCTCTCTTTTCTTTGTATGGCGACAAAGGTTTTGATATATTTTATATTAAATGTCCTCTTTATAACGTTAAAACAGAAATCAGCTAAGCAACCTAGGTTTCTCTTGGATCTCTTAGAAAAAGGTTTGGAAATAGATATGGCGCTTACTGTGAATTTCATGTAGAAAAAAGTTACATATGTAGAGAACAACCAGGGTACAGGCACTTCCTTGCACTGCCAAACCCTGGTGATCAGAAATAGAGAGAAAAGTAATCACCTACTACTACTATTTTCTTCAGGGAATATATCTACAGAGTACAGAGTTTAATGTTTCAATATCATGGCTGATGGAAGTTTGTGTAAAATTGAGTTATTTGTAGAGCTTCTCTGATATATCAGTCTGGTCATATTCTGTGGTGGATATGAGACACTCACTACAGTTTCTGTAATTTTCAAACTTAAATATGTGCTTTTTTACATTCTCAAATATGTCCAGTTTCCATAGGAGCTAAATATGAATATGGATTGAACATCACATATTCTGCGGGACATTCTTGAACGACAGCACAACATTAATTTATTTCTTGTGAGAATAAGGAAATAGACATACACCAAAGTCATAAAATAACAAAGTCATCAGATTCCGAGAAGAATATGATGATTAGGTGTAAACATACGACTTGAACACGCCGTGCGCCATGTAGGTAATTCTAGCTGTTTGTTTATGAATAGGATTTGATTAAAAATACGAGTTGTTGCAGAAAATGTCATGTCAAGTATGGCATAAATGGTCCACCATATCATTGCATATGGTATTTTTGAGAGAATAGGTCTCAGTTTGTAAGTATCGACTATCAAGTCCGACATGGTTCACAACCACATAGGGCTCTATTCTAGGACCTGTGTCATTCAGTCTATACTTAAATGACCTTGAGTACTGTTGTTCTGAAGATAGATTCATTTTATATGCAGACGATACTTCAGTGGTGATGTCGAATAAGTGTGAGGTTATCTTAGAGAGAGATTGAGAAGTTTTACTGCAAAATAGGTATTCACAAGTGGTTTAGCAGCTATCAGCCCTATTTAAATTTTGAAAAAACATCAGTTGTCCAATTTCACGACATCAAGAAGAAACCTATGGCATTAAATGTCACTTTTAGTGGCTGAAGAATGTCCCTTGATATGCAAATAAGATTCTTGGGCTTGTATCTAGATACAGGTTTAAATTTAAGATACATTGCTTCAAAGATGAACTCCCAATCTCATATCTCAAAATTTGCGAACGGTCTTTACTGAAGTACATATAGTTTCTGTTTACTACATATATATGGTGTATCTGAAGTCACTTGAAATAGCATAAAAGCCTTTGGTCGGCGCGTCCTTTGTAATTTCATGACGTATCATAGGCGTGCGGCATTTATTTAGAACGATAATAATAATGTTTTTATATCACAATAAATGGATTTTACTATCTTCTTATTTTTTTGATTTGGGATAAAAAATACTTATATTGGGAGTTTAATTTATGTTGACTGAAAGTTAAGAAATGGAAAAATTACAGAATTCCAACGTTTGACATAGGCAAATATTTACATAGCAGGTAGGTATATAAAGACTTACATTATAGGTATTTATATATCATCCTCGCCTTCGGAGCTGTCGCTAGAGTCATCTTGTAGAGGAATTACAACGGGATTTACAGGAGGCAAAACAGAATATTCATTTTCTGTTTCAATAATATGCCTAGAACACTGCTTCCATAGGTCTGTGGCAGCAATATGAGATACTGCATCTCTTATTGTGGCCAATAGCGATTCACTTAATTGAGGGGTCTGATTATGTTTTCTTACTTTTTTTTTAAAGCAGCCCAGACCAACTTAATCGGGTTAAAAATGCAGTAATAGGGAGGTTGACGTAATACTTCATGGCCATTTTGCTGAAGCAGATTGTCAACAACATACTCTTTTTCAAATTTTTGTCTTTTAATAAGATCCAATAATATGGCTTTGGTTGATTTTTGTGGTATTTCCATTCCCTTATCCTTCATAAAATCAATAATGTCTTGTTTTTTTGTGCCTGTATTCGGAATTTTGTTTTTCTGTCGGGAATGGTATGGCGCATTGTCCATGATAATCACTGAATTTGGGGAAATGTTTGGTATTAACTGCTGCTCTATCCACTTCTCAAATAAGTCGGAGGTCATGTCATGATAATCGGCACATGATTCTTTGATATTTTTGGCAGATAACAGCAAGGCATTAGGTATAAATCCATTTTCACTGCCAGCATGGAGAATAATGATTCGTTTTCCACGGTTGCATGGTGCATTTAAAATGCACTTGTTGCTGTCGTCAACCCAGCCGTACTGCACAACATCATGGGTATCATACCACGTTTCATCCAGGTAAATCAGATTTCTTTTCTGCTCTCTATAGATTTTAACTTTGTGCAAAAATTCTTGGCGCAATTCAACGATTCGAGACGACTCCATAATCACTATTCTTTTATCTAATTTTTTGTATTGAAAACCACACAGTTTTACAATACAGTGCAGTGAGAATAAGCATTTGTAATTATAAAAATTTTCAGGATAATCTTTTAATTTATCCCGTATCATTTCCAACGTGGGCACCAAATTTTCTTTATAAAATCCGTATATTATACGACGAATATCTGCCTGAAAACCCACGTCTATTCTTTTTAATTTTTGCCCTATGCGCTTTCTGTGGAAGGAATGGTTGACTTCATATCCCCTTTTTATAACCCGATAAATGGTAGACCGACTGATTTTTGTCAGGATACAAATTCTGTTAAAAGTTTGATTTTGCGAGGAATCTGGATTTTCGTTTTTCAGACAATCATACATATTTAGGATTACTCTTTGGGTCTGTCCCTCTAAATCTTTATGAAAGAATTCTGCCTGCACAGGTTCATCAACCATCTCCTCGTGGCTTGGAGCATTTTCCCAAGGTGAAAAGAGCCATATTTAGGACACACAAGAACAATCAACACAACAATTAAATCAACAAGTAAACTGAGTATTCAAAAGTCAAAAACACACAAACTAATAAAATCTATGAAAAAACACGGACCGACTAAAGAAAACACGTTTATTCACCGCTACACGGCACTGGCTAAACTGTTTCAATTTTCAGTAGCCACCTGCACTTGTTCCGAGCTCTGAAATACACGCTTTGTCATTGGCTATGTCCACGCATAGGCGTGCTTTACTCCACGTGGACCGGTGAAGCTGCCTTTGATCTCTTATACGGGGGATATTTGCTGCGAAATTTGGCGATCTTTGCAGCAACAGAGCGTGTTAAATATAGATATATAAAACGCACCCGGTATTTCAGTGTTTCAAGTGACTTCAGATAAAGTATACATATATTGATTTTGTGTTGTTTTATTAGCTTTTACTCTGACAAATCCTATAATACAAAGTTTGAATTTGATTTGATGTTAGCTCACCGAGAGTGGCTACAAGATGCTACCGATGCTTCACGAGTGTCTCCAGATCGTTTTCCTGGACGTTTTCATCCTGCGTCGCATAGGTTTGTTTATTTCGTACAAGGGCTGCTTGCAGAAACGCCGATGCGGGCACAGGAGGATACGTAGCCAGCCCCGAATTTTACAAGTTGAGGAAGAAGATAAAAAACTTGTTAATATGGATCTAACGGCGACAGAGACGAACAATATTTGTAAACATATGGTAGGGTGGTACTTGAAATTTCTAAGTAATCAGTACTCTTTAGTTTTTTGCCGCATGATAGTTTTGTTATTTCAAACGTAGTTGTTTCTGGAAAGGAAAGTGCTGCGCAAAGTTAAAAACGTACATTGGAAATTCCTAGTTCCTACAAAACCTCTCGCACTTCTACAAATGTGACATAGAGATATTTTTACTCACAAATCTCATATCATCCAGCTCTCCTCCTTCCCCATATGAGAACATCATGTTGTTTACCCACAAGTCTCCGTGATTGAGTACGTGAAATCCTCCCAGCTTCCGTTTTTGAGCATCGAATCCCCTTTGTAAGGCTTCTTCCCCCAATGCTTGCAGTTTGTATCCAAATTTCTCGTAACCCGGCCAGCGGGAACAAGCATCTACTAGTCCTTTGTAACCTGCAGAGACCCAGTCTCTAACTATTTGGTTATCGGCGTATAGTCCTTCTGAGTAATGTTTCACCAGAGATGGATCCTGAAAATGCCAACTCTATGAATAGAACAATGTTATTTTGCAAGAGAAGCATTATCTGGTTTCCGTCTGATTTATTACCTCCTTTAATCTCCTTGCTATGAGTTATAGTTGGATACTTATTGATTATACATAAATTTTTGTGGTCGGTATGTATGGGCGTCCGCATGGAGGGGGCGGGAGCGGCATTGGCCTGCCCTGACAATCCGGTTGGAACGTAAAATTTGTATATTTAGTTTTGAGGATTTTAATTTATGGTGAGCGTCTTCAAAATGCTACCGAGGCTTCGCGAGAGTTTGCAGTTCGCTTTCCCAGGGCCGCCTAGATATGTTAACCTTGCGCAAAGATATAGGGATATAGGTCATTTTGCAGGAATGTAGAAAGTGGAAGAAGTATTGACCTTGTATAGAAAAATTCTTCAACAAGCACTAGGAAAGTGGCTAGACAAGTTCAAGTCTTCAAGTCTAAGGTGTGGTATACGCTGCGTGATGATGGTTTGTATCCTTTCGTACGAGCCTTCCATGCTGAGCATTTTTTCCTGCAAGAGTGCATTTTAAGAGTGGTTGTTGAAGTCCACGGACGGATCAGCCTTCACACGTAACGGTGCGAATAACTTCCGAAATACTCATGTGTGGTCGTTGGAGAATCCTCGCGTAGTTCGTCGATCACATTTTTAACAAACATTTTCTTCGGCCATTTCGACTAGCATGGTAAATGGTATGTCCATTGAATATTTTATTTACCCGACACGGATGAAAGATTTACCGTACCTAGACTTTTAAGAACAGTAAGTGACGGACCCGTACTTGAAGTTTCTCTGCAAATGAACGGTCAGAACTGTTTAACTGCTTTTTTTTACTTTACTTTCAGCACAACCTGTATATTGTCATTGTACTGAAAAAGATCACCTTTGTAATCGCAATGTTTTTTTTTTTTATATCGAAACAGCCGCGCAGGCAGAAGCCTAAATGCCGGAACACCGCGGCTGCTATGATGATCCCAAAGAAATTTTGTTAATACGATTTTTGAACTGCCTAAGGTTAGTAGAACTGGGAAAAGCTTCCTCCCGTAGATTGTTCCACAATCTAGACACCCTCGGGACAAAGGAGCGGTCGTATCGGCCAGTTCTGGATGTACGAAGTTTGACACGGTTAGGATGGGACGCCGAAGTCAGGCGGGTCTGACTGGCAGGCACATCGCGCGGCGGCATCATGGAAGAGAGCTCTGAGGAGCAAAGCCCGTTGGTGTAGCGATAGAAAAGAGCTAGATCGCCGACGGCCCGCCGGTGCTAAAGAGTCCCGAGACTGTCTGTTGGAGAAGAGTCATCGATCAGTCGGACCGCCCTCCTCTGGACAGCATCGAGCATGGACAATGTAGTCGGGGCGGCAGCACCCCAAATGTGTGAGCAATACTCGAGGCTAGGCCTTATCTGGGCCTTGTATAGAGTGAGAAGGTCATGCGGAGAAAAGTACTTCTTAGCCCTAAACAAATAGCCTAGCTTTTTCCCAGCAGCCGCAGCCATTGAAGAGATGTGTTCGTGCCAGATCAGGTCCTCGGTGATCTGGACTCCGACCAGCCGAAATGAATGGCTCTTTGGTAGAACTCGACCGTCCATCGAAACTGTATGAGCGCTAGGACGCTTTTTGTTCGTCAAAGTACAGTACTGCGTTTTGGAAGCATTGAACTGTACAAGATTGTTGCGTCCCCAAGCAGTGATAGCCTCCAGGTCTCTTGTCAGAGAAGAAGTCGTCGCTAGTCTTCTTTTTTCCAGCTCAGCGGCAGAGATCGGCTTGTCACTCTGAATTCCTGCATGTAGAGTGCTGTCATCAGAGAAGCTGTGGATTGGGTTGATCGTGCAGGAAAGGAGGTCGTTGATATGTAAGAGAAACAGTGTTGGAGCCAAGGCCGATCCCTGGGGAGGAGGAGAATCCGTCAATTACGACGGATATTTTGCGGCCAGAGATAAAGTCAGCCACCCATCTGCAAAGCTTTTCTGGGAGGCCGTAGGATGGAAGTTTGCTCAAGAGGGCAGCGTGCCACAGCTGATCGAACGCTTTCGTGATGTCAAGAGCAACGACATGAGCCTCACCATGAGACTGGATGAGTTTACTCCACAGTTGCGTGACGTAAGCTAGGAGGTCCCCTGTGGATCTTTGGTGCCGGAAACCGTACTGCCTGTCGCTAATCAAGCTGTGACGTTCGAGGTAGTCCAGAAGCTCGCGATTTATGCACCTCTCCATCAGTTTACTTATAACAGAAAGCAGAGCTATAGGCCTGTAGTTGTAAGGGTCGGTTTTAGATCCTTTTTTTGGGATGGGCTGTACATGAGCAAATTTCCAGTTTTCTGGGAAGGTGCCGGATTCGTAAGATATCTGGAATAGACGCGAAAGAACTGGAGCAAGCTCAGCTGCACATCTCTTCAGTACAATGGCAGGAATCAAGTCCGGACCAGAAGCTTTGTTGATGTCGAGCGACAAGAGCACTCGTCTTACGGTCTTATGCCTGAATGTTACCTCCCGCATAGTGTGGGGAACCCTTTGAATTGACGGTACTTGGGCGTTGGTGGGGACGTCCATGGTGGAGTTGGCAGCAAAGATCTTGGCTAGCACTTCCGCCTTGGCCTTTGAGTCGAATACAATAGTTCCATCCTGACACGTAAGTGGTGGAAGGCTATCTGTGTGAGAAGTTCTTTTCAATCTGCTTGGCCAGCGTCCAGAAAGACCGACTGCCATTGCGCTGCGACATTACCCTGTGCCTAACTTTTATATCATGCTGGGTTTTGGCATTGCGAACCGCTTCGTTATATTTGTTTCTGGACTCGACGTCGGCTTGTCTGTTCTCTACAGTGGGGTTTTGTAAGTAGGTTCTGTGGGCCTTGATCTTCTGCTGGCGAGCAGTGTCACACGATTTGTTGAACCAGCCGTTGGACCCTGGTTTAGGAACTTTCACTGTGTGTGGGATGTATTCCTCCATTCCGACGTGGATAATTTCGGTTATTGAAGAACAGACAGTCGACGCATCCGCGTCAGTGAAACAGACATCTCTCCAAGGAAAGCTATGTTTACAGTAAAGAAGATTTTATCAATGCATGTGGTTTTATTGCCAGTCAAGCAGGGGGGTTATCGACATATAAACCGCAGGATACGTTTCAGGTGTTACATTAATCCTTCTCAAGTTTGATTCACTGGAGAACTGAACTTTTAAAAACACGGTTTGCTTTTCCGGAAATATATAAAAAGGAATTTTTCGAGGAGTTCCTTTATATTGACTGCAAGAATTGAACGTGTTAATAGAGAAAACTTGTTGAATCAAAAAATTGTTCTGGAAAAATTTCCTTACCCGTTACACATTTTTTAATTGCTCTTAGTAACTAAATTATTCGGTTTATTCAAACTGAATTTTCTGGAACCAGTTTCATCAATGAAAATATCGACTTTTGATTCTAAAGCATCAACAATCAATGATTAATGATATGCTAATATGAGTGTGAATCTGCATGATGAATTAATGTTAGTTTGCTTTATAAACTATGGTCCAAAAATGTTTCCTTACAAAAACTCGGGGTATTGAAGATTTAGGAAAAAATGGAAATGAATTAATATTTTGAAAACCGCTTCAGATATTTCACTGATATTTAGTACGTAGTGAAAGTTAATAAAGTTGCATACTTTTCAATGCAAAAATAATTTTTAGCTTTAACAGTGACGTGCGTACGGGTGTTGACTTCGATATTTTTTAAGAAAAAAATAGTACGCCAATGGTTTTTTGCCAAATAAAAATTATTTTCGAATTCCTCGTTCAATTTAAAACAAATGACCTCTCTTGAATTGTTTTCCTTCGTTGTGTCATTTTTGAGTAAAAAAATAGAAACCGTTCTATTGTCCCAGAAAATTAATGTGATAATTGAAGAATGCAATTTAGCAATAAATATCTGGTTGCTCTGGAATATGTCACTGGCATCTTTTCCATTGTTTAGTTTTTACAATCTCGTTGTTAATGGTGAGTTATTCAAATGTATAAATGGCGGAAATGCATTACGTATATGGTCTTGCCTAGAGATTTAAAATTTCCGGAAAAATTGAGGAAAGAAAGGAAAAATACGGAAAAATTTAAATTTGTTATATACAAGATAAAGGTATTCTATTCTTACTGATTTTTCCATTAAATATGAATCAAACAGAAATAATTTGAATCAAAACCTCAAGCTACGGCTCTGAAGGATCGGTTCTCGGTAAATACCCGTCGATTTTCGGTGAATCCCCGACCACTGCAGCTTTCGGTTAATTCCCGATCACGTACAGCGACACGGTATTTCGGTAAATCCCCGTATTCCTGAATTGTTCAGTTGAGAATGAGATTCTTCAATATTGACACGTTTTGTTTATTTTAAAGCACGCATTTTAATTTAGCCTTATCATAAGCGCAGTAAATCAATAATACAAAGTGAAATTTTGCTGTAATAATTGAGTGTGTTTGATCTGAAGATTGTTAGTGCTTGTTTTGGTTTCTGGTAAGTGAATATTTGATTAAATTTGGAATAGCTTTAAGTGTTTTGAAGGTGGGATTTCAGTTTCCTTGCATATTTTCCTTACTTTTCTTTATTACTAATATCAAGATTCAGTGATAATAATTATTATCTGTATACTCATTAAATATCAAGAATTTGATCAATTAAAAAATATTTAAATTTTCCCATTTTTTCCAATTTTCCCATGGTTTGGAAAAAAACGTGTTTTTTTCCTAATTTTTCCCGTTTTTGTCGGATATGTTAAATCTCTAGTCTTGCCGACGGTAATGGTGAGCAGGCCAGACGGACTTATCACCAGAGATATCCCGATCGTGCTTTGCCAGATAGTTGAACCTTTCCTAATATTCATCGTCGTCTTGTTGAAACTGGTTCTGTCCGAAAAGGAACATCTGAAGGTAGATATCTAAGTGTGAGAACACCTGAAATTGAGGAATTAAGAGAAACAATAGTTGCAGCTTGTGACAGAATAAAATACACTCCAGGGATATTTCAATGAGTGCGCAATTCTATGAGCAGGAGGGCGGAAGCATGCATATTAAGTGAAGGGGGCCGTTTTCAACAATTTTTGTAATCATTTCGTTGGTTTTAATGTTATGTTTATGTTGACAGTTGTTGTTGTTCATTACCCCTAATGTGTTTAATTTTTCCAATTAAATTAATAATAATTTGGAAGTTAGACAATAGAACAGATTTTATTTTTTTACTCAAAAATGGCGCATCGAAGGAAAACAATTCGTGAGAGATCATTTGTCTTAAATTGAACAGAAAATTCAAAAATAATTTTTGTTTGGCAAAAAATCATTGGCGTATCATGTTTTTCTTAAAAAATATCAAAGTCAATACAAGTACGCACGCCATTGTTAAAGCTAAAAATTATTTATGCATTAAAAAATATGCAGCTTTATTAACTTTCACTACGTACTAAATATCAGTAAAATATCTAAAGCGGTTCTGAAAATATTAATTAATTTCCATTTTTTTTCCTAAAACTTCAAAACCCCGAGATTTGTAAGGAAACATTTTTGGACCATTGTTGATAAAGCAAACCAACATTAATTTTTCATGTAGATTCACATCCTTAAATATTCGCATATCATTAAGGAACACCCTCATTTTGAATCCAAATAAAGTAATTCATTGAAACTACCAAACACTTTTACCTAATCCTGTAACAGGTAAACTTATTCGATTTTTAGAATTAAATGATGTCTTTTGGTTTAATTAAAATAGTTTCATAGATTTGAGTAAACTGAGAAATAGGAGTTTAATTAAACTTGTCAGCTGTCTATAGTTAATCAATTGCTTTAAGTAAATTTGTGTTACCAATCTAAGTAAATGTATTTAATAAATAAAGAAACACGATTCCGTTTTGGTGTAGTTAAACTGGTTTCAAAGATTTAAGGAAACATTTTTGGACCATTGTTGATAAAGCGAACCAACATTAATTTTTCATGTAGATTCACATCCTTAAATATTCGCGTATCATTAAGGAGCACATTCATTGAAGCTACGAAACACTTTTACCTAATCCTGTAACAGGTAAACTTATTCCATTTTTAGAATTAAATGACGTCTCTTGGTTTAATTAAACTAGTTTAATAGATTTGAGTAAACTGAGAAATATGAGTTTAATTAAACTTGTCAGCTGTCTATAGTTAATCAATTGCTTTAAGTAAATTTGTGTTACCAATCTAAGCAAATGTATTTAATAAATTAAAAAAACCACGATTCCGTTTTGGTTTAGTTAAACTGGTTTCAAAGATTTAAGAAAACATTTTTGGACCATTGTTGATAAAGCGAACCAACATTAATTTTTCATGTAGATTCACATCCTTAAATATTCGCATATCATTAAGGAGCACATTCATTGAAACTACGAAACACTTTTACCTAATCCTGTAACAGGTAAACTTATTCTATTTTTAGAATTAAATGACGTCTCTTGGTTTAATTAAACTAGTTTAATAGATTTGAGTAAACTGAGAAATAGGAGTTTAATTAAACTTGTCAGCTGTCTATAGTTAATCAATTGCTTTAAGTAAATTTGTGTTACCAATCTAAGTAAATGTATTTAATAAATTAAAAGAAAACGATTCCGTTTTGGTTTATTTAAACTGGTTTCAAAGATTTAAGTGAACTGTTTTAGGATTTGGAGTTTAATCAAATTTATTAGTTTAATTTTTCAAATAAATTTGTGAAAACGGTTTAGTAAATTCACTTGAATCATTCCTTTTGGTTTAATTTGTTAGCTGTCTATAGTTAAATAATTATTTCAAATAAATTCGTACAATCAATCTAAGTAAGCGGTTTAATAACTCAAATTGAACGATTCCGTTTTGGTTTAATCAAAATAGTTTCATAGATTCAAGTAAACGGTTTTAGAAACCGGAGTATAATTAAACTTGTTAGCTGTCAAACAGAAAATTATTTTTTTTTAATTTTCTCAATTAAAATTTTCAATGATTAAACATTTGTATCTCAGTATTCTAATAGTCTCCTCGATAATTCAGTTTGAGCGTTAATTTCGGTGAGGTTACAAAGATATAAAGTACCTTTTCGTACATAATGACAGAAGCCGAATGCATCTGCGCCATTTTCTCCACAACCATGAAACAATGCTCCAAATCGAATCCAATGTGTCTCGGCAAAACGTTAAATCCACTGGTTGTAAGATCTTCCATAAGTATCACCCTATGAGGTTCTATGGCCGTGTAGAGACATTTAGCAGACAAAGTGTAGTATTTTCCTTGGAAAAAAAAAGAACATAAATAAGTTCGACTTTTTTGTAATAATATGTGATATTTTTTTAATGTAGCTACTAGGTGATTTGAAAAGTTTCTGCACTCGTATAGAGAGCACGTTGGTATCAGTGAACATATTGTTTGTGGCTAGTGGTTGTTGTTATTTCGTGATGTTATCTTAGGAAATTCAAAAATTTCAAAATTACTTACATTAGAGACAATTGATTGAAAATGAAATTAATAGCGATATGGTGAATGTACCGAGAATTAATGCTCCATCCCAGTAATTTTACTACCTACGCGGGCGAGGAAGAATTGTAATCGGGAAACATTTTTATAATGGGATATTGCGTTTTTTTGATGTTATATGACATGACGATCTATCTGTCTGATGATAAATAAAGCTACAGATAACAAACTTAATTTAAGACAAAATTAGCTAAACATTAGGAAATAGAAGTTAATGATTCTGTTTGTTTGATATCCTTTTGTATGGAAAATTTATTCGACTACTTATACGAGGTCCTTCCCACTTCAGTTGGCCCAACTATTGAAATCTTAGTTTTTTTCTTATTAAACACAAATGATAAAAATATAGCAGGTTGTTATAGGTTTAAAATATTAACAATGAATATTTTGATAATATATAGTAGAAAACACCAACTTTATCATTCCCTAATCAAATTTGCAGCATAAAAATAGCACATGTTGCAATTACAGCATATCAACCTATTTTCATTTCAATGCAAAATAAGTCTATAACGCATAGGTGGCTGTTAAAAATAAAAGCCATGACAATTGTTTTTATTAATCACAGCTATCAGAATACGTTTAAAATAGTTTTGGGTAGTTAAGGTTTTCAAAATGGGTAGAGGAAAGGTTATTAGTGAGAAAATTCGGTTACTGATAATTAAATTTTTTATTCTGGGAAATCAAACTCAGAAATTGTAACTTTGTTAGACTTATCGCGGTACAGTGTGAGAAATATCGTTAGAAGATATAACGTAACTGGTTCAGTTAATATTAAGCCACGATATGTGAAAAAAAGTAATATCACAAATGCCGACCGAAGAGCATTAAGAAGAATAATCGTGAAAAACAGGCGTGCCAATTATTTACAATTAAGTGCTCTGTGGAGTGACGCTGTTGGAAGGAGAATGTCGAGGTCGACAACTCATAGAGAGGCCCACAAACTGGGATTTTGCACTTGCAAGGTAAGTTTTCTTATAAAAACCCTAAAGTTGCACAACTTATTTATAGGCCAAAGAAAAGCCACTATTAACTCCACTGCAAAAGAAAAATCGGCTTAGATGGGCTAAAGAACATAGACAATGGACACCTCAACAATGGTGTGCAATACAATGGAGTGATGAGGCCCGATTCGAAGTTTGTGACAGTCGCAGTAGATTTATTCGCAAAAAATGAAGCATTCCATGTTGACTGTCTGAAGAGAAAAGTGAAATTTCCAGCATTTATTATGGTCTGGGGCAGTATGTCATCAAAAGGAGTAGGAAAACTTCATTTTCTTGATCGAAATGTGGATACAAACAAATATTTGGTGATTTTCGAAGAATTGCTTTTACCAGTGATGGAAGAGTGTTTGACATCCGACCAAGATTTTGTGTTTTAGCTAGATGGTGCAGCGTGCCATACCTCAAAAAAGGCTATAAAATGGACGGAAGAAAATAATGTACCACTTTTGAAATGGGTTTCTAGCAGTCCAGATCTGTCACCTATTGAAACTTTATGGCACGAGATGAAAAAGGTTCTACGAAAAGTAAGTAAGTAGTTTGTCTTCTTTAATGTTTCACGGCCTACACGATCTTCATATTTTTGGGCTCACCAGTGCCTAAGTTTGACATGGCTGATGTTGAGTCTAGAAACTTTGAAATGATATACGATCATCTACATTGCCTTCCAAAACAAGTAATCTAGTTCTTATAGGATCCACTTCTTAAAAATGAATACTGGAAAGTGAACTAAAAAACGAATATCGGAAAGTAAACTAAAATGAAATCTCAATGTAACGTCTGCTTCATAAACACTTTTTGTATATCGAACCAGAAATTAAACAGAAATCTTGAGGGTCAAACTCACAATAAGCTAATGATGATATACTGCTTACGTATTGAATTGATACGGTGCAGTATAAAAAACCGTTCGTTAGTGTTGAAAAGTCTTGTTATAAACGAGGTTTGCATACCTAGAATTTCATATATGGCAGGGAAGGTCCTGCTATACATTTCTGCCTCTTTTTCAAAAAGGTGTAACTTTTTTGCCATATCTTCCTTGACTCCACCCTCTTCATTTCCACATTTAACAATAACGGAAAGTTCCTCGATTTTTTCTCTGAAAAAATATAACAAATATAGGGGTAGCTACGAAACAAATATCTGTAGTTCATCAAGCAGTATAGGAAATGCAAAATAAAGACAAGTAGACTGAACACTTGCTACTTGTCGATACAAAATAAAGTGCTTATAAGCACCCTTAAAACTCTAGATTCGAAAAACGTTATAAACTTGTTTATCTGCAATTACGGATCAAACTGTCAGTTTTGATTGGAGTAAAACAGGAATATTCAACTTTGACTATTATATTTTACGTATTTCACACTGATTACTAAAAATAACACGACCCTTAACTATGCAAAATTTCACAACGGTCATATAGGAAAATCAAGTCTTATCAGCCTGAAATTTCGTAGGATTCAAAAAGAAAATAGACTGACGATACGACTATAAATATACTAAGTGACATATAAATCCGAACACCCAGTTTAAATGGTTTTATTTTAATAAAATGTTGTATAAGTACTTAATGAAGCATAATAAGTAAATGATAAAAATTTCAAAATGATTGCACTGCTTTAAAGCCCTTTGACCTTTAATAATGTGTGGATGCACCCTGATGTGCTACGCATTCTCCAACGCGCCTCGGCATGCTTCTGATCAGGTGGTCAATGTCCTCCTGTGGTATCTCATTCCAGGCAACCACCAACTCCTCTCGAAGTGCTTCTAGAGTCTGAGGAGGACGTTGCAAATTGAGCAATATCTTACCCATCATATCCCACACGTGCTCAATTGGGGATAAGTCGGGAGATCTTGGTGGCCATGGTAACAATGTGACATCATTATGTTGAAAGAAGTCTATTGTGACTCTTGCAACATGTGGTCGGACATTATCTTGTTGGAAAGTTGGATCTGCCAGGGTGTCAAGATAGGGTAAAAGATGGGGGTCTAGAACTTCGTGGATATAACGCTGCGCGTTCATGTTACCTCTGATGAAGATTAAAGGTGACCTGGAACCATAAGCTATAGCACCCCAAACCATAACTCCAACAGTGTGATGAACATGTCTTTCAACAAAAAACTGTGGATTCCTCCGTTCACCACGTCGCCTTCTAACCCTGGCACGACCATCGTGCATGCCTAAACAAAATCGAGACTCGTCACTAAAGACAATACTGTTTCATTCCTGATCCCAGAGTGACCGTTGTCTGCACCACTCAAGGCGATTACGTCTGTGTTGTCGAGTGAAAGGGAGGACCCAGTGTGGCCGGTATGAAAACAAGCCAAAACTTCTCATTCGTCGGTAAACACTTCGCATGCCAATAGGTCTTCCGTGTTCTGCAAACCATTCATTTGCAATGGACCTGGTAGTGGAGAAACGGTCCCTTAGGGCCAATAATCCTAGGCGGCGATTTTCACGGTCTGTTGTTCTACGGCGGCGTCCAGTGCCACTTGCTCTTTGCGTACGGCCTTCTCGAAGTCATGCCTGACGACACCTAACCACAGTGTCTACACTTCTTTGCACTCTAACTGCAATTGCCCGAAAAGAAAGTCCAGCTTCCCGAAGTCCCACTATACGGCCCCTATCAAACTCACTAAGTTGACGAAATCGTACAGGTCTCGGTACCCTAGGCATCGTAACCGATCGTAAAGGATGTCAAGAACCAAAATCCGCCAACGTTGATTCTTTACTGCGGCTGAAATATTCATTTTTAGAGCGTTAGTGAATTAAAAAAAAAGCAGTATAAAAACCCGAATGTCCAACTGATAAGGCTGAAAATTTTTTCACTTGTTATTTACAGTAAGATAAATACATTCACCAACTTTTATTAAAATAAAACCATTTAAACTGGGTGTTCGGATTTATATGTCACTTAGTATATTAAGAACTGTAACATTGTGCTAAAAATCTACCAAACTCACCTCTTGTTTAAACGGAACGTAACTTTTGTCCTGAATAAATCGCTAGTGTAATTTTCACCTACAGCTACGGCATCTTTGGATACATAGGATATGATTTCGATGCATTTTGTATTATAAAATGTTTTCAATGAATTTTCAAATAATTCCTTTGATATCCATATGGGTACCAACATGATGTCTCCCACACAAGTCCCTGAAACGTATGTCAAAGCTCATAATATATTGCAACAAGAAGGGCATCGATGTAGATACGTTAGTCGTAAATGAAAGCTTTATCTGTGAAAACAGAAGTAATTCCATTTAATATGTCAATTTAGTTGGCGTTCAATTCCACCAACAAAATACGGTGCTGGATCTAACATTTAAGATAGTTATCAAATGTATCAGTTTTCGCACTTATTTGGAAAATAACTATATTCAATGGTAGTAGTCATTCGCAATACCAGCATTGTCACTAGAACCTGAGTGCATAGATGGACGTAACCACCCATTAGTTTAGGCACAAAAAAAAGATGGTTCATTAGAGAGGTATTTAGAAATGGACAAAAGCAAAATTTCATCTGATTTTGTTTAATTTTGATGAAAAGAATTTTTTAGGATCTGCGTCCAAGTCTTCCAGAAATTGTCTAGAACTGGTAAACGCAGCTGTCAGCAAGAGTGATAAGTATAAAAATATTGATGTTTCTCAGCCCATAAGTGCTCCGATTTAATACTTTTAGGATTGATATTAAATTTTAATATTGATTTTTATAATGCTTCACTGCAATGTTATGTTATTTTCAAGGGCAAATCTGCTATCACCAATTTGGTTATTTTCAGCTCGTCACTGATATTTTTAATAACCTTGGTGAGGTGAATGTGATCTATACAGAGCTTTTGGGAAGATAGATCATAGTGTACTAATTTTGGATTTGGTAATTTAATGATTAATTTACTTCAATCATGACTTGAAATTAGGTTTCAATATGTCTTTTATAATGGTTCTCATCTCAAGATTAAATAGCAGCTTCAGGTGTGCTACAAGGTTCCAACTTAGGTCTCCTTCTATTTTCTCTGTACATAAACGATCTATTTGGCAAGTTGTCTTGTTTGAATTCGACACCAGAACATTGATTCGATCCATAATTGGTGTCTAGCTAGCAAGCTGTACACGTATGCATCTAAATGCAAAAGTCTAAGAAAAAAAAGCAGATAACACTGGACAACAAATTTTAGTTTTTTAATTGTTACTTGTGGGAAAAGTGCACTTCTTTGTTAATTTTGGGGCGCTGAATCCAAAAATGACAATGAAATTAAAAAATTAGTTGCGGTTTAGAAAAAAAACTTTTTATTTTTAAGGATATATTAAAAAAAGTAACAAGATTCATATACTTATAAGAATCACTATATGCGCTGTCTTTTTGCTGTTCTTTTATGGATCGTTTCTGGAGCATCTCTACCAAGAGTCCAACAGTAGTCTGCAAGCATGGAACGATTCCACTTTCCCTGGTACCTTTTTTCCATTGTTGAAATATCCTGATGAAAACGTTCGCCGTGCTCATCACTTACGGCTCCGCAATTGTCAGGAAAAAAGTCCAGATGTGAGTGTAGGAAATGTATCTTAAGAGACATATTACAGCCCATCTTTTGATACGATGACAGCAAATTTTTGACAAGGGTTTTATAGTTGTCAGCTTTTCTATTTCCCAAGAAATTAGTGACCACCAGACGGAAATCATTCCAAGCAGTTTTTTCAATACCTGTTAAAGTGTTTTCAAACTGTGTATCTTTCAAAATATTTCGAATCTGTGGCCCAACAAAAATACCTTCTTTAACCTTTGCCTCACTTAGTCTTGGAAATTTCTGACGCAGGTATTGAAAAGCTGACCCATCTCTACCTAATGCCTTGACAAAGTTTGTCATTAGGCCCAACTTGATATGCAGTGGTGGTAATAATTTTTTTTTCGAATCTACTAATGGCATATGCTGTACATTTTTTGACCTGGCTCTAGAAATTGGCGAACAGGCCAGTTTTGTCTGGTGTAATGAAGTACCTTTGCCCGACTGTCCCATTCACACAAAAAACAGCAAAACTTTGTGTAGCCTAGCTGCAGCCCAAGTAAAAGTGCAACAACTTTCAAATCGCCACAAATATGCCATTGGTGCTCATCGTATTTTATGCATGTCAATAGGTACTTCATATTGTCATATGATTCTTTCATGTGAACTGCATACCCTACAGGAAGAGATGGTAAAATATTTCCAATATGCAATAACACTGCCTTTAAACTCAATGTTGAACTGTCTATAAACAATCTCCATTCTTCTGGGTTATAGTTTATATTTAAAGCCGCCAGTAAGCCGTTAATGTTACTGCAGAAAACCAAGTTATTCTCCATATTGAAAAATGGTTCTAAGTATTTGTGGCGTTTACGAAAAACACATACCGAAACATCGTCTTCTAACAAGTTCCACTGCTGCAGTCTTGATCCAAGTAACTCTGCCTTACATTTTGGAAGTTCTACATCTCTTACAAGATCATTTAATTCTGTCTGTGTTATATTGTGCGGTTGGTGGCATGACGTGCTCGGTATAAAATCAGGATCTCTTGACGTTGATGGCATATCTTCTTCCTGACGAATCACTCGATCGCCATGATCTGATTCGTTTTCTGATTCGGAAGTGTAGGATTCTGGGGGTTTTGGAATAGGATTTTCGTCACTGTGAGGCACAGGTCTCATCGCAGATGGTATGTGGTAGTTAATAACCGATTTTTTTTTCTTGGACATACCTGTGGCTTGTCCAACACAAGGTACCATGCAAAAGTAACAATCATTAATATGATTTGTAGGCTCTCTCCAAACCATTGGGACAGCAAAGCGCATAGACCGTTTTTTGTCATTTAACCAGCTCCTCAGACTTGAAGCACATGTATTACAGCAGATGTGGGGTGCCCACTGTTTGTCTTGATCACCTAGTTTACAACCGAAATAAAGCTGATATGCCATTGTTATTAGTGGAGTAATAGACCGTCTCTGAGACGCAAAAGTCACATCACCACACACGTAACAAAACTGATCTGGATTGTTTACACACTTTCGAGACATCTTGCATGAACTTAGGAAAAAATGGCTAATATAAAACAATATAATGTACACGTATGTATAGCGTAACACAATCATGCCGATTACATCATCTTTCCTTGCCGAATATAAAAATGTAGCACGTGCATTCTTGTGAATTACAGTATATTAACACTGTCACAGCAGGAACACATATAATTACCGTATCTCTAAAACTTGAACTAACATTGAAAAAATAAGTTTCATTCCGGTTTTAGCACATTAAAAATAGTAATATTTTGTTGATTTTATTTAGGATATTTTTTGGCTGTTGATCAGTGTAATTGAACGTCAATATAAGGTTGCGATTAATGATATCTCAAAAGTTGATCAAACTGAGGATCTGGGTGAATGGTTCGATGAAAAACTAGCCTTTAACTATCACACCAATTTAAAAGTATCGATAGATTCAAATTCTATGGATTTATAGTCAGAAATTGTAAAAAGTTGGGTAATATGCATCTTTAGTTTGGAAGCCATCCTATATAAATTATAAGACCTCCTTAGAAAAGATGCAAGGGAGTTTTCTTAAATATGTAAGTTTAAAATGTGATGCCTCATATCCTACAACGCACATTTCTGAGGTGCATCTGTGTTATAAGCTTGGCTTGTCACTCCTTGATTTGAGGCGCATTCAACCTTCATTAATATTTTTATATAAACTGTTGCATAACAAAATAGATAATATGCACCTATTATCACAGATGAATTTCAATGCACCGTCATTGAGTCTTAGGTCGTACCTATATTTTCATTCTCTTAGATGCAATCTAATTTTAATATTATTAATAATGACATCAATGCTTACTGTCTGATCCTTTTATTTGATAAATCATCTGAACGATATGTAATTGATTTTTTCATATTCTTTTTTTTTTTGTTTCCTTTAGATATATACTAAGTGACATATAAATCCGAACACCCAGTTTAAAGGGTTTTATTTTAATAAAAGTTGGTGAATGTATTTATCTTACTGTAAATAACAAGTGAAAAAATGTTCAGCCTTCAGTTGGACATTCCGGTTTTTATACTGCTTTTTTTTAATTCACTAACGCTCTAAAAATGAATATCTCAGCCGCAGTAAAGAATCAACGTTGGCGGATTTTGGTTCTTGACATCCTTTACGATCGGTTACGATGCCTAGAGTACGGAGACCTGTACGATTTCGTCAACTTAGTGAGTTTGATAGGGGCCGTATAGTGGGACTTCGAGAAGCTGGACTTTCTTTCCGGGCAATTGCAGTTAGAGTGCAAAGAAGTGTAGACACTGTGGTTAGGTGTTGTCAGGCATGGCTTCGAGATGGCCGTACGCAAAGAGCAAGGGGCAGTGGACGCCGCCGTAGAACAACAGACCGTGAAGATCGCCGCCTAAGATTATTGGCTTTAAGGGACCGTTTCTCCACTACCAGGTCCATTGCAAACGAATGGTTTGCAGAACACGGAAGACCTATTGGCATGCGAAGTGTTTACCGACGAATGAGAAGTTTTGGCTTGTTTTCATACCGGCTATACTGGGTCCTCCCTTTAACTCGAGAACACCGACGTAATCGCCTTGAGTGGTGCAGACAACGGTCACTCTGGGATCAGGAATCGAACAGTATTGCCTTTAGTGACGAGTCTCGATTTTGTTTAGGTATGCACGATGGTCGTGCCAGGGTTAGAAGGCGACGTGGTGAAAGGAGGAATTCACAGTTTTTTGTTGAAAGACATGTTCATCACACTGTTGGAGTTATGGTTTGGGGTGCTATAGCTTATGGTTCCAGGTCACCTTTAATCTTCATCAGAGGTAACATGAACGCGCAGCGTTATATCCACGAAGTTCTAGAACTCCATCTTTTACCCTATCTTGACACCCTGGCAGATCCAACTTTCCAACAAGATATTGCCCGACCACATGTTGCAAGAGTCACAATAGACTTCTTTCAATATAATGATGTCACATTGTTACCATGGCCACCAAGATCTCCCGACTTATCCCCAATTGAGCACGTGTGGGATATGATGGGTAGGGGATCAATTTGCAACGTCCTGCTCAGACTCTAGAAGCACTTCGAGAGGAGTTGGTGGTTGCCTGGAATGAGATACCACAGGAGGACATTGACCACCTGATCAGAAGCATGCCTAGGCGCGTTAGAGAATGCGTAGCACATCAGGGTGCATCCACACATTATTAAAGGTCAAAGGGCTTTAAAGCAGTGCAATCAGTTTGAAATTCTTATCATTTACTTATTATGCTTCATTAAGTACTTACAAAAGTATACAAAATTTTATTAAAATAAAACCATTTAAACTGGGTGTTCGGATTTATGTCACTTAGTATATATTTTTGAGAATTCATAGTTTGTCCTGTAAATGTAATGGATTTCTGTTGGGCAATAAAGCATCATTATTAAATTTTCCGACCTAGCATGTTGAAAAACTCACCTACTTTCCACCAGCTTAAACTCTACACATTTCTAGGAACATTTCCATCCATTTCGAGTATTTATACTCGTTTTTCGCGTGACTTCCTTTAACGATGCTTAACAGTTTCCGAACGATATTCAAATATGTTCAATTGGCTTCAAAAACAGGTACTAATTGCTGTAATCCATCGTTTCATTTTTAATTTCGGTATAATATGCACTTATTCAAACATGATATGATTATAACCTGTCAGGCGGATTTTTTGATCGGGTATAATTTAGTGTAAATACTTGCATGTTAGAATTGATCTGCAATTTGGTGGAAATTACTATGTCAAAACGGGAGAACCGTTTGTGCTTTTCATCGCAGATCCTGATTTTCAATTTGAGATTTGTCATATTTATCTGTTACTGCTACTTTCCACGTAAGTCTATTTTTATTGGTGCAAGTTGTTCAAAAGGATATTCAAAACGTAGACGCATAAAATGGATACACCAATGTTTATGAGAGAACTTTTTATTCCACAACAAAGAACGAGAAAACGTGCTTTTTTTATTTAATCAAAAGTGTTGACAGCAACAAAAAAACTGTTCAGATAAGATATTTAGGTGTTTATGATACCTACAAAATGAGATAACATATAAAAAGATTCGATCAACAGCAAAAAAGTTATAGCCGAAAACCTAGTCATAGTGCACTTGTTTATCCCAAAACACATGTTTTCCGGCCATCACTACAATATACAAGGTTTGTTATAAGGTCATTTTATAGCAAAATACACGACTGTACCTCGCCAATAATAATCACAAACCATTTCAAAAGAGGGATGTTATTTTTATGCGTAAAACAAAGGGTTAAGTTTTTTTATAAACAAATTCAAACATTTCGTATTTGAGAGTAATTGATACGTTGCGATATTCGAAAAACAGGTTAAATATTTAGAGCCGAAATGTTTACAAAATCACAAATGAGCCTTAAAGTTTATAAAAAAAAAATGATTAAATACTAAAATGCACTGAACTTATACCACATTTAAAAAAAATAAAAGGAAGCCTTGTGTAGTCGAACCTGGATTCCGTAACCAGCATTTTGATTAGGTTTTAGTTGTTGCTATTAGTCGGATCTTTTGAAGTGTGGTCTCATTTTGTATGTCTCAATAATATATAAAAATCTCATTTGAAGAGTTTTTTTGTTTCTGTCAAAACTTTTGATTGTATCTTTGTTATTGAATAAAAAGATTTGCCACAAAAATTATCTACCCATTTTATGGGTCCGTGATTTAAATACCCTCTTAAATAACTTGTATGAATAAAACGAAACTTTACAATTATTACAATTTGCTGGTATGATTAGACTATAGTCCAAAAATTTGAGATGATGCGTTTGTTCGATGGTGACATTTCGATAAGATCGATATGACTAGTGTCAGTTGGTCTGCTTTTCTGGTGTGTGGTCACTTCCTAAGCCTAATAAGATCATTGTGACGCGATCTTTTTTCTATTTGTAGGACGCCTTTATGGCCTCCTTGATTTTCATGGTTTTCTCATCCTTCAGGAAGGCAGGTGTATTTCTAGATTTCTACTGTTTCGCGTAAGCGCTCTATTTTGAGGTTATATACAGGGTGTCCACAAAGTTGGGGTTTTCCTTTACACGACGTGTAGATCTTGAAAACATAAGCAATTTTTCTTAGTACCATATACACCAATGTCTTAAGGGATCCGAGATAAAGGTAAGTAAGTAAAGTAAGTAAGTAAATTTATTAGCAGCAGATTCAACATGTATACAGTTTTTTACATCATATTAAATATATAGACTTTACAATTATTGTATAATATTTAAATCCAGCTATCTATTCTTAAAATTACCCACTATTGCTAATAGTTTTAGATGCACAATTGTATTCAAAATACTGTGTGTGCACCCCATTCACATTGTTAAGTGTAACTTTTTCATTGAGGTTCTTAATTCTAGTTTACAAAGAGAAAAAGAAATATAAAAATAGATCAAACAAATTCAAAGCTATTATGTTTTATCTTAAATTTTAGGAACTTAATACCTTTAATGCTACAGGTTTTTATATTACATAATTAATGGCGTATTGACTATCAATAATCCATCTTGTTAATTCCTTTTTAACAGTAGAATATCTCAATCTCTTAATACTATTTGGCACATCATTATAAACTTTTGGACCTATACAGTAAACGTGACTCTGGCAAGCTGTGTGTCTAGGGTTTTGCAATTTTACTTTTGCATGAGCAGCACTTCTTGTATTTTGGCCATGCTGTAAGTGTTCTTTGTAGAAATCATATTTCATCATAAATCTTATAAGTGATTTTAAATAGAGCTGCTCTAGGTTCAGTATTTTACTGTCCCTAAAAACAAGTTCAGATGAATATCGTTTCTGTTTGAAAAGCATAATTTTTATGATCCATTTCTGAGCTACCTGTAACTTGGATAACGTTGCTAAACTTGTATTTCCCCAAACTACGAAACCATAATTAATTACAGATTCTGTTAAAGCAAAATAAACTGTTTTAAGAGTTCTGAAGTCTAATATTTCCCTTAATTCATAAAATTTGTGAATAAGTTTTCTAATCTTTGTTGTAACATACTCAACATGATCTTTCCAAGTAAGAAGTTCATCTATAATTATCCCTAGATATTTCAAGCTCGATTTCTTATTTATATATTTGCTACATGCACACTGAGGTGCAAAGTCACAATATGAGTCATGAATCTTAATGCAGTTTAGATTAGGCAAAGTACGCGAGGAAAGGGAAAAAGTCATAAAATTGGTTTTCTCAATATTTAGAGAGAGCAAACTAAAATCTAGCCAATTTTTAATTGTGTGCAATGCTCTTTCAGCTTTTAATTTGACGGAATCCCAATCTTCACCACTTACTAAAATACTCGTATCATCTGCAAAGCAATAGATAGTTATGTTTGCATCATTTAATTGTTCCATTATATCATTTATGTATATTATAAACAGCAAAGTTGAGAGAACCGTACCTTGTGGCATTCTACCTTCAAAATATTACTTTCCTGACCCGAGACATTTGTGATTTGTTCACGTCCAGAAAGATAGGACTTTATGAGTTTATTTGGAATGCCCCTTATTCCCAGATTATCCAAACGACCTAGTAAAATTGGATGTGTCGAATGCCTTTTTTAGATCTAAAAATATACCCATCACCTTTTTTCCTTGGTCTAGCCCTTTAAGAATACTCTCAGTGACCCTGACAAGTGCAACTTCAGTGTTAGAATTCCCTCTGAAACCAAACTGATTTAAGTTGAGTAATTTATGCTTTTCCAAAAACTGCATTAATTTTCTTTTCAGACATTTCTCAATAATTTTACTTACTGTACTAGTTAATGCAATGGGTCTATAGTTGTTCATGTCTTTTTTATCTCCTTGTTTGTGAAGAGGTATCACTTTGGTTTTTTTAATATTTGTGGAAAAATACCAGTACCAAAAACTAGGTTTATTATGTGTTTCAATGGAATACTAAGTTTTTCTTTATATTTCATGTTCCCTGTATTTTAGAGTAAATAAGTATTATTATTATTATATTTGATAAAATATTATCCTCCCCGCCTTTTACCCCATTCTTTAAACAGTTTATCTCCCTAATTACATCATCATTCGTCACAGGACACAAGAAAAGTGATTCATTACCTCTTTTTTCCCGCACTTCATTCCTCCAAGTACCTCTAGTAATTTCACTTGCTAATTTTTTACCAATGTTACAAAAATAATTGTTAAATTCATCTGCAACTTCTTTTTTATCAGTTGTTTCTGAATTAGTTTTGGTAGTGATACATTTTATTTCTGGTTTACTCTCTTGGTCATTGGTGGCCTCTCTAAGCACATTCCACAATTTTCTGGGGTTATCCAAATTTTTTTGTGTTAAATATTTGTAATAATTATACTTCACTTTCTTGATAAGTTTACTTAAAAATTTCCTGTATTCCTGATACCTGTTTAAAACTACGAAATTGCTGGGATTTAGTGCACATTCCCTTTTAAGGAGGTTTCTGTTTCGAATAGACATTAGGAGCCCACCAGTGAACCAAGGTTTTAATTTCTTTTTTTTATTGGGTATAGGCCTAGTTATAGTGGCTTTCAAAATGATGTCTTTTAGTCTATTAATGAAAGCTTCTGTGCAAAGCTCTACATTATTTTCTTGTAGAACATCACCCCACAACTCTCCGTTTAGTTTTTGTGTGATATTTTCGTAATCTATTTTTGTAAAAGTATTAATTTCATTTGTAATGCCCTCACCTAATCTATCTAGCTGAATATTAAGGAGAATGGGGTGATGATCTGTAAGGTCGCTCTTCAAAATCGCAGCCCTAACCTTTTCAAAAACATTACTCTTACATTTAATAAAAAAGTGATCCAAACAAGTCCCACTGTTATCAGTAATTCTTGTTGATTTATTAATTGCACTCATTAACCCATAGCCTTGCAATAAAGTCAAATAGTTATTTGTTGTATCTGTTTCCCTATCTAAGAGATCAATATTAATGTCCCCAGCAAATACATAAACCTTGTTCCGATCAGTGATGGAACGTTGAAATATTCTTCCTAGACTATCAATGAATTCATCCTTTAAAATACAAAAACACCTATACGTAGCTAGGAGAACAACCGTTGCATGATTTTTTTGCAAAGTGACACTAATAATCTTTAAATTATTTTCTTGAATTATTTGATTTGTAATATGATATTCATTTTTAACACAAATTATTGATCCATCACATCGATTAAGACTACTTTCGTTAAAGAATATTTTTTACCCAGGAATGTTAAAATCGTCTATATTGTATACATAGTGTGTTTCTGACATAATTATAACATCGAAAGATTTACTTAATGATTCAAGATACACCAAAAATTGGTCAAAATTTTGATAAATACTACGTATGTTTACATGCATAAAATTAAGGTCGCTTACAGAATTATCAAAGAAGTCTACTTGACATAAGTTATCACATATGTTTGTTTCTAAGATCTTATAATCATCAAAATACTGTTTATAGCCATTAAAAAAGAGAAAATTATTACTTACAAGTTCTGTTATAGATCTCCTAAAACATTTACTATACCTATACTATCTTAATTTGTCCAAATCAGCTCTGCAACATCAAAAATATCTGAATACCGTCCTGTAGCCGCGACTCGCGACATCCCCAACTGGTACTAGGACACTAGCTCAACCTGACGACAGAACTGGGTCGGGGGTCGGGGGTCAGTGTCTCAGGTCAGTATGCAACCTTCAACCGACGGTTACGGTCACGCGTGTAGAGGTAAACGATCTCGTGTAATCGATTCCGTTTCAGAAAACAACAAGCACTAGAGACGTGGCTAGAGAAGTGCAAGTATCAAAAACTAAAGTGTGGCAAACGCTGCGTGAAGAGGGGCTGTATCCGTTTCACGACCAACGTGTACAAGCCCTTCAACCTGACGATTTTCCAGCAAGAGTACCTAATGGGGTGAATAACTTTCGCAACACTCATGTTTGGTCAGTAGAAAATCCGCACGCTGTCCGTCGGGCACATTTTCAACAAACATTTTCGGTGAATGTTTGGGCTGGCATGGTGAACGGTATGCTCATTGGACCATTTATTCTCCCAAATCGATTGGACGGGATGCAATACCTAGACTTTTTACGCAACATTTTGCCTTCCTTGTTAGAAGATGTGCCATTAAGTGTAAGACAATCAATGTGGTTTCTGCACGATGGTCATATTTGTTACCTCTGTTCGTGGTCTACTGGTCTGCACCACCGCCGGCATCTGCTCGGTATCAGCTGATTTCATTTTCTGTTGGAGCGGTATGATTTCTGGCAGAGACGTACTTAGCCCTTCTCGTCAACTGGAGAGTCAGTACTTTTTTCTTTATTTTTTTTTACTTGGTCGCCCTCGTTTCACTACACATTACCTTTGATATTTCAAGGGTAGTTGTTTCTGAAAAGGAAAACCCCAACTTTGCGGACACCCTGTATATTTTTTTTAATTCTAAGATATTTCAGGCTGATGATACTAAATTTTTATCATCTGTTTTATCAGCCGACGATTTCTTAAGGTTGAAAAAAAAAACATAACCTCACAACAGGAGAACGCTGACGATGAGGCGAAACCGTAGAAATCTCGCAGACTTTCTGTAGGAGAGAAAAGTCGTCCAACCACAGTAGTACTACCCTAAATATCTACTACTACTACTACAGAATTTCAATACCCCTGTTTTTTTACAATACATGCGAACGTCCTGTTTTTGTTTAGCATATATGCATCTGTGTGCGGAAAATGTTGTGTTGCCTGCACGCAGGGCTGATCATTGTAGTTTTTGACGTCATTTTGGAAGGTTTCTTGAATGGAATGGAAAATTACTGTCTTTTAGAATAGAAGGTGAGCGTTTCTGTGCATCTTGTCACTTATATCATAACTCAACAGCCAATCATCAATCTTCTTTCCTTGGAAGGATTTATCTGGATATCCCATTTGAAAAAATTGACAGAATCTATTTCAAATTAATGTCATATATTCAACGTTTTGATGATTAGTTCTTGATTTATGAGCGATTCAGTATACAAAAACGTCCAACTTTGACAGATCTCCAGTCCGCTATTTTGGAAGATGGTAAGTAATAATATACTAAGTGACATATAAATCCGAACACCCAGTTTAAATGGTTTTATTTTAACAAAAGTTGGTGAATGTATTTATCTTACTGTAAATAACAAGTGAAAAACTTTTCAGCCTTATCAGTTGGACATTCCGGTTTTTCTACTGCTTTTTTTTAATTCACTAACGCTCTAAAAATGAATATTTCAGCCGCAGTAAAGCATCAACGTTGGCGGATTTTGGTTCTTGACATCCTTTACGATCGGTTACGATGCCTAGAGTACGGAGACTTGTACGATTTCGTCAACTTAGTGAGTTTGATAGGGGCCGTATAGTGCGACTTCGGGAAGCTGGACTTTCTTTTCGGGCAACTGCAGTTAGAGTGCAAAGAAGTGTAGACACTGTGGTTAGGTGTTCTCAGGCATGGCTTCGAGAAGGCCGTACGCAAAGAGCAAGGGGCACTGGACGCCGCCGTAGAACAACAGACCGTGAAGATCGCCGCCTAAGATTATTGGCCTTAAGGGACCGTTTCTCCACTACCAGGTCCATTGCAAATGGTTTGCAGAACACGGAAGACCTATTTTGGCATGCGAAGTGTTTACCGACGAATGAGAAGATTTGGCTTGTTTTCATACCGGCCACACTGGGTCCTCCCTTTAACTCGAGAACACCGACGTAATCGCCTTGAGTGGTGCAGACAACGGTCACTCTGGGATCAGGAATGGAACAGTATTGTCTTTAGTGACGAGACTCGATTTTGTTTAGGCATGCACGATGGTCGTGCCAGGGTTAGAAGGCGACGTGGTGAAAGGAGGAATCCACAGTTTTTTGTTGAAAGACATGTTCATCACACTGTTGGAGTTATGGTTTGGGGTGCTATAGCTTATGGTTCCAGGTCACCTTTAATCTTCATCAGAGGTAAAATGAACGCGCAGCGTTATATCCACGAAGTTCTTCAATCCCATCTTTTACCCTATCTTGACACCCTGGCAGATCCAACTTTCCAACAAGATAATGCCCGACCACATGTTGCAAGAGTCACAATAGACTTCTTTCAACATAATGATGTCACATTGTTACCATGGCCACCAAGATCTCCCAACTTATCCCCAATTGAGCACGTGTGGGATATGATGGGTAGGAGATTGCTCAATTTGCAACGTCCTCCTCAGACTATAGAAGCACTTCGAGAGGAGTTGGTGGTTGCCCGGAATGAGATACCACAGGAGGACATTGACCACCTTATCAGAAGCATGCCTAGGCGCGTTGGAGAGTGCGTAGCGCATCAGGGTGCATCCACACATTATTAAAGGTCAAAGGGCTTTAAAGCAGTGCAATCATTTTGAAATTTTTACCATTTACTTATTATGCTTCATTAAGTACTTATACAAAATTTTATTAAAATAAAACCATTTAAACTGGGTGTTCGGATTTATATGTCACTTAGTATAATAATAATATTAATAATCCGGCTTTATTTATACAAAGTATAAAAATTCGAAGTGTCGCTAAAAATCGTATACAGGTATACAGGTTGTCCCAATATTCCGTGGAAAATTCGCTTTTTTAAACACATTTTTTAAGATATTTCAAGAACCAACGTTAGGCCTACTAGATACCTACTAGATTTTAACACTTGTTGTAATAAGAAAATTTTTTTAGAAAATAGATCCGAAAAAAATTTTTTGTTCTCCCCAAAACTATGCGAGATGGCATGCTTTTATAAAAGACAAAAAATGAAGTAAGCAAAAGTATTTTTTAAATAAACAAAAATTCGTTGTGGAAGTCCCTTTCGGATTTTTTTTGGTTAAAATCAAATAGTAGCAAATCACATGTGCTCCAAATTTCATTCAAATCGGTCTACGGGTTCAGAAAATATCTGAAAAAGGATGTGTTTTAAAGATAAAACTTTGACGCCCCCTAACCGACAAACGCGTAGATATAAATCATGTCCAATCGACGTATTTTGAGTATAAAAATACGTGGTACTTCTATGTCCACAGAATATTGGGACACCCTGTTTATTTTAGGGTTACTAAAGATGCATTGATAATGAGCTTAGCATAAGGTATCACCCCACCTCCATTTAATTAAAAAACAATAATACAAGATGGCGCGCAACTGATAATTTGACCCTGTCAAAAGTTCCACTTATTCATGGAACAGTTCCAGCAGCTCACATGGAGAAATATAAGCTATTCCTCGAGATATAAGGTAAAGTTGTTTTTAGGAATGACATATTTGTGCAAAAGTTTTTCTCATTTCCGTTTTGGTTATTGACTCGATTAACATCAAAAATTATCGGTTTCAGACTCGCACGCAGAGACGGCTGAAGTCAGCTAGAATAGAAGATGAAGAAGCATATTAGACTAAAAGATGAAAAGGATGAAATAGGCTTTACTCTAAAGACTAAAATTAATTCCTTCCTTTGAAACAAGTTTTGCATTATGTATACGAGGGATGTCTTTTAAGTTTTGCATATGGAAATAAAACAACACGGTAGGTAGTTTTAAATGACTTTATTGTTTTTCGAAGTATTCTCTCAGCAAGGCATTCTTGTTGCGATAATTGTCTCTGAAAGTTGTAATAAATTATGGCGCGAAAATGTTCTCGGATGAGTTCCATGTTTCTAATGACTTGGTGACACTGAGAACACTGCACGTATTGTTGTGAAACTTTGAATTTAAGTTTACGTCAGGTTAAGATTCAGTACTGACGTTCGATCCGCGCGGCCTACTATGTTTCTATATGCAAAACTTTAAAGACATCCCTCGTATAATAACATCTCATAATATCTGCAAGTCACTTAATTTCATGAATATCGATGTCAGTTTTTAGGAAAAGATTTACAAGACGAATGGGAATAATAATAAAAGGCGTTTATTTAGCTGGCAGATATTCAGCTCAACAACTGCTTTTCAGTACCCACCAGGGCAGGAAAAATACATGATATACGAAAAAGTCCAGTTTTCTCATCAAGGTAAAATATATAATTATTAAGCTAACAAGTACAACAACACAAATTAGGTAAAATAAGTTATGTTGAATGATATCATGTACTACCATTACAAATGAAGTCTTTAATTTTAATTTTGAAGAACTGCATCGGCAGAATTTTTAAAGGTGCCACATAGCAGAAAGATTTCTCCAAAAAAGTTGACCTGCATGACGGCATATATAGTGTAGGTACATAGGGCAAGTTTAAGTTGTGGTTCTGTCTTCTAAAAGACAATTTGCTAAACAGATAAATTGGGATTTTATTATAGAGGATTATTATACCCTTAAGATGCCTAGAAAAACTGTCTTTTCTCGAGATTCCTGAAATATAGCGTGCACAGCTGTTCTGGACTTTTTGTATCTGATCGAAGAGGAAGGTGAATTACACGTTTCTGTGGATGAAACTGAACAAACGATACTTCAAGTTATCCATGGATCTTTCCTGATAACACTGTATATGCATTAAAGAAGTTTCTTCTGTAAATACACCGCCCCTTGTGCAAACAGTTATCTACGACCTACGTCAGGCATTTTTTATATTGTGTATATCGAATTTCACCCTCCCGGGCCTATTAATTTATTTCCTGCGGATATGTTGTATCATAACAGATATTAACGCTCTATTACAGGATGGAACAAATTAATTTTGGGCATTTCAACTGAGCGATCATACATCCATATCTTTATTACAAGCCCATACCCAAAGAAACCTTGGCTCTTATCTGTTAACAACATAATAATAATAATAATAAACGTCCTTTATCAAAGGACGAGCTTGAAGCTAATCTGCCACTTAACCCTTAATAATGAGAAAAAAATACAGTAAGGATTATAAATATACTAAGTGACATATAAATCCGAACACCCAGTTTAAATGGTTTTATTTTAATAAAAGTTGGTGAATGTATTTATCTTACTATAAATAACAAGTGAAAAAATTTTCAGTCTTATCAGTTGGACATTCCGGTTTTTATACTGCTTTTTTTTAATTCACTAACGCTCTAAAAATGAATAATTCAGCCGCAGTAAAGAATGAACGTTGGCGGATTTTGGTTCTTGACATCCTTTACGACCGGTTACGATGCCTAGAGTACGGAGACCTGTACGATTTCGTCAACTTAGTGAGTTTGAAAGGGGCCGTATAGTGGGACTTCGGGAAGCTGGACTTTCTTTTCGGGCAATTGCAGTTAGAGTGCAAAGAAGTGTAGACACTGTGGTTAGGTGTTGTCAGACATGGCTTCGAGAAGGCCGTACGCAAAGAGCAAGAGGCACTGGACGCCGCCGTAGAACAACAGACCGTGAAGATCGCCGCCTAAGATTATTGGCCTTAAGGGACCGTTTCTCCACTACCAGGTCCATTGCAAATGAATGGTTTGCAGAACACGGAAGACCTATTGGCATGCGAAGTGTTTACCGACGAATGAGAAGAAGAAGAAGCCAAAACTGGCTTGTTTTCATACCGGCCACACTGGGTCCTCCCTTTAACTCGAGAACACCGACGTAATCGCCTTAAGTGGTGCAGACAACGGTCACTCTGGGATCAGGAATGGAACAGTATTGTCTTTAGTGACGAGTCTCGATTTTGTTTAGGTATGCACGATGGTCGTGCCAGGGTTAGAAGGCGACGTGGTGAAAGGAGGAATCCACAGTTTTTTGTTGAAAGACATGTTCATCACACTGTTGGAGTTATGGTTTGGGGTGCTATAGCTTCTGGTTCCAGGTCACCTTTAATCTTCATCAGAGGTAAGATGAACGCGCAGCGTTATATCCACGAAGTTCTAGAACCCCATCTTTTACCCTGTCTTGACACCCTGGCAGATCCAACTTTCCAACAAGATAATGCCCGACCACATGTTGCAAGAGTCACAATAGTCTTCTTTCAACATAATGATGTCACATTGTTACCATGGCCACCAAGATCTCCCGACTTATCCCCAATTGAGCACGTGTGGGATATGATGGGTAGGAGATTGCTCAATTTGCAACATCCTCCTCAGACTCTAGAAGCACTTCGAGAGGAGTTGGTTGTTGCCTGGAATGAGATACCACAGGAGGACATTGACCACCTGATCAGAAGCATGCCTAGGCGCGTTGGAGAATGCGTAGCACATCAGGGTGCATCCAGACATTATTAAAGGTCAAAGGGCTTCAAAGCAGTGCAATCATTTTGAAATGTTTATCATTTACCTATTATGCTTCATTAAGTACTTATACAAAATTTTATTAAAATAAAACCATTTAAACTGAGTGTTCGGATTAATATGTCACTTAGTATATATGAAAGTAATATACCTAAGTATACTAACAGTAAATAATGAAAATTTAATCATACATATGAATGTTCACAGAAAAGGAAACATTTTGCGAAGTGAGTGGTCAAACTATGCAGGAGAGTATTTCAAAAATAAATTGTTGAATTTGTTTTTAAGTCATTGTAATTTAACAATTTCAATGCCTGAGGTACTTTGTTAAGCGTTGTATGTGAAGCATTTATGAAGGAATGGGGTTTTGTGGATGGCTGTCTCGTATGTCTCCTGAGTGATTAGAATTTCGAGGGATCAGCTTGTTCTTCAAAAACGAGGGAATCTAAGTAAACAAGGGCTTATGAGTGTATTTTCTCAAATTATTTATGGGCCTGCAACATGAATTTTGATTTTTTTGTGAACGTGAAAGAGGTATTGTACGAGTATCTAAAAATGGATTGTAAACTATATCACAGTAAGTAATAATAATTAATGATTAGAATAAGATTGTTTTAGTGTGATAATCGAGAATTTGTTTATCTGGATATAACTGCAAAAGCAGCTTTTATTAATTTTGTTTACATAAGGTATGAACTTGAGACACGCATCGAAAAGGATTCTCAAATTTTTGATTGCATCATTAATTTCGATAGTAGCACTATCTAAGCTTATATAGTTGTTTTTCACATGATTCCTAAAAGGTTTAGATGAAAAGAATAATATTTTGGAATCTGAAGATGCATAATAAAAGTAGCTAAGTAATAATGTACTGCAGTAGTCCTCTTGGGCACAAAATTTTTATTTCTTTATAGAAATATATTCATATCCATATATCTTTACCAGGGGAGGAAGAGGTCTTCAGATTTCGCAGGTGCATTAATACATCTTCAGGAAGGAACTCAACTTCGCAAAGGCTGTTGGGACACCTATGGCAGATAGTGGTCGGTAGAAGGTCTCCATTAGGCTCATCGACGAAGTCATCACTAAAGGACTCTGCCAGTAAGTTGGCAGATTCGGTGGCATCCATGTGGAGATGACCGTCAGCGTCGCGGATCTGAGGTGATGAAACTTTGGAATTCAGGTTTGTTCTTAGATACCGAAACAGCTTCTTCTTATTTTTGGAGGTAACGAGTTTTCGTTCATGAGCATGTTTGGCATTATGTAACGTTCTAGATAGGAGGTTAGAAAAGGATCGATGAGACACGTAATCTTGTGAATGGCCACTCCTCCTAAACCGTTGCCACAAAGATGTGACGAAGCATCCTCGATATGTTAGAGTTGATCCAGGGCTTTTAGGGGTCACAGTATACCTTCTTTTCAACAGTATTGACAGCCGTTATGCTTAGGACTCGTTGAGCGAAAGTGTGCCACATATCTTGGGTGCTACGGTTCTTAAGCAAAGCAGGTTAGTTGACTTCAGACAGGGCTTGGTTAAGAGTATCGTGGTTTACAATTTTGATGGTTTTAAACTTATCGGTTGTAGAACGACTATTTATATTGAACTGGAGAGAAGATAAAAGTGAACAGTGGTCAGACTTGACAAAAGGTGGCAAATAATCTAAATTAGAAACAAAGTCGGCGTCGTTAACGAATATCAAATCCAGAGCCCTAGGCGTCTGTCCTTCCCTGAATCTCGTTGGACGATCAACAAGTTGAGATATGCTAGAGTTGCGTCGCAAGTCGATGTAAGTAGCAGAAGAAGAATTGCATTCAGGAATGGTTGACATAGGCCAGCTAATGTCACGTAGATTGAAGTCACCAGCTATGAAAAGGTTGGTGTTTTTATTTAAGAGATCTGAAACGAGGTTACGGAATATCTGCAACGAGCAACTACCAACCTAGAGGAATGGTGCAGTGGAAGATCCGTCTCAACCCTGAGAAGACCGAAGCGGTACTGTTCCGAATAAATCGAAGATTACCTCAAACCAACATAAAGATGACGACCACCAGAATGGAGAGGGGCTGGAGAAGAGACGAAGGAGTTGAGGTCGATTGGAAGGACTCCAGCACGTACCTTGGAGTCTAGATGGACCAAAAACTCACTTGGAAGAACCATGTCGAGGGCCAGGTGCAGAAAGTGAAGATGGCACGCTCCAAACTAAGACCTTTAATAGGCAGAAGAAGCAAAGTGTCCTTAAAGAATAAGACCATCATGATTCAGATGGTGCTGCTCCAAATCATGACTTACGCAACAGTAGCTTGGGGCTACGTTTCCAAAACGATGAAGAAGAGGCTCCAAGCTCAACAAAACATAGCACTCCGTGAGGCGGTGGACGCACCATGGTATGTACCTAACAGAGTGCTATATGACGAACTACGACAGGTACCGGTCGTAATCCAGATGAGAGAGAGGACCCGAATGTTCTTTAAAAAGAACGAAAGACATCGAAATGTGCCGATTAAAGACGCCTTGGATTACGACCCAAGAACAATAAGGCATTATAAAAGACTGAAAAGCCAGCTGCAACAAGAAGAAATTTTGACCTAGCAGCTGATGAGGCCAAAGAAAAGAGGAGAAGACCGACAATAGTTGTATACCCAAGAGGGGAAAGAACAGCCCGTGTACAACGGGTGGACAAAAAGAAGCCTGTCGATTGAGGTGGCCAGAGTCAAGCACGGACTCGGGGCTAACCTCAGGAGACGAAGACAAACAGCAAACGACTGACTGACTCCAGTCGACGAGGAAAGAGCGAAGGCTCATCAACCTTAATGCGGGGCTTAGGTCAAAGCCCCCAGCGCAGGACCCCCAAGAAAGAGGCCGTCCATAAAAGTCGAGAACCGACAGTAGGATGAAACGTCCACCACGTGCGTCCGCGACGCGCGCGCGATCGACTCAAATTTCGGGAAAAAGGGGCAAAATTGGGGAGGGGAGTTAGCTCGCTCGGCAGCACACACTCGGGGATGCGCAGCGGCCTGAACCACGCAGCGCCACGCCAGGCCTTCGGGCGGGAGAGGAGGGAGGAGCAGATTGCTCTTCCCCCCACTCCTCAAGGGTTTGAGGTTGCCTGGTACAGGGGTGGTGGAGGGACCGCACAGGGTAGAAGGGTGTGTGTGCAGTGTTGCCAGAAGTAGCGGAATTCCGCTACTGGTAGCGGAATTTTAAAGTGGTAGCGGCGTAGCGGCGGAATTGGGTTTTTTGTTAAAAGTAGCGTAATTTTGCAATTTAGGTACGCATGATGGATATTTTTACAAGAAAAAAAATAAGTGGAGTTAGTAACTAAATCTAATACAGATATCTTTCCAATCGACAGTGGTAACCACCGGTCGGTAATTCTTATTCAATGGAGACACGTATACATGGTAGTAGGTGGTAAGAACACAACCTGTGAAGTGTATTTCCAAAGTATGTCTAATAATTTTAACATTTGCCACATGGTAATGCAGGTGTCGAGTGGACACTCTCATAATTATATGGAGATAATCAAAACAAAGAAAAGGAATCGTATTTTACCTTCAACTTTGCTCGCGATACTTATCAAACTGGATACTAAACATAAAAATGTTGCTGCTTAGACTTCGAGTTTGGTGAAAAACATTTTAAAAAATACAAAAATAATTTATACAGTATAGAAAGAACATAAATGCAACAAGAAGAATCTGATACAGACAGTGACTGAGTTTAAGTAACTCAAAAACTTAATTTTTTTATGCAAGACAGAAATGGCCTTTAGTCATATGCTTTTTATTATTTTGTTTCCTGTGATATTTTTTTAATATGACTGCGTGATAAATGTTCTGTTGTTTGACAGTTATTTGTAATATTGTATTGGTTTTTATAGTTAAATGTTTTTTTTATTACAGTTTCCTATGTTATATTTCATCACGCTGTTTGGTTTTAGTTTTTCTTTTTTGACACAACCTGTATACTAAATGCCCCCTGTTTTATGATGCGCGATAATTCCCCCGGGTAGCGGAAAGTAGCGGAGTGTTTCGATATTAGTAGCGGAATTTTCAATGTGGGCTCTGGCAACACTGTGTGTGTGTGTGTGTTAACCGATCAGTTTTAGTCAACCCGCTAAGCCGAACACTGCGGTCTCGCCGACAGCGCCACTGAAGATGGCTACCGTAGATCTAGCCGAAAGCTATGAACCAAATCCAACCCGACCACGGCTCAACAGCCCAAAAAACCTAAATAATTGTTAATAATTTATATAACTACATGTATTAAAAGTCTAAAACCTACAGCGCTGCATGAATCTAACAACTGTCAATTTTATTATTAGTTCTCTGATTTCATCCCTGCAGTGTGTTTGACTATATGTGAAATATGATGGAACTGAAAACTATGCGGCGGATTTTGCCATCTATTTCATCCGATTTGTACTGTGCCTGTCGAGTCAAGTCGAGCTCGAGGAGTACGCTTGCGGTCAGGTGTATTTTAGTTCTTTATTCTCTTCGACGAGAAGTGGCGCTCACACCACCTTGTTACACACAAATAGTGGCGCCAAAAGTTGCAAAAACATAACCTTACTTTGTAGCTGTCACTGATCTCGCAGTGTTGCCAACTGCGCAAATATGTTTCGATTTTCGGAACTTTTTGGATCGAGGAGGACCTTTCATGGAACCTCAATTTTAGATTAATCTTTTGAATCTAACAACTGTCAATTTTATTATTAGTTCCCTGATTTCATCCCTGCAGTGTGTTTGACTATATGTGAAATATGGTGGAACTGAAAACTATGCGGCGGATGATGTCATCTATTTCATCCGATTTGTACTATGCCCGCCGATAAAGTCAAGTCGAGCTCGAGGAGTACGCTTGCTGTCAGGGGTATTTTACTTCTTTGTTCTCTTGCGCCAGAAGTGGCGCTCGCACCACCTTGTTACGCACAAATAGTGGTGCCAAAAGTTGCAAAAGCATAACCTTTCTTTGTAGCTGTCACTGATCTCGCAGTGTTGCCAGCTGCCCAAATATGTTTCGATTTTCGGAACTTTTTGTTTCGTAGAGGATCTTTTACGGAACCTCAATTTTAGATGAACCTTTTGGAAAGAATGGATTATTTTTGGATTTTTCAAAAAACTTATAGATATTCTAATGTTTATTTGCAATACCGTAAAGATACTCTGACAGGGAACACTTTCGATCTGAAGCTAAAACAGTTCAACAGCTGAGAATTCTCCCTGTTTTCCATTGTGTCAAGTCAAACGACTGAGATGGATGATTCTCCAGCTGGGTGACTTGAAATCAGTAAACTAGTGGCAATTTTACTAAACAATTAAAAAATAAGAAGCCTATTCACCAGTCGCAACCCAACATCGATTCTCCTACTTGTTCAATTATGCTAACGTCAAAAGGCGAACTGTAAATCAGTTTAACTGTTTCATCCTTTATCATGAAGTATTTTCAGGGGTTGAAGTAAAGGAGTCACAGCGAAGATCAGAGAAAATCAGAAGCAATTTGAAAAATTAACAACAAGTTTTTTTATATACTCAAGATGTGATTCCAAAAATCAACTCCTCCACAAGATGGCATAATTAGAATTTCAATATGACGTCTTGCCTCCTGCCTCTAGCATCAAGTTTATTTTTTCTTATGAACGATGTATTCGATTTTTGCACAGGTAAATGAGTTTTCTAATTCTTACTTCAAAAATGTATCGTACATTGATATTGCCAAACCTCACCTATTCCAAAAAAAAAAAGAAAGAAACGGAAGACCTGGAAATTATCAGACAGTCATTTGCTTCGTATACCAGACCAGCGTTCAAACTTAACATAGTAATAGTTTACAGTATATTCAGATAAGAGATAGACCGGATGTAAACAAAAGGTTCGGGTGATTTTCACGCTAACGCCGCCGTGTCGACGTAAAACAGGAGCCCTCATTGGTCAATTCGCAATTAAATGCCTATGCCGAGCGGCAGAGCAGTCGTATCAAGGCAGAGTCACATTCAGGTTCAGACGTGTTACGTATGTCGTGTGCATCATTGCAATTTGATATTTCTTTGGACGTTTTCGTTTGTTATCTTATTAAGTTGTTGAGTTTGTCGTTGTTATTGTTATACCTTGTTATTGATTGTTATTGTTATCAACTGCTTGCGCAAAATGCCCAGTAGTACAGATACTGCCGATGAAGTTGTAAACTCCTGTAGTCCACCTAGGAAACGCTCTAAAAAAAGACACCTGAGTGCAGAAATGAAAGAGGTCATTTTGAATATATATAAGATCGAGCGCGAGGAGAACGAGGCATCAACCATCAAAGAAATTGTTGTGAAGGTTTCTCACAAAGTTGGGGTGTGTCGCGCATCAGTGTTTAATGTGTTAAGACAATACAAAAAAAAATCACACCTTTTCTGAGCCAATGACCAGTAAACATCGCAAAAGTATTGTTAAATCATTGGATGAAGCTGATAAGCATGCGATTAGGAGGAAAGTGCATGAATTCTTCTTTAGGAATGAAATACCTACTATAGATAAAGTACTGCAGGAGGTAAATGGAGATACAACGTTGCCAAATTTCAAACGATCAACTTTCCATGCGTTACTGAAGCATTTAAATTTCAAATGGAAAAAACGGGGTCGTAATAGTTTACTACTGGATAGAGAAGAAATTGTGCTATGGAGGAGGGATTATTTAACAAAAATTGGGAAATATAGAAATCAAAACAGGAAGATTTATTACCTTGATAAAACATGGGTAAACGCAGGACACACTACAAGTAAAGTATGGGTTGATGATTCTGTAACTTCATCCAGGAGGGCCTTTCTAGATGGACTGTCCACCGGATTAAAAAATCCAGCAGGTAAATACGAGTAATAGACAACAATCGGATGTTTTTCAAACCTTGGGAACAAGGTTCTAAACATTAATTCCAGGGGGCAGATAAAACATATTACAAGTAACAAAACTTTTATAACTTTCGATAAAATGCGTGGATGTTTTATTGTCATTTTCATTTGTTAGAACTTTTTTAAGCCATGTTTTTATGTGTTTTCGATATTTCAATAATTTTTTAATATAATCTTAAGATATGTCGAATATTAGCTACTGTATTTTTTAATTAATTATTGACATTTTTGAACCCATTTTGGCAAAACCTATTCAAGAATCTACTTTCTGACAATGTTCAACCATGCACATTTTTTTACGTTTTGAACGTTTTAATTTGGTTACATATTTACCTGGAAATCAAAAAATATACTAATCAATATTCTAAAAGCAATTTTAAGAGATATACGATTATTTTTAATTTAGGCTAATTTAAACGCCATTTTGAGATTATATTCGACTGTATTTCACTAAACATCAGGCGGCATCCGAAGCTGGAAATCGAAGCGAAAATTTTGAAACCCTTATGTATATTTACATCATTATATATTTCTTACCCCACCCCCACATGATCCTATATCCATCACCAATCGTATACACATCGAATTGTGCTAATTTAAGCGAAAATTTTGAAACCCTTATGTATATTTACATCATTATATATTTCTTACCCCACCCCCACATGATCCTATATCCATCACCAATCGTATACACATCGAATTGTGCTAATTTACTATAAAGTTACGCAAAGCAGCATCTACTATCTAAAATATGTACTGCGTGACTCTTAATACGTCCCTGCCGAATGTTACAGCGTTCGATGATCACGTGGTCTTGTTTATGTCCGGTCTGTCTCTTATCTGAATATACTGTAGAAGAGAAATAAACCGAGCAGTGAACAATGTTCAGAGAAGAGTTGAAATGTGATATTTTATAGGAAACACTTTTTGAGTTACGTAATACGGGAGCTGGCTGTAGATAGGCAAAAACTAAGTTTCTCGATGAAAACAGAAAGGTAGATTGAGGCAGCGGAATCTTAAGTTATTAGATTTGAATTTTAATTTGCTCTTATTTGTAGATAACATAAAACATTAATACACCCGAAATAAGGCTTGAATTGCGAAATATTGATATTCCATCGAAATAAAAACTGTGGAATGAGCTCCACTCTTTTTAGGTGAAAAAATCCCTTTTATCTAAAAGACTGTCGACATATTATGGAGTTTTGCACACACCGTAAACATAGCATCGGACGCATCTAGATCGGCATCACCTGCAACTACCCGACCGATTATATGCGCTTAAAAAATATTCCCTTATACAGGTAAATTATGACATGTCCGTTTATACCATTTTTGATGAAACATTAGCATGGCATCCCATTTGTAGAAGATAACTATCTCTGGCATTTCAACATCTTTTTTAATGCCGCTCATTATTATGTAATTCAACGTGCAGATGAATACTCATCTAATTTAGGAGATAGCGATAAGGTATTTTCGAAGCTACAAGAATTCGCTTTGGCTGGCGGCTCAGAAAAAAAAACACTAAAACCATTTTGAAAGGTGAGTCTGGTCAAACATTGTACCGTCAAAGGTTTCTAGAAATTATTGTAGTAGTAGTAGTTCAACACAGAAAAAAGTTAGTTACGAACATGTGTAACAGAAACATTAAATGGATCAAGTCAGGCAACAGGTCCTTACGATTAGTACATAGATATTCTTTACTTGCCCTACAGAATCCCATCTGGCAACGTCGCCTTTCCCCGATGCCTAACGACACAACGCGTCAGACGCCAGTAAGGCCAGAGCACTTACCAAGACCGGCATGCTCACCGGTGATCTCAGACAGCGGAAGCAGCCTATCGAAAGCATTTCGCTATCATTGTTTTAAGGGCAAAAGTACAGAGAATTCTATGATATGCGAAATATGTATGTCTAATAGGTGCGTAGAATTACTTGGTTTGGGAGCGTATAAACATATTAAAATCAAAAAATGAGTTAAAACTTCCCCACCCCTCGTCCAAAATCGAGGTTTCAGCGATTTTTATTTTCCGACACCAGTGGCGACTTTTAAAAACTTCAAAACTTCTTCGTTCTTGGCTTAGTAGCCGTTTGTGAAAATTTCATCAAAATCCGTCCGGTGAAATATCTCATTTCCGAAATTAGTAAAAGGATGCGTTTGATCACAGAGGGTGATTTCCGAGTTTCACGTATTCTTTTGGAAATTTTGAATTATCTCTCACTGTAGGTAGTTAGTGATCAATGATAATTGCTAGTTATAGTACCGAGTATTATTCTATATTATTCTATACCTTTGAATTGTATTACGAGATTCATTATGTTCACGCTAGAGACAACATCTATGTAATTTCTCCTTCAATAAAACAATTTTCTTTAGTTCGGTCTAAAAGTCTATAAACGTTTTTTTAGACTTACATCCGCGAGCTCAAGTCTTAACTTGCTAGAAGACTAAACCTATAAAACATGTTCTCACCTCTCATGGTAAGTAAAAAAAACGGTAATTGAGAAAATTTTAAATTCGATACATGTTTTTTGGATTACGATATATACTAAGTGACATATAAATCCGAACACCCAGTTTAAATGGTTTTATTTTAATAAAGTACTTAATGAACCATAATAAGTAAATGATAAAAATTTCAAAATGATTGCACTGCTTTAAAGCCCTTTGACCTTTAATAATGTGTGGATGCACCCTGATGCGCTACGCATTCTCCAACGCGCCTAGGCATGCTTCTGATCAGGTGGTCAATGTCCTCCTGTGGTATCTCATTCCAGGCAACCACCACCTCCTCTGGAAGTGCTTCTAGAGTCTGAGGAGGACGTTGCAAATTGAGCAATCTCCTACCCATCATATCCCACACGTGCTCAATTGGGGATAAGTCGGGAGATCTTGGTGGCCATGGTAACAATGTGACATCATTATGTTGAAAGAAGTCTATTGTGACTCTTGCAACATGTGGTCGGGCATTATCTTGTTGGAAAGTTGGATCTGCCAGGGTGTCAAGATGGGGTTCTAGAACTTCGTGGATATAACGCTGCGCGTTCATGTTACCTCTGATGAAGATTAAAGGTGACCTGGAACCATAAGCTATAGCACCCCAAACCATAACTCCAACAGTGTGATGAACATGTCTTTCAACAAAAAACTGTGGATTCCTCCTTTCGCCACGTCGCGTCGCCTTCTAACCCTGGCACGACCATCGTGCATGCCTAAACAAAATCGAGACTCGTCACTAAAGACAATACTGTTCCATTCCTGATCCCAGAGTGACCGTTGTCTGCACCACTCAAGGCGATTACGTCGGTGTTCTCGACTTAAAGGGAGGACCCAGTGTGGCCGGTATGAAAACAAGCCAAAACTTCTCATTCGTCGGTAAACACTTCGCATGCCAGTAGGTCTTCCGTGTTCTGCAAACCATTCATTTGCAATGAACCTGGTAGTGGAGAAACGGTCCCTTAAGGCCAATAATCTTAGGCGGCGATCTTCACGGTCTGTTGTTCTACGGCGGCGTCCAGTGCCAGTTGCTCTTTGCGTACGGCCTTCTCGAAGCCATGCCTGACAACACCTAACCACAGTGTCTACACTTCTTTGCACTCTAACTGCAATTGCCCGAAAAGAAAGTCCAGCTTCCCGAAGTCCCACTATACGGCGCCTATCAAACTCACTAAGTTGACGAAATCGTACAGGTCTCCGTACTCTAGGCATCGTAACCGATCGTAAAGGATGTCAAGAACCAAAATCCGCCAACGTTGATTCTTTACTGCGGCTGAAATATTCATTTTTAGAGCGTTAGTGACTTGACCTCACTGGTAACGAACCACTATTATTGTGAAATTTTGATACAAAGCTACTACTGTGCCAGGAGTGAAAACGCTCTTGTTGGTTTTAAAATTTGCCAAGTGTCATTGGAATTGTAACAGAGAGGCCAGAAATGCCGTATGCTCCCAAACACATCTTTTGTGTTTGTTTTTGTCGACATTTTACGAAGACAAAGAATTTATTGGGGGTTTAACGGTTAAAAATGGGAAGGTCCAAAAACAGACTAGTATTTATCTTCCTAACATCCATCGGTTTTGAAGCCACACTATCTATAGAAAGGAACATGAATTTTGAGATGCATAAATCGCGAGCTTTGGTTAGCGACAGGTAGCATCGTTTTCGACACCAGCGATCCACAGGGCTCCTCCTAGCTTACGTCACGTCATTGTGGATTAAACTCATCCAGTCTTATGGAAAGGCTCATGTCGTTTCTTAAGCGTCCATCCTGCAGGCTGGCAAAAAAGGTTTGCAGATAGGTGATTTTCTTTCTGGCCTCAAGACATGCGTCGCAATTGAATCCATCCCACATCATCAACGCGGGTATTCCCCAGGGATCGGTCTTGGCTCCGACACTTTTCCTCTTACATATTAACGACCTCCTTCCCAGTACGACCAACCCAATCCACAGCTTTGCTGATAACAGCACCCCGCATGCAGGAATTCAGAGATGGAAAAAAGAAGACTAGCAGCGACTTGCATGCATCTGAGCATTACCTTGGAGGTTAAATCAAGGTCAAGATTATTTTCTGAAATGTGTCCCTATACTTTTAATGTAAGAAGCTGATGTAACCAAAAATTTCGCATTGAGATATGCTCTTGGGGAGACATTATTTTGACCCTGAATGTGTTAGTCAAGGTCATCACGAAAGGCATCAATTTGAAGAGATTTCGGGGATCTAACTGAAGATAAAGCAATAATAAGCACCAAGTAGCAGGAGCTTGACTTTTCACATCCATAACTGACCGATACGACCGCTCGTTTGTCCCTAAGGTGTCCAGAATGTGGAACAATCTGCAAGATGAGACTTTTCCCTGTTCTATTAATCTTACGCAGTTCTAAAATCGGATTAACAGAGTTTTTTCGGGATCCTCATATCAGATGCGGTGCTCTGGCATTTAAGCCTGCGCGGCTGCTATGGTTTAAAAAAATGTACGTTAGAGTCATTATTTTCCTCAAAGTATACTAAGTGACATATAAATCCGAACACCCAGTTTAAATGGTTTTATTTTAATAAAAGTTGGTGAATGCATTTATCTTACTGTAAATAAGAAGTGACAAATTTTTCAGCCTTATCAGTTGGACATTCCGGTTTTTATACTGCTTTTTTTTAATTCACTAACGCTCTAAAAATGAATATTTCAGCGGCAGTAAAGAATCAACGTTGGCGGATTTTGGTTCTTGACATCCTTTACGATCGGTTACGATGCCTAGAGTACGGAGATCTGTACGATTTCGTCAACTTAGTGAGTTTGATAGGGGCCGTATAGTGGGACTTCGGGAAGCTGGACTTTCTTTTCGGGCAATTGCAGTTAGAGTGCAAAGAAGTGTAGACACTGTGGTTAGGTGTTGTCAGGCATGGCTTCGAGAAGGCCGTACGCAAAGAGCAAGGGGCACTGGACGCCGCCGTAGAACAACAGACCGTGAAGATCGCCGCCTAAGATTATTGGCCTTAAGGGACCGTTTTTCCACTACCAGGTCCATTGCAAATGAATGGTTTGCAGAACACGGAAGACCTATTGGCATGCGAAGTGTTTACCGACGAATGAGAAGTTTTGGCTTGTTTTCATACCGGCCGCACTGGGTCCTCCCTTTAACTCGAGAACACCGACGTAATCGCCTTGAGTGGTGCAGACAACGGTCACTCTGGGATCAGGAATGGAACAGTATGGTCTTTAGTGACGAGTCTCGATTTTGTTTAGGCATGCACGATGGTCGTGCCAGGGCTAGAAGGCGACGTGGTGAAAGGAGGAATCCACAGTTTTTTGTTGAAAGACATGTTCATCACACTGTTGGAGTTATGGTTTGGGGTGCTATAGCTTATGGTTCCAGGTCACCTTTAATCTTCATCAGAGGTAACATGAACGCGCAGCGTTATATCCACGAAGTTCTTCAATCCCATCTTTTACCCTATCTTGACACCCTGGCAGATCCAACTTTCCAACAAGATAATGCCCGACCACATGTTGCAAGAGTCACAATAGACTTCTTTCAACATAATGATGTCACATTGTTACCATGGCCACCAAGATCTCCCGACTTATCCCCAATTGAGCACATGTGGGATTTGATGGGTAGGAGATTGCTCAATTTGCAACGTCCTCCTCAGACTCTAGAAGCTCTTCGAGAGGAGTTGGTGGTTGCCTGGAATGAGATACCACAGGAGGACATTGACCACCTGATCAGAAGCATGCCTAGGCGCGTTGGAGAGTGCGTAGCACATCAGGGTGCATCCACACATTACTAAAGGTCAAAGGGCTTTAAAGCAGTGCAATCATTTTGAAATTTTTATCATTTACTTATTATGCTTCATTAAGTACTTATACAAAATTTTATTAAAATAAAACTATTTAAACTGGGTGTTCGGATTTATATGTCATTTAGTATATATCTACAAACTCGACTCACCCTGTAGCCAATTTACTTTTCGCACGCCTTGATCGTAAAGATATAGTTTGGTAGGCCGCATCAGTTATATCGAAACTTGCGGCCACACAGCACAGTTCCAGCATGTATCCATTTTTAATCATTTGTTTGTTGATAAAAGCCGTTCGCGTCGCAACTCAGGATTACAATGCTTCCGTTTATGAAAACAAGTGCTGTGATTTCAACGAGCAACTCACACTGAAAGGTTCTGGGTATGTGTGTGTGAGAGATGCAACTCGCAGGCTCGCCGTTTTGGCGGAAACTGATGGATTTTTGCGAAGGTGCGTACAGAGCTTAGTATTTCGTTGTCAGAAAAAGCTTGCAATGCATTTCTAGCGGAAAATTAATATTTGAACCTCCCTAAGAAGACATCAAGAAACTTTATAATTATTGCCTTCTTATCTTTGTTTTGTGTGTTAATTCGGTTTGTCAGAAGTTCTGTGTGATTCCAAAAAAATATTTATCAGTTTTTCTGTATGAGTTTCAATTTTGAGATACAGCTGTTACTTTTGCATTCTGCAGGGCGGTCCATAGTTAAAGGGACATAGTGGATGGTGGATGCTGTGGATCAAGAACTTTTCTTAAATAAAAAGTTCTAAATTTAGATACTATTGAACCGATTTTGTTGAAACTAATGATATAGCCATCTCGGAGTAACACAAAACCAGGAAAACGGTTTAGAAATCCAGGGCCAGACTCGTTTTTTTCATCTTTTTTATGAAAAATCAACTTTTAAGCTGAATATTATAAAGTTTGACTATGTCCAAAAGAGCCAATGAATGGGGATAATTAATAAGTAAAATAAATTTACTGCACATCTAGTAGTCTTTTAGTGAAACATATTTTATTCATTCAAATCTCTCTTTAGCAGTTTTTGCGAGGCAAAAGTCAAATTTTCAAGGTTATTAACTTGGTTTCATCAACGATTAACAAAATAATGCTTAAGGTTGAACTAAGAAAGTTTTTAGAACTCAAAATTACAGGATCGGATTCATTCAACGGCTTGTCATTTATATACTAAGTGACATATAAATCCGAACACCCAGTTTAAATGGTTTTATTTTAATAAAAGTTGGTGAATGTATTTATCTTACTGTAAATAACAAGTGAAAAAATTTTCAGCCTTATCAGTTGGACATTCCGGTTTTTATCCTGCTTTTTTTTTAATTCACTTACGCTCTAAAAATGAATATTTCAGCCGCAGTAAAGAATCAACGTTGGCGGATTTTGGTTCTTGACATCCTTTACGATCGGTTACGATGCCTAGAGTACGGAGACCTGTACGATTTCGTCAACTTAGTGAGTTTGATAGGGGCCGTATAGTGGGACTTCGGGAAGCTGGACTTTCTTTTCGGGCAATTGCAGTTAGAGTGCAAAGAAGTTTAGACACTGTGGTTAGGTGTTGTCAGGCATGGCTTGGAGAAGGCCGTACGTAAAGAGCAAGGGGCACTGGACGCCGCCGTAGAACAACAGACCGTGAAGATCGCCGCCTAAGATTATTGGCCTTAAGGGACCGTTTTTCCACTACCAGGTCCATTGCAAATGAATGGTTTGCAGAACACGGAAGACCTATTGGCATGCGAAGTGTTTACCGACGAATGAGAAGTTTTGGCTTGTTTTCATACCGGCCGCACTGGGTCCTCCCTTTAACTCGAGAACACCGACGTAATCGCCTTGAGTGGTGCAGACAACGGTCACTCTGGGATCAGGAATGGAACAGTATGGTCTTTAGTGACGAGTCTCGATTTTGTTTAGGCATGCACGATGGTCGTGCCAGGGCTAGAAGGCGACGTGGTGAAAGGAGGAATCCACAGTTTTTTGTTGAAAGACATGTTCATCACACTGTTGGAGTTATGGTTTGGGGTGCTATAGCTTATGGTTCCAGGTCACCTTTAATCTTCATCAGAGGTAACATGAACGCGCAGCGTTATATCCACGAAGTTTTAGAACCCCATCTTTTGCCCTATCTTGACACCCTGGCAGATCCAACTTTCCAACAAGATAATGCCCGACCACATGTTGCAAGAGTCACAATAGAGTTCTTTCAATATGATGATGTCACATTGTTACCATGGCCACCAAGATCTCCCGACTTATCCCCAATTGAGCACATGTGGGATTTGATGGGTAGGAGATTGCTCAATTTGCAACGTCCTCCTCAGACTCTAGAAGCTCTTCGAGAGGAGTTGGTGGTTGCCTGGAATGAGATACCACAGGAGGACATTGACCACCTGATCAGAAGCATGCCTAGGCGCGTTGGAGAATGCGTAGCACATCAGGGTGCATCCACACATTACTAAAGGTCAAAGGGCTTTAAAGCAGTGCAATCATTTTGAAATTTTTATCATTTACTTATTATGCTTCATTAAGTACTTATGCAAAATTTTATTAAAATAAAACTATTTAAACTGGGTGTTCGGATTTATATGTCATTTAGTATATATCTACAAACTCGACTCACCCTGTAGCCAATTTACTTTTCGCACGCCTTGATCGTAAAGATATAGTTTGGTAGGCCGCATCAGTTATATCGAAACTTGCGGCCACACAGCACAGTTCCAGCATGTATCCATTTTTAATCATTTGTTTGTTGATAAAAGCCGTTCGCGTCGCAACTCAGCATTACAATGCTTCCGTTTATGAAAACAAGTGCTGTGATTTCAACGAGCAACTCACACTGAACGGCTCTGGGTATAATTGTGTGAGAGATGCAACTCGCAGGCTCGCCGTTTTGGCGGAAACTGATGGATTTTTGCGAAGGTGCGTACAGAGCTTAGTATTTCGTTGTCAGGAAAAGCTTGCAATGCATTTCTAGCGGAAAATTAATATTTGAACCTCCCTGAGAAGACATCAAGAAAATTTATAATTATTGCCTTCTTATCTTTGTTTTGTGTGTTAATTCGGTTTGTCAGAAGTTCTGAGTCATTTCAAAAAATATTTATCTGTTTTTCTGTATGAGTTTCAATTTTGAGATACAGCTGTTACTTTTGCATTCTGCAGGGCGGTCCATAGTTAAAGGGACATAGTGGATGGTGGGTACTGTGTATCAAGAACTTTTCTTAAATAAAAAAATTCTAAATTTAGAGTTTACGGATATATTGGTTCATTTACCTACGAAATTTTTAATATCGCACATCTCAAGTACTATTGAACCGATTTTGTTCAAATTAATTTTTTTTTTCATCTTTTTTATGAAAAATCAACTTTTAAGTTGAATATTGGAAAGTTTGACTATGTCCAAAAGAGCCTGCGAATGGGGATAATTAATAAGTAAAATAAATTTACTGCGTATCTAGTAGTCTTTTAGTTAAACATATTTTATTCATTCAAATATCTCTTTAGCAGTTTTTGCGAGGCAAAAGTCAAATTTTCAAGGTTATTAACTTGGTTTCTTCAACGATTAACAAACTAATGCTTAAAGTTGAACTAAGAAAGTTTTTAGAACTCAAAATTACAGGATCGGATTCATTCAACGGCTTGTCATTTATATACTAAGTGACATATAAATCCGAACACCCAGTTTAAATGGTTTTATTTTAATAAAAGTTGGTGAATGTATTTATCTTACTGTAAATAACAAGTGAAAAAATTTTCAGCCTTATCAGTTGGACATTCCGGTTTTTATACTGCTTTTTTTAATTCACTAACGCTCTAAAAATGAATATTTCAGCCGCAGTAAAGAATCATCGTTGGCGGATTTTGGTTCTTGACAACCTTTACGATCGGTTACGATGCCTAGAGTACGGAGACCTGTACGATTTCGTCAACTTAGTGAGTTTGATAGGGGCCGTATAGTGGGACTTCGGGAAGCTGGACTTTCTTTTCGGGCAATTGCAGTTAGAGTGCAAAGAAGTGTAGACACTGTGGTTAGGTGTTGTCAGGCATGGCTTCGAGAAGGCCGTACGCAAAGAGCAAGGGGCACTGAACGCCGCCGTAGAACAACAGACCGTGAAGATCGCCGCCTAAGATTATTGGCCTTAAGGGACCGTTTCTCCACTACCAGGTCCATTGCAAATGAATGGTTTGCAGAACACGGAAGGCCTATTGGCATGCGAAGTGTTTACCGACGAATGAGAAGTTTTGGCTTGTTCATACCGGCCACACTGGGTCCTCCCTTTAACTCGAGAACACCGACGTAATCGCCTTGAGTGGTGCAGACAACGGTCACTCTGGGATCAGGAATGGAACAGTATTGTCTTTAGTGACGAGTCTCGATTTTGTTTAGGCATGCACGATGGTCGTGCCAGGGTTAGAAGGCCAGGTGGTGAAAGGAGGAATCCACAGTTTTGTGTTGAAAGACATGTTCATCACACTGTTGGAGTTATGGTTTGGGGTGCTATAGCTTATGGTTCCAGGTCACCTTTAATCTTCATCAGAGGTAACATGAACGCGCAGCGTTATATCCACGAAGTTCTAGAACCCCATCTTTTACCCTATCTTGACACCCTGGCAGATCCAACTTTCCAACAAGATAATGCCCGACCACATGTTGCAAGAGTCACAATAGACTTCTTTGAACATAATGATGTCACATTGTTACCATGGCCACCAAGATCTCCCGACTTATCCCCAATTGAGCACGTGTGGGATATGATGGGTAGGAGATTGCTCAATTTGCAACGTCCTCCTCAGACTCTAGAAGCACTTCGAGAGGAGTTGGTGGTTGCCTGGAATGAGATACCACAGGAGGACATTGAACACCTGATCAGAAGCATGCCTAGCCGCGTTGGAGAATGCGTAGCACATCAGGATGCATCCACACATTATTAAAGGTCAAAGGGCTTTAAAGCAGTGCAATCATTTTGAAATTTTTATCATTTACTTATTATGCTTCATTAAGTACTTTTATTAAAATAAAACCATTTAAACTGGGTGTTCGGATTTATATGTCACTTAGTATATTTTTGGATTTATTATTATTTTCCAGAAAAAGAGACCGATACCTGATATAAATAAAAGGTGGAATTAGTGTTATTTACTGTTTTCGGTATTTTTTTAAAGATTTAATTCTACCAACTGATGTTATACAACAACATGCGTTCTGCTTTAGAGAGAAACGGCATTCAATATGCAAACGCACTGAATTTGACTTTCCAGGACAATTCAAAATAGTGATGAAAATATATAAAAACCTAAAATACAGGTCAGGACTCAAAATGTTCGGCATAGCTGAAACCCCACTATAGATTTAGTTACATAATGTAATTAGGGTGCCTGACGTTAATTTTTTCATTTATTTATATCACGTATTGTTTTTTTTTCTGCGAGATAATAATAAATAACCTCAACCACAATAACTGCACATTAACATAAATGAAGGTACATACTTTCTTACTTTTTCCTGGACCCTTTGTTGATAAATGATAGCGCTAGGTAAAAGCAAATCGGGAATTACAAGACGGTGATCATTTTGTGATGTTTAAGCATATCCTTGTTTTTAGTTGATTATTTCTCACATAAATGTTTGGTTGATAATGTTACGGCAAGCCTTATTTTGAGAAGTGGCGAGCTTTTATTCTGCAATGGTATCATTAAATTATTAATCAATAAAATTGCGTTTTTGCGAAGTCGCTCATTAGTTATGTGTAAGGTAGCACTTATCTGAAACTTGTATAAAACTTTTCTTAAAATACAGGGTGTAAACGTTATGATAGTCATTATTTAAATCGGTGATAGAGGGGGTTGAAATAAGCAAAAAGTTTCATTTAACATGGAGGTCAAAACGGCGTTTTTTAGAGGAAAGCGATTTTGAAGTAAAATAAAATCTGACAACACCGCAATGCCAGACTCTTAGGTATTATTTCATTATTTGATAATGTACTCGTAAAATGCAAACAGTTAAAAAAACGGACTTACCACTAACTGCCTCAGCGCTTCACCTGGTTTGTGAAAGTTTATTGAACGTATTAAAAAAAATCCACTTATAACATTTTGATACATACATTGTTTTTCTTTTTAAAACCCACATTGCACTTTTTTGTATTTAAAGATGTTCAAAATGTCGTCTTCTACTTTCCACACAAGCTTCATTACGACGAAACCAGTTTCTTCTTACTCTAGGTCCTCGAAGATGTCCATTTATTACTTAATTACTGCATTAAAAATTTTTTCGCGAAGTTGTGCTTGTTATTGGACCAGCCCCATAAACCATCCCTCTAAGTTCTCCCCAATACCAGAAATCCATCGTATCGAGGATCTGGAGCATTTCGACCCATCCAGCGATTTGGATAATGTTCACTCAAATACTGATATCTGCATTGATTTCCAGGATATTTAAAATTTGTTCCTCCTGCTCTACAGTAACCTGTCTTTCCAGGAGTGCGAATATTAGTGGGCTGAACACTTCCTGTATCTCGAAGTCTTTGGTACACTTGCACAAATGTCTGGGTGTACCCGTTGGCGAAATCTCTCGCGATAAATTTGAGCTGCAAGATTTGAATTCTGACGAGCTTCACCGTAAACTATCAACGACGTACGCGAACAAAAACAACACACGCTCGATGCCCGATAACTAACCACTGTTACCGTTTGCGATCGATTGCCGGTTCGATAAGAGCGATGACGACGCGCTGTTGTCATGTGTGTTTTAAATATTTAATTTAATGAAAGTTACTTACTGACTACAAATTTTGGCTTAACTTAGAAAAACTTTTTTTTGTTAATTACCCAATTTAAAAACGTTTTAGATTGGGTTATAAAAATTAGTATGAACTTAGAAACCGTGCTCTTAACATGATCAGGAGGGACAAAAAGACATATCGAAAATTTGCCAAATGAAAATGATTCAAAAAAATTGTGGAAGTCTCTCAAACAACTTGATATAAATTTTCGTAGTAAACCAATTCTTCCGGGAAGTTTTAATGACCCTACCGAAATTAATGATTATTTTATGTCTGTTTATAGCTACAAACCTGTTGATTCACTAGTTTGTGAAAACTATTTCAAAAATAAATTAAGCTCTGAATATATTTTTTTCATTAAATAAGATTAGTTCAAATGACGTATTACAGGCAATAGGGAGCCTAAAATCTGATGCGAAGGGAATTGATGGTATATCCCTGTCAATGATCCAGCTTTGCCTGCCAGTTATTCTCCATCACATCGTCCACATCTTTAACGACTGTTTGGAAAAAGGCTATTTTCCAAACAGATGGAAACAAGCTCTAATTATTCCGATTCCTAAAAAAATGAAACCCACTGAGTATAATGATCTCAGACCTATCAGTTTATTACCAATTTTATCCAAAATTTTAGAAAAAATTATAAAGTTCCAATTGACCGCTTACCTAGAAAAATTCTTTATACTTCCCGACACTCAATCCGGATTTAGAAAAAATTATAGTACAACATCTGCCCTACTTAATCTGCAAGACAATATTTTGAGTGCCTCAGATAAGAAAATGGCACTAGCCTTAATCTCTATAGACTATTCGAAAAGCCTTTGACAGCATCAATCATAAATTATTACTTGCTAAATCAAATTACGTAGGTCTTGACCGTGTATCCCTTTCATTTTTCGACAGTTACCTTCATCAAAGAAGTCAGTGTGTTTTTCTCAATCAAGAAACGTCTCAAGTGACAATAATTCCCTCAGGCGACCTCAGGGCTCTGTATTGGGGCCGCTTGTGTTCCTCATATATACGTTCGACTTAAGCAAAAGTATTGATAATTCTCATATCCAGTCATTTGCAGACGATACGCAATTGCTTCATTATTTTAACCCAGATAATGTCAATAATACTACTCAAATTTTGCAAAACGATGTTAATAAATTAATCAAATACTCTTTAGATCACAATCTACTTATTAATCCACAAAAATCTGTAATGTTATTATTTTGCGCACAAAGAAAAACATACAATGTAACACAGCTCTTGAACATTCAGATAAATAACCAAATCTTGCAATTTTCTGATTCTGCAAAAATTCTTGGTGTTGTTTCTGTCACAAAATTAAGGTTTACTGAACATGTTAAAAGTCTATCTCAGAAAACCTACCTACGGCTGCACAAACAGGTATTTACTAAATTTTAAGTTGCGTAAAAAACTATGTGAAGCATTGGTCATATCTATACTAAATTATTGTAACATCGTATACTATACTTGTTTAGACAATTTCACTAAAAACGTTATTCAAGTTATTCAAAACAATTGTATACGATTCATTTTTGGCTTACGTAAATTTGATCATGTATCAGCGAAATATCCCGTTCTAAACTGGTTAAAAATTAATGACATGGTCAAGTATCACTATTCAGTTTTTGTTCACAAGTTGCTGCTCACGTCTAAACCTTATTATTTGAAGGAAAAAAATTCATTTAATAATGATGTTCACTGTAGAACTCTCAGAGAAAATAATATTAGAATACCCCTGCATACGTCTACACTTTTTAAACGCAGTTTTTCTTACAATGTTGCTATTATTTATAATGACCTTCCTAAAGTATATAAAGAATTTTCATTACCCGCCTTTCGACAAAAAGTTAAAACGTTATTACTCAACCCTCCAAACATATAATTTACGTAATCATTCATTTCTTTTTTATTCCATCTTTAATTCAGATTAATAATTTTTTGGTGCATTTGGGTTTGGAAAGTATGCCTTTTTCTCTTTTTTTAAATTTTACTTTCGATGTAATGAACCAAATCTGTTTGTGGATAGTGTATTCGTTTGAACATCTGCTAGAGACTATATGGTTAAGTATAAGAGTAGCAGCATGCTAAACTTCGCCATGTAAGTCTGACATTTGGTTATACTACAATGTAATTGTGGATAAATAAAGACGAGAATTATTATTATTATTAACTTTTTGACTTGTTTTGATCCCCCTATTACCCATGGCAATAATGACGACCATAACGTTTACACCCTGTACGTTTCATACAAATTGATTTTAGGTAAGAACTAGAACCTTGAGGAATACATTTTCAGCCTCGTTTCAATCCAAATACGTCATTTCTAAGATACTTCAATGAAGCATAGTAAAAGTCTACAACACACGAATATAAAAAAACTTCAAACAACGCATTACTGAGAACGTTATAAAAATACATTAACAAGGAACAAATACATTACACGTCCAGCATATTATAACAGCGACCACTGCTTACAATCTAATTAATGAGAAACACGATTGACTGTTTATTTTAGGATAAAACTTTTCGTAAATTGCGTATACCTAATCTTAGACTGCTTACGAATTGATCTTAGGTAAGAACTAGAACCTTACATACATTTTCAGCCTCATTCCAATCCAAATAAGTTCCTTCCAAGAGACTCCGATGATGCATAGGAAAAGGCAACAACACAGAAATATTAAAATGATCATAAAAATACTTCAAACAACGCATTGTTGAGAACTTTATAAAAATTATAATTAAAAAGGAAAATAAATACCGTATTGGTCCAGGATATTTTCAAAGCTACGCAAAACTGATTCACGAGAAATCCGATTGACATGATTTGTTTTATTGTAGGAATACTGACGGCAACTGCATAGATGCAGTGGATACGAGTACTTTCGACCGATTGTACGTCAAGGAAGGCCGAGTAATTGAAAATCAATCAACAGGTTACGAAATTTTCCCAAAGTGTTGCCCCTTGCAATACCAGTATAACAGTGAATCGCATTCTTGTGTAAAAAACACGTCGAGCATCTTGAATTTTGTTAATAGAAGGTTCTTCAGAGTCGGATTGCCACATTGCAAGCTCATCGTCGACATACAAGTCGATAAGGTGGACGATTTGGAAGAAAATAAGGATGCATGTATCGACGAAGATGAAAATGGGAAACTGGTGAAAAGAGCCTGCAGAAACGACTCTGAAATATGCAAGCAAATCAGATGCGTCAAGAAATGCTGTCCAGACGGACAAAGTTTTATCAACGGACCCAACTGTATTGATACTTACACCAACGGCTTGAACATGAGTTTTTCCGACAATATTGAAGCCAGTTCAGGTAACGTTTGTTTATTGTAAATTTAGTCAGCATTAATGCAACAATATTTATTTATTTATTTACTAGTATATAAGAAATGAAACTCAGTGTGGTTTCGGTTCGAAACTATAGCAGGAACTTTATTGGATGAAAATAGGATGACAACAACGCTGGTTACATTTCATATTCAGTTTATAAGAAGTAAAATATGGAAAAATGCAAAGTCAGGAATGTTCTCCTCCCTCCTCGGAAAGATTGGTCTCCAATCTCAAAAAAATGATTTGAACTTTTAATTTGAAGGAGAAGTTTCTTAAATATCACTACTTTGAGGTGGAGTTTCAGTATCCTTTACATAACGGTATCTAACAAAAATTGTTATAAATAAAACCAATAAAATAATTACAGTAGTAAAAATAACAGGAGAACTTATAGTAGAATGAAACTGTAAATCTTCAAAATGAACTTGAAGTGAAGTGAGATTTTTTTCGAAATAAGATTCGAGTGAAGTGTTTGTTTTCTTAAATGAATATTTATCGTTGTCACCTCTGAAGGATAATTCTAATTCAATTTCATAATTAGAGTCAAATTCTAATATTTGATCATTAATAAATGTATGACATTCTAAAATTATGTGAGTAGTAAAATGAATATGATGGATTCCTTTACAATCCTTGATTTTTGTTAAAACATTAGTGTCGATTACATAATTGTTCTTACTTAATTCTAGGATTCGCGTGTAGTTTACTAGACTTTCAGACTCACGAGTGTCTAACTTAAGTGGTTGACATGGCGACTGGAAAGTATTCGTGCAAACATTCAGCTGATTGCTTAACTCTATAATATTTTTGCAATAATAATACTTTTCAAAGTATAAAATATAATCACTTGGTAATTTTACTAATTCTTTTTTGACTGTGATTGAAAATAACTTGAATAAGGAATAAGTTCTAACATCTAAAATGGGAAACTCCACTACAAAAATAAGTTGGTATTCTAAAAGTATAAGTGATAAAAGAGAAAGATCATAAATCTCAAATAAATGTATTTTGTCGAATGGCAATAATTCTTCGTCTTTATAAATGGATTTTAAATGTTCAATAAGTAAGGTAATCTGATGATGAGATAATTGTAAGGTGTTGAGACCTGTTTGCTGGTTCAATTGTAGAACTAATAAAAGTGAATTTAGATATGAATTAAATCGTTGCAAATTTGTAATAATTGAGATCTGATGGATCGTCTGGTGTGATAACAAAGACTGATGTTCAATAGTTTGGAAATTATCAATAATAATTGACTGAATTCTTCTTGTATTATTTTCAAAAGTTTCTTGAAGAGATTTGCAAAACGTGATAGTTTTCTGATGACTTTCTGGTTATTTCGTAAAGCGTTCTGATTTTTCAAAATAAGATCTAAATCGTTTTGATCGAGGTTGCCAGAAATAAAACGAATTATAGAACCTAAACCGTTTATAAGTCCGCGTTTGATTTTATGGTGTGTTAAAGTTTCGAACTTGTGAAGTATCTTCGTATAAATTTTGAAACTGATTATCTAAGCTGCTGGGAATTTTATTATGCAATTCAATTAGGTAAGAAAACATTTGCATGGTATGTGAAATATCAGTGAGGTTAATGGAGAAATAGACTTTGTGATAGTGATGAATATTTCTTGCATTACCTAAACGTATCTGTTGTATGGGTTGCAAATAATGTTCCGAGGCTATGTGGACAGCTATGGTGATCGTCACACATCTGAAACAATGCGAGGTGGTTTAATCTTTTTAATCATACGTTTCCGAACTTTTATCTGAATTTGGGTTCCAATTTGCTTGTAGGTTTCGTGTTTTTGATATTTGGGTAAATTCTTTGGACGTCTAGTAGCGACATGGGGGGTCCATGTAAATAGGGCCTTTTAATACAGGGATTTTGGAAGGTTTGAAACTCTCGTTGCGCTTAACAGTTGAAGAGGTTCACGGTGACCATATAACAAGTCGAAACGGGTCAATTTTGTTTGGGAATGAATATCAAAAAGTTGACGAGTCAAATTTTCTTCAGTTTGGTAATCTTTAAATCTAGTGGTTAAAATAGCAGAAAGATGTTCAATAGTAATAGGATTAGTTTGTTCTGTAAATTCGGCAGGTTCACCTTGTAATCTAGACTTAATAAATGTTAAAGCATGTCCTTTATAGGAAATAGGTAAAGCGTTATAAAATTCTGTAGACTTTCTTAAAAATGTAGAAAGATTGTTTGAATAGCCATCAAATATAGGAATTGAATCTTTTAGCATGTTAAAAATTAATTGAAGATTGTCATGCTAACGACATTCTGTTGATTTGAAGTAGCCATTCTTATAGGAGATCTTTCTTTTTCGGTAGGCACAAAACGATTAACAAAAGGCATAAAATAAAATGTATAAAATATAAAAGATAAAAATGAGTAAAAATAGGTGAAAAAAAAGCTTAAAGCTATGCACAAAATTAGATTTCAATTGAAAAACGCAAACTTGGATTCTTCAAAAAAAAATCTTCTCTGTAGAAATGAGTTTTTTTGATAAATCTTATGGTTACGTATTAAATCTTCTTAGTTGCAAAATCTTCTTAATAGTAATTCTTAACTACTTACAAAGACAGTAACATCAATTGTTGCTTCATCCAGGGGCTGGTCATCTTGTCTTCGATACCAAATCAATGGTTCTGGACAGTTTCTGGTAGAACTCTTAGTAAGAGAATAGAAATTCTTACTTGATATTGGCACTCGGAGAGTCCAAGTAGAACAGGAGGGCCTTCCCGACGTCTGATACTAACTCTTGGCTTTCGCTGGTACTAACTTCAGTTTTCTCAGGAACTCACTCTTTGGCTTTCTCGGAGACACCGCTGGGCAGCTCGTCTATTAGATATTTCTCACAATGGTGACAGAAACCAAGCCTGGGATCCTGTTCGCAGCGCCAGAAATGAAACTCAGTGTGGTTTCGGTTCGAAACTATAGCAGGAACTTTATTGGATGAAAACGGGATGACAACAACGCTAGTTACATTTCATATTCAGTTTATAAGAAGTAAAATATAGCAAAATGCAAAGTCAGGAATGTTCTCACAAAGATAACACCTAACGCTGTAACTAGAAACCGGATGGACGGCGCGACAAGGGCATCGGGACGGTGTTAGCCGTACCGTTGAAATGGTAATCATCAGGATTCCATAACTTATACACTATACGAACGCTTTATTACACCATTTAACGGATAGGGATGCAGGAATCAATTTTAAGACAAACATTTTCTAAAATAACTTCAAATTGCCAAACGACTTAACCTACAAAAGAACAAATCTACATAGTTTCTGGTACGTTCATAGTTGTTACATACTACATATATATGAGAGGTAAGCAACGCATTGGTTCTAGCTTCGTTTAAGTAAAAGTATTTGGAATTGGATCGCGTCTTAGCATTAGGTACATGAATAAGAATATTACGTAGTAAATATTCACAATAGCATTTTATATAAAAATACACAAGCGTAGTTTCTGCGCTCCTCCAAGTTACAGAGGTTATATCTGCTAAGTAATACATCACGCCTGAAGCCAACTTCTGGATGCGTACCATCTTCCTTGTGCCACAAATATTTCACAAACCGCCTGTGAATACGTTCAGCTTTATTCGAACGAACTTCACGAACAGGATACCATATGATAGAGCAGTATTCAATGTTGGATCGAACAAATGAATTATATAACGAGATCATGGTATACACATTATTGAAATCCCTACAATTCCTCATAATGAAGCCCAAACTTTTATAGGCTTTGCTAACAACAGCATCAGTATCCGAAACAAATGTAAGTTTTGTATCAAAGAATATACCTAAGTCATGAAACTCTTCACACATGTTAAGTTGCGAATGATCAGTGTTATACTAGTATATGAATCTGATTGGAACAAGTTTGCACGTAATAGACATAGTGTAGCATATACCAGCATTAAGGTACAGCTTGTTACGGTGACACCACTTATTTAGGTTGCTCAAGTCATTTTGCAGGATATTACAGTCGTCCATGGTTTCAATTCTACAAAAAATCTTCAAGTCAGCTGCATATAGAGGACAGCTACTGTATAGCTCCCCAATGACGCAGACCCTTGAGGTACGCCGGAAGAATGTATAATCTGAGTGGAGGTGAAGCCCCTGTATTCGACTTTCAAGCATCTGTTTGTAAGATAAGATTTGAAAAAATTCAAGAATTGACGGGTCAACCCTCGCGTAGCTAATTTTTTTAACAAAATACCGTGATCTAGCTTATCAAAAGCCTTTGAAAAGTCAACGTAAGCAACATCTACTTGCCCCGCTTCATCAACAACTTCAGAGCAAAACTGTTTAAAACTTGCTAGTTAAAGTAGATCTGCCTTGGACAGAACCATGTTGATTTGGAGAAATTTCGTGCTTAACAGGGAGAAAATTATATCATGCAATATACATTCGAAAACCTTACCAACGTTGCTTATAATCACAACAGCTCTATAATTCTCAATGACACAACTTTCGCCTTTTTTAAATATAGGAGCAATCCTAGATGTTTTTCAAGCTATGGAAAATGTTGTAGTATTAAGAGATGTGTTGTACAGATAAGCAAAAGGCTCAGCTAAAACAAAAGCACGGTCTTTCAGTAAAAATGCAGGGACTAGATCTGGAGTGGAAGATACCTTGGGCTTAATCTTTTTCAAAGCGGCAACAACCTGTTTCTCAGTAATTATTGGTATATTCAAGTGTAATGAGGCGCAGTCAGGTGAGTCTGTGGGTGTAAAGTTTGTGGAAGGTGAGTATGTGGACCGGAAAATATCTGCAAAAGCGTTGACAATATCTTGTGGTTTGTTAAGTAGAGTTTAAATGTTACACAGTATATCACATAATATTTCTTCAATTTTACATATTTTTCTACGAAATTTCACTACTACGAATTCTGGTTTTCCATTAAATATTTTTTCAATTTCCCCTTGAACATTTTCATACGTCACATCTTGATATCATTACATAATTTGTTATATTGCGGTAAGTCTATACTTCCTCTAATACATATAGAATAACTAGGGTACTTCATTTCTCATTTCAACAAAATGTTCTATCTGAACGATTTGGTAGAAGATGACTTTTAACTTCAATATGAATATGAAAACCAAGTAAGTTCTGAAATTTTTGATATTTAAACATTGTAATTCTGTAAACATAAAATTTAATCTAGTTTTTTATTTTTATTTAAGATGATTCTCATAGCATTATTTTGTAATATCTGTAATTTTGAAAATACAGTTTCGTTTGCAGATCTTTATTCCAGTTTTAGGTGTTTCTCAATTTTTACCCCTAAATTAAAGTTGCTTCATTATGAATGCTGCAAATTTGCATACACAATACACGTGTATCTAAAACATTTCCCATCATTTTAATCGAAATGCACAAGGAAATCTATGATATATACTAAGTGACATATAAATCCGAACACTCAGTTTAAATGGTTTTATTTTAATAAAATTTTGTATAAGTACTTAATGAAGCATAATAAGTAAATGATAAAAATTTCAAAATGATTGCACTGCTTTAAAGCCCTTTGACCTTTAATAATGTGTGGATGCACCCTGATGTTCTACGCATTCTCCAACGCGCCTAGGCATGCTTCTGATCAGGTGGTCAATGTCCTCCTGTGGTATCTCATTCCAGGCAACCACCAACTCCTCTCGAAGTGCTTCTAGAGTCTGAGGAGGACGTTGCAAATTGAGCAATCTCCTACCCATCATATCAGACACGTGCTCAATTGGGGATAAGTCGGGAGATCTTGGTGGCCATGGTAACAATGTGACATCATTATGTTGAAAGAAGTCTATTGTGACTCTTGCAACATGTGGTCGGGCATTATCTTGTTGGAAAGTTGGATCTGCCAGGGTGTCAAGATAGGGTAAAAGATGGGGTTCTAGAACTTCGTGGATATAACGCTGCGCGTTCATGTTACCTTTGATGAAGATTAAAGGTGACCTAGAACCATAAGCTATAGCACCCCAAACCATAACTCCAACAGTGTGAGGAACATGTCTTTCAACAAAAAACTGTGGATTCCTCCTTTCACCACGTCGCCTTCTAACCCTGGCACAACCATCGTGCATGCCTAAACAAAATCTAGACTCATCACTAAAGACAATACTGTTCCATTCCTGATCCCAGAGTGACCGTTGTCTGCACCACTCAAGGCGATTACGTCGGTGTTCTCGAGTTAAAGGGAGGACCCAGTGTGGCCGGTATGAAAACAAGCCAAAACTTCTCATTCGTCGGTAAACACTTCGCATGCCAATAGGTCTTCCGTGTTCTGCAAACCATTCATTTGCAATGGACCTGGTAGTGGAGAAGCGGTCCCTTAAGGCCAATAATCTTAGGCGGCGATCTTCACGGTCTGTTGTTCTACGGCGGCGTCCAGTGCCCCTTGCTCTTTGCGTACGGCCTTCTCGAAGCCATGCCTGACAACACCTAACCACAGTGTCTACACTTCTTTGCACTCTAACTGCAATTGCCCGAAAAGAAAGTCCAGCTTCCCGAAGTCCCACTATACGGCCCCTATCAAACTCACTAAGTTGACGAAATCGTACAGGTCTCCGTACTCTAGGCATCGTAACCAATCGTAAAGGATGTCAAGAACTAAAATCCGCCAACGTTGATTCTTTACTGCGGCTGAAATATTCATTTTTAGAGCGTTAGTGAATAAAAAAAAAGCAGTATAAAAACCGGAATCTCCAACAGATAAGGCTGAACATTTTTTCACTTGTTATTTACAGTAAGATAAATACATTCACCAACTTTATTTAAAATAAAACCATTTAAACTGGGTGTTCGGATTTATATGTCACTTAGTATATTTCCATCATCAAAAAAATGAAATATACCCTCCCCAATTTTTGTGAAAATGAAAACTGACTCTAAAACGTCAAAAAACACATTATGAGGGATTTTTATTTTTTGCGCGTTTTCACCCCTAGAACTGCCGCTACTCCAATATGCCACTTTCGCGATAATAATACTTCCTCGACCAGTGGTGTAGGAAAGTAAAAAGGTGATCTCAGATTTTCAATATAATATTTTCAATGCCCATTTTCCTTTTTTATTTTTTTCTGGACAGTGACATTAATAAACTTATACGTCTCAGGTTTGTATTTTGTACGTGTAACTCAGTTTTTGACGAGTATTCCGGTTTCTTTTATGATCAGTAAGCATAGGCGATCTATGCCGACTATATTTTTTATTATGCTAACAATTAGACGTTATCTTCGATGATGTATGGTACTTATTTGTTTGATACTAATTGGATTAGAATATGTGTAATAGGATTCGCCCGATGGTATTACTCGCAAGTGCAACCATATGGTTATAAAAATGCTCTTATCTGTAATCAAATACGGCAGTTTGGCTAACGAAACAGAAATTACGCAGAGGTGTGTACTTCAAACTTGAAATTAACGGTAATCCCTAGACCTAGCTACATATTTTTTTGTAACTTATGCCCTCAAAAAATGGCATCTAGTAAGTTGACTTCCCAGGCAAAGAAAATTATACATATACAGTGGACCTCCGGTAATCCGACAAACATTATGCAGGGCAGTGTCGGACTATCGAATTTGTCGGATTATAGAGCACTGCCTAAGACCCCCTATAGTAAGGATTTTTTTACAAAAAAGAACCTTGTAATCCGACAAATTACATATCGAATGGTAAGATTATATGTATATGTTATGTATATGTATCTACTTTGAAGTACAAATCATACAACGTAGTTTATGTATGTCGAATTTAGTAAATTAAATAACAATAGAGAGCTTACGTTTTATTATAAAATTAAGCATAAATGCACATACATATTTACCAAAATAATCAAGAATTATTAATCAAAATCATTAATAAATTTATCAAATTATGAAGCTTGGAAATATTCATCAATTTTTATTGTTTAAGGATGTCAGAGCTTTGTCCCTCAGTCTTCTCAAAAGTAAAAGTTCGTTGTAGGATGTACCATTCTCCTCAGCCCATTGTAAACCTAGCTCAAAGGCGTTAATTGCGTCTTGTGCTGTGACTTATGGAGCAGTTGCAATCACGTCGTGGTTAATTTCCTGATTGTTTGTTGTATAATTAGAAACCTCTTTTATAATCAAAAAATCAAAAACATTTTCCTCTTTATCCATTCCACGGCACCAGATTTCCAAATCTTCCGGACTTATCTGTGTTTCGGTAGCGACTTGTTCTGTAACATCCGAAGTTACACTGATTTGTGGAACGTCGCTAGGAGTGGTGACTATATCTGGCCATAACTTTTTCCAAGACGATTTAATAGTCAATGACGGTAATGCATTCCACGACTGACAAAGAGCAAAAACCAAGTCTTTCATATTAAATTCTTTTAAAGTTTTTTCTATTGGTTGGTCTTTTGATACGGCTCTCAGAAGTAGCTTTTTCTTATAGTCTTGCTTGACAAACTGAATGATATTCTGGTCCATTGGTTGAATCAGTGCAGTGCAATTTGGCGGAAGAAACATCGCAGTGATGCATTTATCCTCAACTGTTAGTTCTTCTTTTGACGGATGACCGGGAGCGTTATCAAGAAGCAACAACTCTTTTTGAGGAAAATTATGATCTTTTAACCATTTTCTATCTTCAGGTACTAAGCATTCATCAAACCACTTTTTGAAAAGGTCTTTTGTCATCCATGCACTTTTTTGTCCGTGATAGTGTACAAGTAAATCAATGTTTTTGAATGCCCGTGGTTTATTAGGTTTCCCAATGACCATCATCTTAAGCGCGTGTGTGCCTGCAGCGTTAGCACATGGTAGTATGCTTACACGCTCTTTACTTACTTTTCGTCCAGGTACGGATTTTTCGTTACAAGAAACTAATGTTTTGTTAGGCATCACACGCCAAAAAAGCCCTGATTCGTCTGCATTGTACACCTTTGTCGGGTCAAGATTTAAATCGTTCACCTTTTGCAAAAATCTTAATTTAAAGGGCTCTATGCAGGCGGCATCGTTAGAAAGTTTCTCTCCTGTAATAGTCATTAAACGTATACCATGATGTCTTTTAAAACGTTCTAGCCATCCTTTGCTGGCCACAAAATCATCTTTTTTTGTTGTTTCCTTATAAAAAAACTTAGCTTTCATGGCCAACATGGGTCCTGAAATTGGTGCATGCCTATTTCTTTCCTGAAGAAACCACATGTACAAAGCTTCTTCCACTTGTGGATGTTCAGCTTTCTTGAGTGTCTGTCTCTTGCCTGGCCCGCAGTCAGTACAGTATATTCAGATAAGAGATAGACCGGACATAAACAAGACCACGTGATCATCGAACGCTGTAACATTCGGCAGGGACGTATTAAGAGTCACGCAGTACATGTTTTAGATAGTAGATGCTGCTTTGCGTAACTTGGTAGTAAATTAGCACAATTCGATGTGTATACGATTGGTGATGGATATAGGATCATGTGGGGGTGGGGTAAGAAATATATAATGATGTAAATATACATAAGGGTTTCAAAATTTTCGCTTCGATTTCCAGCTTCGGATGCCGCCTGATGTTTGGTGAAATACAGTCGAATATAATCTCAAAATGGTGTTTAAATTGGCCTAAATTAGAAATAATCGTATATCTCTTAAAATTGCTTTTAGAATATTGATTAGTATATTTTTTGATTTCTAGGTAAATATGTAACCAAATTAAAACATTCAAAACGTAAAAAATTGTGCATGATTGAACATTGTCAGAAAGTAGATTCTTGAATAGGTTTTGCCAAAATGGGTTCAAAAATGTCAATAATTAATTAAAAAATACAGTTGCTTTATAATTACTTATAACTTACCGAATTTGATGAACGACATCTTTTATTGGAAAGATGAGCTTGATGAGCTTTCATCATCGCTACTGCCTGAAGCACCAACGCCAATAATGAATGGCTCGACTTGTTCCTCTAAAATATTGTCCAGTTCCCACATTCTCTTTTCAACTTTGTCTTTCACGTGCTTAATACAGTTTTCCCATTTTTGCGCTGTTATTAATTCTAGTGCCTCTTTGAAAAGTCCTTTGAGGTCACAAAATTTAAAAGTTGTATTGTGCTTAGCTATATAATTTTTAACCTCTGCCCATATGAGCTCAATGGGATTGAGCTCGCAATGGTATGGAGGTAAACGGAGCACAGTTTTATTTTGACTTGCTGCCATTTCGTCAATGGCGTATTTTTGATATTCCGCCTTGTGATCCTTGACAATTCTTAATAATTGTACTTTCAGCATTGCTTCTTCAAAGTTGATATTTTTCGAGCGGAGCCAATTTTGAACATCAACTTTCCTTGAAGCCGTTGTTGGGACCTTCTCCATTCGTCGAGAATGATAAGGCGCATTATCCAACACAATTACTGCGTGTTCCTCTAAGTTCGGTAAAATTTTTGAAAACCACTGTTCAAACGATTCGCCATTCATTTCCTCGTGGTAATCTCCAGTTTTCTTAGACTCAAAGCACCACAGACCGTCAACAACAAATCCATCCTCACTGCCAATATGGCAGATAATGAGCCTTTTCCCTTTACCTGGAAATCGAAGTACTAACTGGTGTAGATTTATTTCAATAAGCGAACCTTTTTCAAATGTTTTCATCACATTCAGCGACAAAACATTGAGACATGAGTATCAGATTGCTATAATTGGGATTATTTAGTCATATTGAAAGAAAGAATATTGAACGTCGTATGATTACTCAGCGCTTCACAATTTAATTTAAAGTTATAAACCTTTAAAAAATGAATGATCAGGAACCTGAAATACGCGCAAATATTAATATTAACAAATTATAACTTCAAAAAGCTTAAAGTATGAATTAGAATGATTAGAAATATTAGGAACGGTACACAATATAAAACTTAGTAACTTTTTTTAAGTTTATAATATTCGACATATTTTAAGATTATATTAAAAAATTATTGAAATATCGAAAACACATAAAAACATGGTTTAACAAAGTTCTAACAAATGAAAATGACAATAAAACATCACGCATTTTATCGAAAGTTATAAAAGTTTTGTTACTTGTAATATGTTTTATTTGCCCCCTGGAATTAATGTTTAGAACCTTGTTCCCAAGGTTTGAAAAACATCCAATTGTTGTCTATTACTCGTATTTACCTGCTGGATTTTTTAATCCGGTGGACACTCCATCTAGAAAGGCCCTCCTGGATGAAGTTACAGAATCATCAACCCATACTTTACTTGTAGTGTGTCCTGCGTTTACCCACGTTTCATCAAGGTAATAAATCTTCCTGTTTTGATTTCTATATTTCCCATTTTTTGTTAAATAATCCCTCCTCCATAGCACAATTTCTTCTCTATCCAGTAGTAAACTATTACGACCCCGTTTTTTCCATTTGAAATTTAAATGCTTCAGTAACGCATGGAAAGTTGATCGTTTGAAATTTGGCAACGTTGTATCTCCATTTACCTCCTGCAGTACTTTATCTATAGTAGGTATTTCATTCCTAAAGAAGAATTCATGCACTTTCCTCCTAATCGCATGCTTATCAGCTTCATCCAATGATTTAACAATACTTTTGCGATGTTTACTGGTCATTGGCTCAGAAAAGGTGTGATTTTTTTGTATTGTCTTAACACATTAAACACTGATGCGCGACACACCCCAACTTTGTGAGAAACCTTCACAACAATTTCTTTGATGGTTGATGCCTCGTTCTCCTCGCGCTCGATCTTATATATATTCAAAATGACCTCTTTCATTTCTGCACTCAGGTGTCTTTTTTTAGAGCGTTTCCTAGGTGGACTACAGGAGTTTACAACTTCATCGGCAGTATCTGTACTACTGGGCATTTTGCGCAAGCAGTTGATAACAATAACAATCAATAACAAGGTATAACAATAACAACGACAAACTCAACAACTTAATAAGATAACAAACGAAAACGTCCAAAAAAATATCAAATTGCAATGATGCACACGACATACGTAACACGTCTGAACCTGAATGTGACTCTGCCTTGATACGACTGCTCTGCCGCTCGGCATAGGCATTTAATTGCGAATTGACCAATGAGGGCTCCTGTTTTACGTCGAGACGGCGACGTTAGCGTGAAAATCACCCGAACCTTTTGTTTAGATCCGGTCTATCTCTTATCTGAATATACTGTAGTTGGCACGAACTTCTTGATCTATTCGTGGTTTCTTTTAGTGTCATAAATTGTAGATCGGCCTACGCCGTATTCACTTGCTAAACTACTGAAAGTTTCATTGCGATTTAAGCGGTCTAAAGTATCACATTTTTCTTTAATTGTCAATGTTTTGTGCTTTCGCTTCCGAGTTTGTGGTGACATTACTAGGTACTATACTTAATACACAATGAATAAATGGTAAACAATGAACGCACGCTAGGCCGTACCGCTATCACCAGTAGTCAAATTCAAACTAAGTAAAACAATGCTTACGCGTCGAGCACGATAGCGGTGGCGCGTATAGGTTGCAACATGTTCAAACCTGCGTGATCTATATTAGCGAAGATTGTCAAATACGTATGTATGTAATATTCAAAGACATGTCGGATTAGAGTTGGCGCCGGATTATCGGGGGTCCACGGTAAAGAGAAAAGGATTATGCGGAAAAAGGAGTATAACAAATAGAAAAATAATGGGCAAATTCCGCAAAAAGAAGGAAAGTGAATTCGAGCAGAAAATAGGATAGGTAACCCGAACGATACGTATTTTGGCTTGTTGGTTTCATCAGGCCAGAAATGAATGTAACTAGAAAAGTGGATACACATCCGGATACGGGTGTAACCTGAGGAAACGAAGATGGAGAGGGAAAGAAAATGACACACGAAGTCATAAAAAAGAGCCAACCTACACATTGTAGTATAAAATGGCTAGAAGACCTCGAATTTTCAGGATGACATCTAACCACAACCACGCGGCCGGTTATAGCCACTTTCTGTGGTACTTTGGGCTTGAATAATAAAGATACCTGCTGAAGAGCTTAAACACTTATTCTACAACAAAAAAATTCTTTTTCAAATATAACACCTGTTACCAAATTATGTCCATGTGGAGCGCCTCTTCTCTTCTGGGGGTATGATAATAAGATCTCACTGAACAAGTGACGAAATGGTCCTACTTGTCTCAATGAGAACCTCAAAAGTATGATATTTTGTCGCATTTGCGGGATCGACGCATAAATAGTTCATGTAAAAGAATAACCTCAATAAAGTGATGTTTTCTTACAAAAGCATTTTATCTTTAAAACATATTCAAAAGTTACGTATTTTGTATCTATTATTTCAGATATCATTTCAGAAAGCATTATTTTGTATCTGGTATCAGAATGCCCCATGTTATATACAGGGTGTCCGCAAAGTTGGGGTTTTCCTTTTCAAAAACAACTACCCTTGCAATAACAAAGGTAATGTGTAGTGAAACGAGGGCGACCAAGTAAAAAAAAAATAAAGGAAAAAGTACTCACGTTGACGAGAAGGGCTAAGTACGTCTTTGCCCGAAATCATACCGCTCCAACAGAAAATGAAATCAGCTGATGCGCTACCGAGCAGACGCAGGCAAACAAGGAAGGCAAAATGTTGCGTAAAAAGTCTAGGTTTTGCATCCCGTCCAATCGATTTGGGAGAATAAATGGTCGAATGAGCATACCGTTCACCATGCCAGCCCAAACATTCACCGAAAATGTTTGTTGGAAATGTGCCCGACGGACAGCGTGCGGATTTTCTACTGACCACACATGAGTGTTGCGAAAGTTATTCACCCCATTACGCGTGAACGTAGATTCATCTGTCACCAATATGCACTTCAAAAAGTCCGGATTATTGTCATGTTGGTGCAACAACCACTCACAAAACCGCACTCTTGCTGGAAAATCGTCAGGTTGAAGGGCTTGTACACGTTGGACGTGAAACGGATACAGCCCCTCTTCACGCAGCGTTTGCCACACTTTAGTTTTTGATACTTGCACTTCTCTAGCCACGTCTCTAGTGCTTGTTGAGGGATTCTCGTCTACGCGATTACCTCTACACGCGTGACCGTAACCGTCGGTTGAAGTTTGCATACTGACCTGACACACTGACCCCGACCCAGTTCTGTCGTCGGGTTGAGCTAGTGTCCTAGTACCACTCGGGGATGTCGCGGCTACAGGACGGTATTCAGATATTTTTGATGTTGCAGAGCCCTTTATCTCGGTTCCCTTAAGACATTGGTGTATATGGTACTAAGAAAAATTGCTTATGTTTTCAAGATCTACACGTCGTGTAAAGGAAAACCTCAACTTTGCGGGCACCCTGTATATTCACAGATCTTCTCTATAATAAACAAGATCTGTCAATACACAAAAAAGACATATGCATGTGTTTTTTCGTCCAGACAAGCATAGGCGATTATTATCACCGATGACGCCGTTTTTTTCCAGATCCTTTCGCGATTATCTCCAACAGAACATGCAGTAAAATTTACCTAATGAACGAGAAAAGGTACACGTTCACACTGAAGAAGAACGGTGCCTTTTCCTATTGGCAAAATACCAGCAACGCATTTGTAAATGAAACCATTGAGGATCCCTTTTCATATTGCATCGAGCATTCGACTAGGGCGAATTTAACTGGCTTCTTCTTCTTCAAATGCTTCAAAGAAATTCCTTACAAAGACAAGTTTCGACATACTTTGTGGCCAAAGATACTTTCGTGCGTCTTCCTTGGCCTCACGATACTCATTTACTTGCTGCTGAAGGAGACCAACAATTTGTTTGGAAAAATTTTGATGAACTATTGTACAGCAACGCTGCTTTTATTTATGTTTTTGGTGTACGCGCAAGTGAATTTGGAAACTAATGATGTGCATTGCAGAACTCTAGGTGAGTGTTTACAAATAATACGGAATTACCAGAAAAAGTACTAGCGAAAAAGCTTTTGATGAATATACAGGGTTTGTCCGGAAAGTAATAGGACTGAGTCGATTTAAAAAAAAATATTGAGCCAATCATTACAATTCTTTAAAAACTTTCAAAATAGGCTCTTTCTGCGTCGATGCAGCGCTGCCAGCGCGATTTCCAAGCATTGAAGGCGTCATGGAAGGCATTCTCCGGAATAGCCTAGAGAGCCGCGGTGCATGCTGCTTGGATCCCCTCTGTCGTCTCAAAATGTTTGCCTTTCATCGGCCTATTCAGGCGAGGAAACAAAAAAAAGTCCGGGGGGGCACATCTGGACTGTAGGGCGGCTGCGGAAGCGTTGGGATGCCGGCCTTGGTCAGGTAGCTGTTCACAAGAAAGGCGGTGTGAGCCGGGGCGTTGTAGTGGTGCAACTTCCAGACGGCTGCGATGTCTTGTCGGACCCGACTGACCCTTCGTTGGAGTCTCCTGAGCACTTCCACGTAAAACTTGGCGTTGACGGTTTGTCCAGGAGGAACAAATTCATGGTGGACGATGCCTTTGATGTCAAAAAAGACAATGAGCATCGTTTCCACTTTGGATTTGCTCATTCTTCCCTTTTTTGGGCGAGGAGACGCCGTCGTGTGCCACTCGGTAGATTGCCTCTTTGTCTCGGGATCATACTCAAAGATCCACGACTCGTCACCTGTTATTACGTTATTCAAAAATTGGGGGTCACTTTCACACATGTTCAAATTTTCTTGGCACTCAGTCATGCCGAAGGAAAATGAGTCCTATTACTTTCCGGACCAACCCTGTAAAGACGCCGACATTTTTCTAAGAGCTCGGATCCATTTTCTTAGATGCCCCACTTGAAGAAGTCCCGAACTTTTTTATTGCTTTATAGAGGGTAGTGCTGATGTACTTTGATACACGTACGGAATATGTTGTCAAAAAATTGTTTGTAATGGCATCGTGTAATTGGATTTATACATGGTGAATGTATGGCATGTACAGGGTGTTCCATTTTCGATGATATTACAGATAGAGAGTCGCGGTTTTCGCAATAATGTGCTACTTTTTGTGGTGAAAAGAAAGATGGTATAAACAAAACGTTCATAGCCCGCTTGGTTTCTGAGATACAGGGCGAAATTGAAAATATTGCATTCCGGGACCCCCCTCGTATCCCCGTTATTCTTCAACATATCGCAAGGCTAAAATGTTATACAATTTTTCATGTAAAATTTCCACCCTATGTGTACATTGCATTCGAGAAAATGGCAACCATTTCAACAGTTCCTATTAAGGGGTTAAGATCCAGGTTAATTTTATGTTAATATTTAAATGAAATATTATTTGTTTAGTTTTATTACCCATTAGTGTATAAAATTGGTCGTAGCTTACTTAGATTTAGCTTTTTTTAAATGTGTGTGTTTGTAATATGCTATAACAAATAATATGTGTATAACAATACTAATACTATAGTCAAAATCACGAAAGATGACTATTACGTTATACCATAAATTGTACTGAAGTCATCAATGGACGTACGTCGATGATAAATTCGCGATTTCAGGAACATAATGACAACAAATTTATATTATGATTTTGCGAAGTTAGGTTATTTCACTAATTATTTTTATTTTCATTTTATTTCATGGTTTTGAGTGATACCTTAATAATAATCTCAGTGAGGAGTTTTTGTTTAAAAAAAAAATAGTTATGAGTAGAATACCTTAAGACAGGAACACCAAAGACCAAAGGATTATTCGGAAAGAACCTAACCTGCTTTAACATAACCTAACTATTCATCTTTCAAATATGATGGATCGTGCAACATGAAAACATCGTCTATCTTTGTCGGATACTTGCAAATTAGTAATACAGTTTGCTTAGACAATAAAATTCTGTTTGTCTCTGTCTAAAATATCAGAAACTTCATTAAAAATATTCAAAGATCGCTGTCATATGTCTTTACTACAGACTAAAATGATGTAATCGTCATTTTTCGTGATTTCGACTATACAGGGTGTTTCAGTTTATTGTTGCATAACTTTAAGATTCGATAGAACTTTTAAAATTAATGCATAAAGTCCATATAAACATGGGTCGAAAAATGCGTGGCTTCCGAAATACAGGGTGTTTAAATTTACTTTCTAAAATAGTTTTTTTTAAATATTTCGAACAATATCTGATGTATAACAGTGAAAATTGGTATACAAGGGTTTTTTGGTACAACAAAACGAACCATGGGCATAGCCGCTAGAGGGCGCTCTCTACTGTACCTGTAGTGTATTAAAATGACCGAAAAAATTTTCTTAGTGCAATTTTTTGCTTTTTAAACAAAAAGACTGATTCTTCGCACTTTTTGACATAAAAAAGCTCTCTTGTGAATTTTCGTTATAATTAGCCGTTTTTGAGATATATCGATTTTTAAGGTCGATGCATTTTTAACTATTTATGATAAAATAACGTTAAAAAGTCAGTATCTCGATAATTTTTAGAAGGCTATGCCTGCAAATATTTTTGAAATTGAAAGCAGAATAAGGTTAAACGTCAATTAGTTGACAGTTAGTTTTGTTGTCTGTTGAAACCTGAAACGTTTTTTTGCAATTGTGAATGCACGAAATCCAGTTTCTTTTACCTGTTTTATAAAAATGCCATTTTTATTCTCCAATCAAGAGTTAGCGGATATTTATTTTGTGTATGGCTTTGTAAATGGAAACGCAGCAAAAGCAGCCAGAGAATACGCACGAAGATTTCCAAACAGACGACATCCAACCCGCTCAGTATTTGTATGAGTGCATCGCCAAATAATTGAAAATGGTTTTGGAAATCTCCAAAGGGATCAAAACATAAATATTCGTCAGCGCAGATTTACCCGTATGATTCTGTGTGAGTCTGATAGAGATCCGACCACAAGTATTAGGAGAGTTTCTGGTGCCTTGGGAATTTCAGCAAGCCATGTTCACCGTGTTCTTAGAAATGACCATAGACGTCCTCACCATTTGCAACCTGTGCAAGGACTACAGCCAGGGGACGGAGAACGAAGAATCACATTTTGTCAGTGAACTCTTGATAGAACTGATAATAATAGGGAGTTTTTAAGTAACGTTTTATGGACCGATGTGTCATGCTTCACTAGACGTGGAGTGGTAAATTTTCATAATCAACATATTTGGTCGCATGAAAATCCGCATGCAGTTCGAGAAAGAAATTTTCAGCATGAATTTAGTGTGAACGTGTGGATTGGTATCTACCGTAATCGACTATTTGGACACTACCTTTTGCCTGCAAGGTTAAATGCGGCGACCTTCTTGGAATTTTTAAAGGCTGAACATGCATATATGTGGGATGATGTTATGTTAGATTTAAGAAGATTGGCCTGGTTCCAGCTTGATAGTTGTCCAGCTCATTATTCGAGAATAGTCAGAAACTGGCTGGATGAAAATTATCCAGAAAGATGGATCGGCCGTGGAGGACCAGTCGCCTGGCCTCCACGATCCCCTGACCTAATTCCATTAGATTTCTTTGTGTGGGGATTTCTAAAAGAAAAAGTGTACCAGACTTCCGTAACCACAAGAGATTTGCTAATAGACAGAATCAGGAATGCATGTGATGAAATAAGCCATTATTTGAATAATGCTATACCACGTTCGATCATTCGTAGATGTGAATTGTGTATTGAACAATTGGGTTTACATTTCGAGCAACTACTTTAGATTTTGTATGTTTGTCCTAACTATCCAATAGCATTTTAGTTGTAAATAATTAATTTAATTTGTTAAAAATAATATTGGAAAATTAAACAAATTAATATTCGGTTTTTTGTGTTTATTTGGAGTTAGGAATTATTGCTTGTAAAGCCCAAATCGAAAATGTAAAAAAAAATATTATTTTCCCATAAATAATTAAAAATGCATCGAACCTTAAAAATCGAAATATTTCAAAAACGGCTAACTATAACGAAAACTCACAGGAGAGCTTTTTTATGTTGAAAAGTGCGAAGAATCAGTTTTTTTATTCAAAAAGCAAAAAATTGCACTAAGAAAAAATTTTCGGTCATTTTACTACACTACAGGTACAGTAAAGAGCTGCCTCTAGCGGCTACAGTAAAACTATGCCCATGGTTCTTTTTGTCGTACCAAAAAACCCTTGTATACCAATTTTCACTGTTATACATCGAATATTGTTCGACATACTTAAAAAAAACTATTTTAGAAAGTAAATTTAAACACCCTGTATTTCGGAAGCCACGCATTTTTCGACCCATGTTTATATAGACTTTATGCATTAATTTTAAAAGTTCTATCGAATCTTAGAGTTATGCAACAATAATCTGAAACACCCTGTATAATACATACAATGGTGATACAGTTAATGGACATTATGAATTTTTGATCTATTATTTGAAATACATATCGTCCCTTTAGAATAGAACTAGCCTAAGTCCAAAAAGCAAAGTTTTCAGGAAACGGTTTTTTTTAATAGATTCTTTATTTATACAGATATTTTAATGAAAATTTGTACACATGTTCTAAAAATGTCTGTTTTTAATATACCTTAGTAAAAACGAAAAACATTAACGTTAAAGCAAAAAGTTGGACATAGATTACTTTTAATGTTAGCAAGTATACCAAGTCCACTTCTTGGACTTAGGCTTATTGTATGTTTATGGACATAATATAGTCTTTGGTTAATTTTATGACTTTTTATTCAAAACCTGCTACGATAATAACGTAAAATATTATCTATTACTGCTTCAAAATGTTTGTGAAAACTGATTTATTGACTTTTTTCTATAAAAACACAAATGTTCATCTAATAAAATTTATTAGAATAATTTTTATTAATACACAGTTAGTAAGTAATAGAAATAAAATACTTAAAACTTAAGTAGCTGAGCCCAAATTCCTTAACAAATGGAACTGAGCTTGAGTTTCTAAAAAATAAAAAATATTAATTTTTTAAATAATTAAAATAACATGTTTTAAAACAAATGAAAAATATTTCTTAAGTAACTGACCCTAAATTTCTACACAAATAAAAAACATCTTAGACTATTCATCACTATCGGAATCTTGAAAGTTCGTTTTGTTGGAAAATGGTAAATTTTTAAAGTAACTATGGTAAGGCGCTAAAATTGCTCCTTTACGGCAAAGAAACTGAAGATGATCATACTTCAGTTTTTTCAAAAAAATTTCCTTTTCGTAGCATGGTTTTAGTTTTAGTGAGGCTATCTCGACATCTATTTTTTTTCTTCCTTTTTCTGTGAGCTTTAATTTCTTGTAGGTAGAGTCGTAATTAACTTTAAAAAGTAAAGTGTTAGGGAAACGTGGATCAGCTTCAACTATTTTTATTTTATTTAAAAACACTCTTTCGTTTTCTTCATCTCTTTCCCAGTTAATACACGTCTTTTTTTCAAGATCTTTTAAATCATATATATTTTCCTGTGCAAGCTCAACTACTTTGTATGGATCCTTTCTTTTAGCTGTCCTTACAACCGTATACCACTGATCTGGTGTGTATATAGGTATATTTCGAGCAGCTCTTTCTATTACGCTATGTACGCAATCGCCTTCACTTTGAGTGTGGCCTTTTTCTAAGTAGGTATGTTTTATTTTTATTTGATATTTTTGCGATAAATAGCTGTACAAAGAGTACAAAAATCTGTTGCGGTTTTGACCGCTACAGTTGTCAGAAAAGAAGCTAAATTCTCTTATTCCTTGTTCTACTTGGCTGGTAATGTACAAAAGTAAACAACTTCCAATCTCAGAGGCACCTCTGTTTCCGACTACCTCATTCCACATGTAACAATTGCACTCTTTTGTTGCTAGGTTGTACACAGTAAAGTTGTAAGTTGATAATTTTAATTTGTAATAGGACAGGCCAACATTAGATTTGGGAACTGGCAACACTTGTTGCTAGTCAAAGACAGCGCAACAAACCTCACTGCTATTCTCAGCTGCTCTTTGTTTCTCAAACTGTTTGATTTCTCTTGCCCTATTTTTATTTAGGATATGGATGCGATAATCTTCTTCCAACTCTAATTTTTCTTCAAGAGAACTATTATCGTAGTTGTGGCAAATATCGCAGAGATCCTTTTTGGGCTGAAAGAAGGATAGATTAAAATCTCTATTGAAGATTGTTCTATACATTGCTTCAGTTACTGTTTTCCTAATATTCTTTTCCTGACAATACTCCAGGTACATGGTATACATCTTGCTTACGTTAAGTGTTGGGGGTAAATATTTACGACTGGTCTTTTGTCTGCAGTAACGACTTTCAATTGTTTCAAATAAGTTTATGTGATCCCTAACATTTTGTTTAGTAGACTCGTCAATAAGAGTGTTTTTGCAAGCTTTTCCTCGTCTATCTTCGGAAACAATACCTGAAGTTCCAGTTTTGTTCATAACGGTTTTGACTACCTGTGCACTGATTGACAGTGTATTTAGAAAAAAAGTTTTACATATTTGCACCTTATTGTTTTCATTTTTGGGAAGAGAGTATGTAAAAGTACTGTTTCTTCTACTGTTTTTATCATTAGACAGTTCTAAGAATGTATTGTCATTCTTTTCTTTTAATTCAGCGGGATGATGCTTATTCTTTTTACGAATTCTAGTTCTAGCTTTAGAAACTACTGTAACATATTTGGATATAAAATCACGTTGGCGGTTGACATCTCCTAATCCCCAATATTCAGTAAATATTTTATGTCTTTCTTCTTCACTCATTTTATTTAGACACTTCATTCTACATTTCTCTTCACATGATGTTTTCATTTTTCTTGCTAATTGTTTTTTTCCTTTCCAGTTGGTGTATTTCTTTCCTTGATTTCTCGATGACTTAATTATGTTTCTTTTCCAAGTATGTTCTCTTCTTAGCTTTTTTTTAGATATTTTTCTAGCATTTTTATTCTTTTCATCTGTGTTAGAACTTGTATCAGTTTCTTGATAATTGTTTTCAAAATTAAAGTTTTTTCTCTTCTTTTTGCTTTCTTGTGGATTAAAATTAGGGTCGTTTTCTTCATCATCAGTTTGGAAAGGATCCGTGTCCGATGATAAATACAGATCCTCTTCGACAATATTTTTCCGTTTGCCACATTTTTCAGGGTCCAATTGGTCAGTTTCTATTACATCTAGAACAAAAAGTCTCAGTAAGAAATTTATAACAAAATACCTACTTTTAAAATTGACAACGAAAATAAAAACCAAATCATTTATGAAACCAAAATTACTTACACAAACATTAAAAATAAATAAATGATTATTTTTTTAAACAGACCGGAGGTACTCACTTTCTAGACCCCAAGGATAACTAAATATTGTTGTTGAAAAGCCTCAAAAGCCTATTGTTTTTTTAGCCTTAAAACTGTTATCAACAAAACCGGAGATTTAGATATTATTTTTGAGGATACAAGTATACACACCTTATAAAACACTCTTATTATTCTATCTTCTATTAAAAAATGGGCCACATACATTTATTTGACTGAAACTCAGTATGCTTGGCCAATAATCCTATCCTAAGCAAGATGTATACCATGTACCTTGAGTATAATTGCTTGTTTACTGGTAAAGTGTTTGATTTTTAATATTACTAATTCTTTTTACTCGTTAGTTTGCTTACCTATGATTTTTTCGAGAACACTTCTTACTTCTTCACTAGCATTTGCGTCTCCTTTATCGGCCACAATCGGTGTAACTTTATTGGATTCAATACTCAAAACTGATTTTATATTTTCGAGGTTCATACTGCAAAATGCATTATCGCTCTTGTTAAAAGCAGCCGTTTCCTTAGAGAGTAAATAACCAGGCGGCATAAGATTTGCTGTATTCATCAAATATTGGGCGTCTATTTTTTCTGGTCTTGCAGATACTGTTAGTTTGTCATGATTGGTATCTATAAAAAAATAAAGTAAACATTATTCAGTACAGAGTTTTATGAGTGTAGATCGTATTATTTGTTTTTTTATTTATACAATTAAAAAAATAAATAGAATTTATCCTGAACCAGTAGCTAAAAACGTATTTCCAATGTTAACGTGTTACTTAAGAATATTTGTATAGCTAGAAAAGCACTACTTACCATCACAGTGCCTGGCCAGAAGATCAAAAATTTTTTTCCTTCTAGAACTCATATTTAATTTGTTTACGTTGCGCAAACTCGATCACTATACACTAAGAACTGCTTTAAACTGAGGTAATCTGCGTTATTCGTGTACGGTGGCGCCTTGAAATGCCTAGATTTCTAACAAGTCGAAACCAGTACAGTGCAGAACTAGTTTATGTCCACTAAAAGATGTGAGGGTTTATTAAAATTATAGATCAGAATAAGCCTAAGTCCACATTTTCTTGGACATAAAATTTTGTTTCAAAGTAGAACTAGCTTAAGTCCACACAATTCACTAGTATAGGTAATCTGTCCCAACAAAGGATACTTCTGCATTAAAAATTATTTACCCAAATATGGACATAGAATTTCTGTTCTAAAAAAGGATAGTTCTGCACTAACAATTATTTTGCTTCAGGACATAGGCTTATTCTTAATTTAATGAGTACGTGAAAAATATAAACGTTAGGACTTAGATTAGTACTGCACTTGATAGGCGACACCTTACTGCATCATATAGTCTAAAATCTCAATTTTGACAAAAATGGACATAGGCTAGTTCTGATCTAAAGGGACGATATAATGTATTTCTGTAAAGCTTATAAATTTTGTTGAGCTATTCTAAAATAGTTTCCTCTTATTTTGAATATAAAAACCACTCCTTCATGCTAGAATGCAAGAATTGATATAAGTTCTCCATTTTTTTTGAATTCAGTTTTTAATCTATTATTTTTTTTTTCCAGGATACATCATAATCTTCGTATCAACTGCTTCATTTGCCTGGCTGAATATTATGTGCTGTGACATATGGCTCACTTTTGGGTAAGTCAAATGAACATATATTTCAAAACCAACTATACCATATCGAATTGGTGATATCGAAATATGGAATACGTCGTCAGAAATAGATCCGTCAGAATTTTCTCATAAATCTGATAAAATAAATATTGCCAATGTAAATGGAGTATTTAAATAGTCAGTTGTTTTGATCAAGCACACTGGAAAGAATAGAATGAATAATGTTGTGTGCAATAAAAGATCGCTGATTGAAGTATAATGTGTTTTCAGAACAAACGTTTACGCGCAGTCCGTTAATTTCGAGATGTTAGAATATCTCGTTGGCAATTAAGTTCCTTCAAAATAGGAATAGATCGTATCAGTAAAATAAAAAAATACAACTTTTCGATTGGTAATAATTTGAATATTGATGTGATAATGGTCCTTTTTCCATCCTGCTGTCAAAACGTAAAACGCTTTTATTTGGAGACTTTAGATAAAAGAGCTTCATTATTGGTTAAATATTTACAATCGGAAAAAATGCTTTTAAATCCTAGGTATTATTTTATGAACAGCTGAATAAAAGCTATATATATATACATATATACAGGGTGTCCGCAAAGTTGGGGTTTTCCTTTACACGACATGTAGATCTTGAAAACATAAGCAATTTTTCTTAGTACCATATACTCTTAAGGGAACCGAGATAACGGGCTCTGCAACATCAAAAATATCTGAATACCGTCCTGTAGCCGCGACTCGCGACATCCCCAACTGGTACTAGGACACTAGCTCAACTGGACGACAGAACTGGGTCGGGTGTCGGGGTCAGTGTGTCAGGTCAGTATGCAACCTTCAATCGACGGTTGCGGTCACGCGTGTAGAGGTAAACGAACCCGTATAATTGATTGCGTTTCAAAAAACAACAAGCACTAGAGACGTGGCTAGAGAAGTGCAAGTATCAAAAATTAAAGTATGGCAAACGCTGCTTGAAGAGGGGCTGTATCCGTTTCACGTCTAACGTGTACAAGCCCTTCAACCTGACGATTTTCCAGCAAGAGTGCGGGTTTGTGAGTGGTTGTTGCATCAACATGACAATAATCCGGACTTTTTGAAGTGCATATTGGTGACAGACGAATCTACGTTCACGCGTAATGGGGTGAATGACTTTCGCAACACTCATGTTTGGTCAGTAGAAAATCCGCACGCTCTCCGTCGGGCACATTTTCAACAAACATTTTCGGTGAATCTTTGGGCTGGCATGGTGAACGGTATGCTCATTGTACCATTTATTCTCCCAAATCGATTGGACGGGATGCAATACCTAGACTTTTTACGCAACATTTTGCCTTCCTTGTTAGAAGATGTGCCATTAAGTGTAAGACAATCAATGTGGTTTCTGCACGATGGTCATATGTGTTACCTCTGTTCGTGGTCTACTGGTCTGCACCACCGCCGGCGTCTGCTCGGTAGCGCATCAGCTGATTTCATTTTCTGTTGGAGCGGTATGATTTCGGGCAGAGACGTACTTAGCCCTTCTCGTCAACTGGAGGGTGAGTACTTTTTTCTTTATTTTTTTTTACTTGGTCGCCCAAGGGTAGTTGTTTCTGAAAAGGAAAACCCCAACTTTGCGGACACCCTTTATATATAAATTTCATATATTTTATTAATATGATTAAATAAAGCTTCCTTATTTGCAAAAAAATCGGTATATCAATCAAATAATGATAAATCAACATTTTGCGTAGATCGCCATATAGAATGACGTTATTTGCTTATCGTGTTTCTCTCATCAAGCCATTTAATTTGATACCCATATCATAGCTATGACCATGAAAATTATACATCGCCACACAGCGGTGGCTGCCATATTGGATCCAGAATGACGTCACTTTGCTTATTGCGTTCCTTTTATCAAGCACTTTCATGTGAATCCCACGGCATGTTTGTCATGACGTCAATAAGTTTGTTCTGTTCCTCTTATCACTATCATAAGGATTACTATGGAAATAATGAATCGCCATCTTTAGCATCCGCCATATTGGATTCAAAATGGTGACAGTTAATTCATTTTCTATTGTCACGTGGACCAAACACGTGTACAAAATTTCAGCTGGATTGATTAAGATTATCGGAGACTTAAAAAAACAGTTTAGATTAAATAAAAGCTTGTAATAATACGAAGGTGCTGAGCATACAAGAAAAGATAAACGAACGGGGTAGATTTATGACATTTCAACTTTGAGCATTCGCTAATATTTATTGATTTCTTCAGGATTTCACATTTATATACTAAGTGACATATAAATCCGAACACCCAGTTTAAATGGTTTTATTTTAATAAAAGTTTGTGAATGTATTTATCTTACTGTAAATAACAAGTGAAAAAATGTTCAGCCTTATCAGTTGGACATTCCGGTTTTTATACTGCTTTTTTTTAATTCACTAACGCTCTAAAAATGAATATTTCAGCCGCAGTAAAGAATCACCGTTGGCGGATTTTGGTTCTTGACATCCTTTACGATCGGTTACGATGCCTAGAGTACGGAGACCTGTACGATTTCGTCAACTTGGAGAGTTTGATAGGGGTCGTATAGTGGGACTTCGGGAAGCTGGACTCTCTTTTCGGGCAATTGCAGTTAGAGTGCAAAGAAGTGTAGACACTGTGGTTAGGTGTTGTCAGGCATGGCTTCGAGAAGGCCGTACGCAAAGAGCAAGGGGCACTGGACGCCGCCGTAGAACAACAGACCGTGAAGATCGCCGCCTAAGATTATTGGCCGTTTCTCCACTACCAGGTCCATTGCAAATGAATGGTTTGCAGAACACGGAAGACCTATTGGCATGCGAAGTGTTTACCGACGAATGAGAAGTTTTTGCTTGTTTTCATACCGGCCACACTGGGTCCTCCCTTTAACTCGAGAACACCGACGTAATCGCCTTGAGTGGTGCAGACAACGGTCACTCTGGGATCAGGAATGGAACAGTATTGTCTTTAGTGACGAGTCTCCATTTTGTTTAGGCATGCACGATGGTCGTGCCAGGGTTAGAAGGCGACGTGGTGAAAGGAGGAATCCACAGTTTTTTGTTGAAAGACATGTTCATCACACTGTTGGAGTTATGGTTTGGGGTGCTATAGCTTATGGTTCCATGTCACCTTTAATCTTCATCAGAGGTAACATGAACGCGCAGCGTTATATCCACGAAGTTCTAGAACCCCATCTTTTACCCTATCTTGACACCCTGGCAGATCCAACTTTCCAACAAGATAATGCCCGACCACATGTTGCAAGAGTCACAATAGACTTCTTTCAACATAATGATGTCACATTGTTACCATGGCCACCAAGATCTCCTGACTTATCCCCAATTGAGCACGTGTGGGATATGATGGGTAGGAGATTGCTCAATTTGCAACGTCCTCCTCAGACTCTAGAAGCACTTCGAGAGGAGGTGGTGGTTGCCTGGAATGAGATACCACAGGAGGACATTGACCACCTGATCAGAAGCATGCCTAGGCGCGTTGGAGAATGCGTAGCACATCAGGGTGCATCCACACATTATTAAAGGTCAAAGAGCTATAAAGCAGTGCAATCATTTTGAAATTTTTATCATTTACTTATTATGCTTCATTAAGTACTTATACAAAATTTTATTAAAATAAAACCATTTAAACTGGGTGTTCGGATTTATATGTCACTTAGTATATATGATATGCCACAAAAAACTTGATATATCTAAGTCCAAATTAATGTCAGATCTTTTTAAAAGAGACATTCACTTGAAAATATTGATTCTATGAGTATCCTTTGCCAAAGGCCTAAAGCACAATCTATTATTCTCAATATTTTACAATTTTAATGGATTAAGTAGTATATTTACAATATCATAAAGATTCTGGACGTTATTGTTTGCTGAAATGTTTCATTAGTGACCACTTTATTGCAAAATAACACTAAGTACGTGTATTCTCAATATGTTTTAAGGTATACTCGACAAGCAGTGGGTGTACATCAGAAACGGCGAGACTGCAGAAGACTGATAACTTACATGCTTTGTGGTTGGAATCTTCCAGCATTTCACACGTTAATCATATACGCGTTTAGTGTATCTCGAATACTACCTGAGGCTGTTCATCCCTATATTGGATACAGAATGTGCTTTATTGAAAATCGTGAGTATCTGAAAGAGTGTTCAAGAAACTGTTTCACAAAGAGCTATCAGCAAAATTCGTGTCCTAACAGAACTGTGTCATGCGGCTGATAATATACCAGATGGTGTTCCAAATTTGACTATCACCATTAGAATTTCGAAAACGGTGAGATCAGATAAAAGGGTCATAAGAAAATGGAACTTAAACGGTTTCGCAATTCAGCGTATTTTCGGAGACGAAAAAACGAAGTGTTATCATTTTTTCTGTCTTTATTTAAGTTGGGATTTCAAAATAAATTACACATTAACATTGCCACTTGTTCTCATCTACAAGATGGCATAATTACTAGAGTTTCAAAATGGCGTTTCGTCTCTTGCCCCCAGTCAGCTACTTTGTTTTGTTATGGCTGCCCAGTGGCGGCTGGCCCTTAAGTTCTGCAGAACTGCAGAACTGCCAAAACTCTTGACGTAACAGAAAAAAGCAGTAGTAATTTGATCATTATTTATTTTCCATGTTGTCACACAAATAGAAACAATACCGGCAACGCTATCCCCGGCAAGACACGGCGTCGAGTCTGTTTTGAATTGAGAAAGCATCATAATCGACCAATTGTGTACTTGTCATTTTCGTCGCGACCGCAGCGTAACATTATTCATGGGCCACTTGAAATGGGTCTGTGCACTACTTCGACACAAGCCGCACGTGCCTGCTTTTGTCTCTCTCTACAAAATCAAATGCGCGATTTAAGCATAAGCATGTGCTGCACGTTATTCAGATCCGTACAGATCTAATGCGAAGTACGATATCTGATTGGTCGGTCGGTGCTCGGTATAAAATTTTGCGGAGCATTTGAATTGGCGCTACGGGACCACGACGAAACCGAGAGCTCCCAGAACCCGGTAATATTTCGTGGACTGATTAATTTTTCTGCTGAGCTTGATACAACCTTAAGCGAACACATAAAAAATGCTTCAATATTTAAAGGAACTTCGAAAGAAATACAAAACGATTTATTGGATTGTAACCGAGCCAGCGCAAGTTAAAACGGCTATCGATAATTTTGAAAAATGTATTGTCGATGTGAGAAACAAAATTGATGACATAATAAATGAAGCCAAAAGTATTTGCACTGAACCCCAAGGCAACAAAAGGAGACGACGTAATAATAGCAGTCACGATCACCGAGTTGCCGCATTAGAAGTATGCGACATTATAGTGAATTTTGCAAATGACAGACTTCCATTCAAAGATCATTTGGTAGCCGCATCCCTTTTTTTTCCCCGAACACTTTGGAGAATACTGTGGTAAGTTTCCTGATGACAGGTTGGAAACTACCTGCTTGGCTTATCCCGAATTAAAAAAAAGTCGTTTAAAGACAGAGTTGTCTGTTATTTATGCACGGAATGATTGCCGAGATTTACATGGAACTCTGTCTCTTTTGAAATTTTTGATACAAAACAGTTTGGAGGAAACATTAAAAGAAACAAAAAAGCTATTAGAAATTATTGTTACAACTACTATGTCAACATCAGAGGCTGAGCGAAATTTCTCAACATTGCAAAGAATCAAGACTGTTCTTTGTAATACCAACGATCGCCAACAAGGAGCGCAGGATCGAATTGACATATAAAAAAGTAGGTAAGTTCGGATTTGAACTGTGGCTGCCATATTAGATTTTGCACAGGATAGTTTAATTCTAATTCCAAAAATGTATGACTCCCAGTATCCAGCGAATTGGTGATTTCTGGCGATGTTTGACATTTCTGACGCCAATTAATTTGTAATCCATTAAAGCTGATATCTGTATAGACTAATGAAACATGAAACGAGGACCAGCGGAAGTTCAGTACTCTAAGTACAATGACGTCAGTGTTGCTAGATTTTTTTTTGTGAGGGGGGAATGCGTTTACGCACCATACCATAGCTCGAGCTACGGCGTGTGTGGGACTCCAGGTTGTCTTGAGGAGACCACCTAATGCCCACTAAACCCTAACCTCCGCGTGGCCCGACTCATCAGCGTCTCGGTAGGCCATGTGTTGTGTGTGACCTGCGGTCTGCTACAACGTCTCCTCATGTGTTTCAGTCTCTGGGAACGCCGGGTTGGTTCCCTTTACCTCGCACATTCTATCGATGTCGTTAAGCGATCATCGATAGAGGGTCTGCTAGGTTCTCTTGAAACTCTTGTTTTCGAGAAATCAAGAGTTTCAAGTCCTCTTGCCAATATGTTGTTCCTGGTCCTGGTCCTGAAGGGTCCTGGTCCCGGTGGGTCCTGGTCCCGGTGGGTCCTGGTCCCGGAGGTTCCTCTGCATCCACGCCGTGGGGGGGGGGAGCAACCGCGGGTTCTCCTAGTCTCCTAGTCAAGGTTCCAGTTGGCGGGTGCCAACTGGGACCTTGGTCTAGGGTACCTGGTTCTGTGGTTGTGGGGCCTCTCGTCCGGATCGTAATCCTTGAGGAATCGTAGCTGCTCGTTCGGGTGGTCCTGAGCTTTCTGGAAGGTCTTCTCCGCTTTTTTCTTTATGTACTCGTGAATGGTGTCCCAATGCAGGTCTCTACGCAAGGTTGAGTTTCTTACGTAGGATGGTGCACTGGTGGTGATGCGGAGTAGCTTCATCTCTAGAGCAGCAAGTCGCTTGCGGTAGCTGTGAGCAGCGTACCCCCATACCGCGGAGGCGTAAGCGAGCTGAGGTCTGGCGATGGCCTTGATCAGCCGTAGCTTGGTCGCTAGCGGCATCCGGCTGTATCTACCCAGTAATGGGTAGAGTTGAGCCATGGCTGCTCTGGTCTTTGCGATGACAGCTTCTATGTGGTCTTTCCAGGTGAGGGACTTGTCAAATACGATCCCCAGATATTTGACTTTGTCGCTCCACTGGATATCTTCGTCGAAGATGGATGCTTCGAGAGGTCTTGCAATCCTTTTTCGTTGGATGAAGATTGCCTGCGTCTTCTGGACGTTGATGCGGATTTTCCATTTCACGCACCAGTCCTGGATGTGGTCCAGTTCATCCTGTAGTCTCCTACGGATGATCTCGGGTCGTCGATGCTTGGCGGCTATAGCAGTGTCGTCTGCATATAGGGCCAGCATTGTGTCAGCTGTCTTCGGTACATCGTGAGTATAGATGTTGCAGGGGGGGCTAAGGCTGACCCCTGGGGCACGCCTGCTTCCAGCTGTCGTCTTGTTGAATGGCATGTACCAATCTTCACCGTGAACCATCTTTGTGTTAGATAGCTCTGGATCAGTTGGCACATGTTTGCATCGATTCCGACGGCTTCCATTTTGGCGATGAGTCCATCGTGCCAAACTCGATCGAAGGCTCGTTCCACGTCCAGCAGGACGAGGCCGGTTGCGTCCTGGAGATTGAAGCCGCTGGTGATGTTTTCTGTCAGTCGTAGCGCTTGGAGTTCCGTGTTGTGGGAGGATCTGAAGCCGAATTGCTCTGGGGGGAGAAGTTGCAGTTCTTCTGCCTGCTTCTCTAGTCGAACGGCGATAGCCTTTTCGACTACTTTGCCCATCGAGGAAACCAGGCTGATGGGCCGGTAGTTCTGGGGCAACTTCCGGTCCTTGCCTGGCTTGGTGAGCATTATAACCTGGGCTTCCCGCCACCGCCGCGGGAGTTGCTAGATGTACGATTTTTGCCGTTTTTGTACCATAACCGGGAGAGAGAGGGAGAGTGAGCGCCCCCTCCCCAAGATCACTGGAGAAGGGTAAAAACGCAGAAAATGGTTGCCCCCTTCTCTTCAATATTCAATAATCGGTAACCCCCCCCCTGTCTCCGTTTTTCCGTTGTCACAAGATCACAAGAACCAGCTCCCTTGCGAAAAAACGTAACTGAAAACCTGGTAACCCTGAGCCAAGCATCCCTTCAGTTTTTATCAACCAGGCATAGATAAATTGTCCCTATATCTGATTAAACTAATACTATTTTAAAAAAAACAACAATTTAGGAGCAGTAAACATACACACAGAAATCAAATTCTTATGCGCGGGAGAATATACACATCTTGAGGTCAAGTACCTTCAGTTCTAATTGCCCTGCTAGCACATTTTTACTTATATGATATTTAATATCTATAAGAAAGCTACTAAAATATAGAAGGCGTTGACATTTTTTTTAATTTTAAAAACCTACATCTGAAAAAACAGAAATATAAAAGTATTTCGTAACCACAGTTTATTGATTTGTTAAAGCGTCTATTTTTTTTTAATGACACTAAAGACAAAGAAACAAGATTAATGAACTTTAATGATAAAAAACATAACAATGGATGAGTCAAATATTCATATTCTATAACAAAATTGGTAACAGACTTTATTTAAATTTCAACATTACACATTAAATGTAAATATAAATTTTAACTGTTTCCTATGGTTCTGTGAACTTGTTCTTGTCTCTTTTCAAGTGAGATTTTTATTATTTCTGTTTTATATTTTGATAACGTAGCTATTTTTTTAATTCATCGGATAGAAATCTATATAATCGACTGTCGAGATGCGTATAGCATCTTTGTCCTATTCGTTTAGATAAACGAGTCCTACTTATTTTATTAATTTTGTTCCTTGTTGAATAAGTATTGGCACTAACGTATGTTCGTTTTCAAATTGATATACCAATATACTGAACGAAAAAGACTGCCGAATATCAAGAGTTTCTGCATATCTATACTAAGTGACATATAAATCCGAACACCCAGTTTATATGGTTTTATTTTAATAAAAGTTGGTGAATGTATTTATCTTACTGTAAATAACAAGTGAAAAAATGTTCAACCTTATCAGTTGGACATTCCGGTTTTTATGCTGCTTTTTTTTAATTCACTAACGCTCTAAAAATGAATATTTCAGCCGCAGTAAAGAATCAACGTTGGCGGATTTTGGTTCTTGACATCCTTTACGATCGGTTACGATGCCTAGAGTACGGAGACCTGTACGATTTCGTCAACTTAGTGAGTTTGATAGGGGCCGTATAGTGGGACTTCGGGAAGCTGGACTTTCTTTTCGGGCAATTGCAGTTAGAGTGCAAAGAAGTGTAGACACTGTGGTTAGGTGTTGTCAGGTGGAAGACGGAAGACCTATTGGCATGCGACCGACGAATGAGAAGTTTTGGCTTGTTTTCATACCGGCCACACTGGGTCCTCCCTTTCACTCGAGAACACCGACGTAATCGCCTTGAGTGGTGCAGACAACGGTCGCTCTGGGATCAGGAATGGAACAGTATTGTCTTTAGTGACGAGTCTCGATTTTGTTTAGGCATGCACGATGGTCGTGCCAGGGTTAGAAGGCGACGTGGTGAAAGGAGGAATCCACAGTTTTTTGATGAAAGACATGTTCATCACACTGTTGGAGTTATGGTTTGGGGTGCTATAGCTTATGGTTCCAGGTCACCTTTAATCTTCATCAGAGGTAACATGAACGCGCAGCGTTATATCCACAAAGTTCTAGAACCCCATCTTTTACCCTATCTTGACATCCTGGCAGATCCAACTTTCCAACAAGATAATGCCCGACCACATGTTGCAAGAGTCACAATAGACTTCTCAACATAATGATGTCACATTGTTACCATGGCCACCAAGATCTCCCGACTTATCCCCAATTAAGCACGTGTGGGATATGATGGGTAGGAGATTGCTCAATTTGCAACGTCCTCCTCAGACTCTAGAAGCACTTCGAGAGGAGTTGGTGGTTGCCTGGAATGAGATACCACAGGAGGACATTGACCACCTGATCAGAAGCATGCCTAGGCGCGTTGGAGAATGCGTAGCACATCAGGGTGCATCCACACATTATTAAAGGTCAAAGGGCTTTAAAGCAGTGCAATCATTTTGAAATTTTTATCATTTACTTATTATGCTTCATTAAGTACTTATACAAAATTTTATTAAAATAAAACCATTTAAACTGGGTATTCGGATTTATATGTCACTTAGTATATATAATTGAATTGACGGACAAAGTGTGTATTTGTTATAAATTATCTTGAAAAATTGTTTTTCTATTGTCCCAAGTTTTGCCATCTGAACGGTTAGAGCTCCACCCCAAGCTAATGAGATATTTCACATTTCATGATATACATTGACATTATAAAACGTCCAATATCTAGTCTAATAAACATTATAATAAGCTGTCATTTCCAAGGCCAACTATGAAAATGTCAGTTTTTTGAGATAACTAAGGTTTGTCAATGTAGTTTTTGGTGTATTTCCGGAAGCACTCTGAATTACGAAACTATCTAAATTCGTCAGTGCCATTTATTTAATTACCTAAAGACTCAGCAATGCTTCCCGTTTCCCATATCTCAATGGTGGGGGTGGAATTTGAAACATCCAGGATATATCGAATATTGTATTTTCTATACACTGATTAAATGACATCCACCAGAAACAAATTTTCGGAAAAGGACTAGATATTGTTAATAGGTATTATCCTATTATCATAAGGAACCGACCAGTAAAGTAAAAACCACAATAGAGCTCCGAGGTTCTAGGATAATAGCCCCAAAGATTCCTTGAATACGTCCATGTAACTAAACGAACTCGCATGTAGCTGCAATAACATTTTTTTTTTCAGGAAATTATGCGGCGATATTATTCCTACGATTTCCTCATCTATGCATACAAATTGTTAACGTAATCTTGTTCGCTAAAACTATCAACTACTGTTTAAAAGTCAAGAATGAAATAAGTAGAACCATTGACGTCTCGAAGTTTGAAAAAAAGGACAGATTTAAGAGAAACAAAGAGAAGTGAGTACCCAGCTGTCATCATTAAAAGAGCCTTATTTTGATACTGAATCAATAATGATAACATATTTGGTTTTTAGAACATTTTCGCAAGTTGTGGACAGATATAATAGCCTGCAAATACACATACAGAACGAAAATGATACAATATTTTTTTCAGTTTGTCACTAATACTGAAGTTATCGGTAATAATGGGAGTAACTTTTCTATTCGATACGATGACTGGATTTTTCCGTATGAGCGAAATGGGGGACCTGCTCAAATATATCGAAATCATCTGGGATTCCATTAACTGCCTGCAGGGTAACTAACTCATCTTTTAGGTTCAGTAGGTAGTAAAAACTTTTGGGGCAAAACAAATTCGTACGAGCCCCAACCAACAATTTGAAAAATAAAAAAAGCAAAATCAGGTTCCTGGTCTTATTTCCAGATATTTTTTTGGAACCACATTACATTTATTATCAATCACGCTCCAGAATCATACCGTTTTCCTTAAGCGTGAAAACACACTATTGTCATACCTATTACTAAAGTACTGATTCCCACATCTGTAACCAGTCAGTTTACTTCCCGCATTTTCAAGACTTTTGGAACGGAAAATAAAGATACAAATATCCGAGTATATTTTCAGTAATAAAATAATTCCACCAATGCAGTAAGCATTCAGGGAAATCCATAGCACAACAACGGTTTCAGCCAATATCATGCATGCATGCATCTTAATAATGAGTTACTGAATAATGGGTGCAATGGACTCAATTCTTGGCCTGCTCGCTCCCCGGATTTAACGCCTTGCGATTTTGTTGAGTGGGGCTATTTGAAAGAGTTGGTGTATCATGATGGAGCGGTAAATACTCTCGAAGAACTTGAACAGCGCCACTGAATATGCTTGTGATTTGATCCGTGGACACCAGAAGAGGGAATGGGGACAATTTTGCACAAATTTTGTAAAAACGGTATCCATTTAACTTGATAATGATTTTTTTAAATAATTTGCAATAACGTTAATTAACTCTCTTATTATGCAACTTTTATATATACGTAGGTGATTTTGGTATAACAACTTCTTTTGACGAGTTATACAAGCTGTTAAAATAAATAACTCATCTTTGAAAACGACCTGTATAATGATCTGCCTGTTCCGTTCCAAAATTACACAATATTTAATTTGAGAAACTAAAACTGCACGCCGAAGTCTAACGATGAACATCATATGCTAGAAATATGGACTATTCTTGTAATTGCTTACGTCATGGGCGTTGCCAGGTTTCAGTTTCTGGCGGGGGCTTATGAAATAAAATGACAAAAATATGCACCAAATGACAATCTCATTCAATAAAAAAAGGAAAATGTATTTCAGAGAGCACGTGATGTCCCAACAACTTGCCTACAATTATGTACCTCGAAGTTTTGATCCAATTCAATATTATAAAATTAATTGTCTGTTTTTCTGCATTACATTTTGTTGTGTTGTTAATTAATTAGTTATTATTGAGTAATATAGGTATACTTCTTTAGTTCAGTATTAACTATAATTACTATAATTTTTTAGTTTCAAAGGTTAAATTGTGCTTTTGTACGAAATAAAGCTCATTTATTGTAATTATTGTTATAAAAAAACTATCTTTTTATGTTCTGGGAGCCCCGTGAAAACATTGTCGTTTGCAGCTGAGTAGCACCGCTCGGGTATCACGTAAAAAACCTGTAAAACGTCAAAAAAACCTATAAGATGTCAACTTGCAGACTAGGTAGTTTTTAGGGCGCAAACAGTCATTCCACGTTTGCTCACTAGGATCGTTGTGAACGTCCATCTATGGAGGAATCACTCAACTAAACTACACGCATTATTGGTTGCATAGTTTTGTATGGCTGAGTGATCTGTGTCTGTAGTTTTTGTCTCTGAGAAGAAAGTTGGTTGAATATCAAGATCGCTTCTGGATGATTATAAAAGCAGTGATATTTGCTGTGTGAGAAAATCATTACTGAATATGCCGAATATGACGGGTTATTTATATGTTGTGCTTTCTGAAGAGAGGTTATGTTCAAAGTTATAAATTACGCAAAACTGAGGAGAATTACGGGAAATCATCACCACGCCTGAGTTGTGTGTAATTACAGTGAATATAATTATTTATTATCTCTCTCATTTTTTAAATTCAACAAATTTATATATGTAATTTACAGAATGGATAAGAAAAAGTGGATTCTATATTTGAAACTCAATTAAGTGTATTTGAGACAAGAACCCAATCTAATTATCATCAACACATACAAGTTACAGCTTAGACCTCCAGTAATGCCATCTCAGAAGCAGATTTTACATCACATCAGAGCCAAAGATTGAAAACAAGCCTCATGACGTTTAGGCAACACGTACAACTGAGTGCTAAGTTAACATCTTGTATAAAAACCTACATAATGTCAAAAAAAATCGGCATACTGTCACTTTTCAAAATACGTGATACCTGTGCCGATCCAGCTATTTCTTTAATACAAGAGAAACTATCAAAGTAGTGTGGAGCTAATTTTGTCTGTGTAGTACACATTTTTGTTTTAGGTGTGTTCATTTTCATCATATTCATTTGCAAAAGGAAGATAATCCGAGAGTTACTGCGGAAGTTTCATTTCCGTGACAGATCAAGCTCGACGAGAACTAGTTATTCCACAACGAGAATGAGTACTTTAAGCACAACGTCAAGAAATAGCAAAACAGCAATAAGTAGAAGATCGACATAATATTTACGGTTTGGACACTGTACTTGTGTAAGTGATCTGTCTCAGGAAAGTCTTGTCTACAATTTTTTCATTTGCTGTCACATGTTAATGTATGTACCTGATACTTGTCAAATTGTAAATTACCTGCAGCTTACAGAATGTCAAAAAACCGGCATAATGTCGGTTTTCAAGTTACAAATAGTACCCCTTCCGGAATCTAATAAAAACTTTTTTCATCTACATTATTAGTTACTAGGGTGACTAGTAGGTTCTAGCTGTCATCTTCTATCGCAGTAAGAAGAAAGAAAACAAGTTTAGTCCTTTCACTGAAACAAGGCAGTTACGTCATATTTAGTAAATTTGGATGCCAACCCCAGTGCAAAATAGATCCTAAATTGATACGTATTCTTTGAATTTCCCGGGCTCATTTATGTTGGTAGATTATGTTACGCCAACGGCTGTTGTTTATTTGTGGTTTATTTCCTAGGATCTAGTAGTTTTAAGTAATGTGGCAACCATGTGCGTTACTGCCATCATTTAACGTTGTGACGTAACTGCTTTGATTAAGTGAATATACTGTACATGTTTGTCAGACCACCAAGATGTTCCACTTTTTTCTATGTCATTTAAAAGTATAATAAAAAATATGCTTACATCTATTCGAGCCACTTAAATTCACTAAAAAGATGATTTTCTATTCAGCAAGTATAGGTGAACTCTAATGTCTAGTGGGTAGTTCGGAAGGCAGTATAAAGTTAATAAACGAAAATATTGCTGGTACTTTCAGTGGAACTTTCAATAAAAGAAAGTCAAAAAGGCTGTAAAGAAATGCCATTTTTGACTAAGCTTCTTCTAATGTATGGGCGCACGTAAAATACATAACATACATACATAACATTGTATACGCATATACAATAGAAAATACTAGTTCAGTTAGGATGTTTTTCTACATGCAATGCCTATAAAAGTGATTTTTAAATAATTAGAGAAAGTATATGAATATTTATTATTTGTATATACCAAACCAGTGAACATTATGCAAAATGACATCATTATTCGGTCACTTTTGGTCGGAAATGTTTAAAAAAATCGGTAGCAATGAACGCTTCAAATTAGCACATTGCTGGATCTTGGTATAAATTGACTTGCTGACCTGAACTGTGATACGTGCCTAACCTCCAGCCTCCTTCCTAGACAGATTCCTTAAGGGCGATTGCAGTACTTTTCTGCCATCTGTCGCGCGCGCTGTGTATATAGCCGCTTTAGCTTTTTTTTCTAGGAAAAATGTTCAGTTTAAATTACTACAATCAAATCCTAGATCCTAAGGTATCCGCTAACGCTGGCAACGACGTTTGCTACATCTACAACATGAAGTTAGTGGCGAAGTGAGGTCGCCTAACCGGTTTCACGAGAAAGTGCTTAAAATGACAAGTAACAAATGTTACTGTCAGTTAGATTTAGATACCAAAATATTCGTGGTTATGTTAACGTAAATCAAATTCAAGCGGATAACCAAATGAAAATGGTATTTACGATTTTGGGTTGGTATTTACCGATCCGTTCAAGCGAGTGTGGTTATCAGTTTGGTTATAAGATCCGTGACATCATGAATCAACTGTTTATGTCATAGTTATCACCACAAAATTGTGGTATTTACCCAACTCAGGAGTAGTTTTATATTTCGGGTTATTATTTGAAATGTGACAAGTTAGAATTTTGCCGGGTATTGGATATTGTTATTGTACTTCAACTTCATTTTTGAGAAAAATAATACAGGCTGACTTCAGTTTTACCATAAAGTGGAGCACCTTATTAGTTATACTCATTACGGTTGTTGGGGACACTTTAAATGTAGTTCCTATGCTTAACAAAGTATCCTGTGTAGCCATATACCACAAGAATATTAAAATATGGCCATATAAACTCACTAGATGATATCCACCTGTATACGGTTTTGCTAATTTCTTTTTTCATCATTTCTGCTGAATCAATAATTGTTTTCTTTGACATGCGGAAAAATTTAGAGAATTGAAAGTTATCATAGCTACAAAGCCATGGTTCCATCATTAAAAAAAAATCTGAAAAAACATTTCTTCCATGAATATTATGAAAGGTTTCTTATTTAATATTTCCATACACCGTTGTAGACGAAAAAGCACCGATTATTAAGTGATAATAAAAATAATCAGAGATTATGTACACGCTTCTATAAAATAAACAACAAAACCGCGGTTAAAACCAACGCGTTCAAGCGTTTCGTGTAACTGACGTCATCAACCCATGTGTCATCTTGAACCATATTATAACCGCGGCACATAACACAGGAATTTTGGTTATTCGATTGAATTTGATTGTAAACACAGACAGGAAAATATCACATTTTTTCGCCGATTTAGGAGATTATTAAACAGTTGTGAGTGAAATAATCAGAAAAAATGGGCGAGCGCGAAGCCACAAACAAATACTACCCCCGGACTAATCATTGCCAATGAACGCTTCAAATTAGCACATTGCTGGAACTTGGTATAAAAATTGACTTATCGACGTGAACTGTGAGACGTGCATAACCCTCCCCCCTCATCCTTGAAGGTGATTGCAGTACTTTTCTGCCATCTGTATTTTCCACTATTTACAAAGCCGACATGATACCTCGCCTGGAGTGCTGTCTGTGTAATTGTTTCAACTTTGTTTTCTAGGAAAAATGTTCAGTTTAAAGTAATACAATCAAATCCTGGATCCCAAGGTAAACCGCTAGCGCTGGCAACACCGCTTGCTACATATACAACATGAAGTTAGTGGCGAAGTGAGGTCGCCTAACCGGTTTCGCGAGAAAGTGCCTAAAAAGCCAAGTAACAAATGTCACTGTCGGTTAGATACCAAAATATTCGTGGTTATGTTGACATAAACACAGACGTAGGAAAAATATCTCTTTTTTTCGCGGTTTGAGATTATTGAATGGTACTGAGTGAAATAATCAGGAAAAATGGGCCAGCGCAAAGGCACAAACATACTACCCCCGACTACGACCCAAAGGCCGGGGCCTCAAAAAATTTCTTGGCACACATGTCCTAAGAGAAACAGCTAGAAAAACCACCAAGCAATCATATTTATTCGATTTGTAATGCCCTACAATATTTGGTGTGAGGTACTTTACCACCCCCGTTTATCAGTTCAAGATGAAGTGTCATCTTTGAACTTGTTCACCAAAATGAACTATAAACTATAAAGCATACTTCTAAAACCGGTCCCAGACGATGTGGCGAATGCCTTACAAAATTGGACGGATTACATGTGGCCAGCGTTCGCCACATGGCAGGTTCTTTCTCTTGTCGGTAAATTTGAAACCCGTCAAAGGATGTTAAAACGTTGGAAGCATAGTTCGTTACGCTCCCAGACGAGATGTCATGTGATTGATGATTTTAGGTTAGAACCAGTAGCGGTGTTTTCACCGCTACTAATGTTTTTACATTATTTATTTGTTTGCTGTTGATTGAATGGTATGTGGGAAGTATTTTGATTTGAATACCTACCTATTCATACTAATGTATGTTCCGTAACTAACTTTTGTGGCGAATGAATTAAATACTATACATACAAAGCATAGGCTGCCATAACAACACTTTTTTCATATTTCTAATATTTTGTATGTTTCGCAGGTGAGTTATGGCTGGTTTAAGGATATGTATTTTAGTAAATTATCAAGTGCTTACAGTTGTTTCATTATAATGTCCTCTTGCAATACAAGACTAGTTGAGAAATATATTGACTTGCATTTCATAACTTACGAAAACGATTAAATAAATATTATAACTCTGAAAGTACTATTCGGATTTTGAATTAATTTTGACCCTAGGTTACTACTATGAAAATGACAAAAAGCTTTGCAGTTTTTGAAAATAGGTACAGTGGCAGCGGAGTTATCGTCGAAAAACAAACAAAAAAATCTCAAACTTTGTTTTTCGACATTTAGAAGGCTGCTGACAGACTTTAGTTTTGGTCGCTGAGGACATATCTGAAATTATTTTTCATAGCTCAAAAAAATGTTTCATCGTTCATTTTGTATAATTTTTCCTTCAGTTGTAAAAGTTCAAGCACGACACTGTCACCGATAGTAACGTTGGCGCCACCATACGTCGAACGTCCGAAACTAAAAAGTTCATCCCATCATGTAGGAGACACACTTGCCAATTGTAGGGTGTCGAAGAAGGAATTAAATAAAAACACTGTTAATTAAAATCATAAAATTTTAATAAAATGCATCAACAATATTCAGTACACTCCACCAAAAGGTAGGTGGCCATTTTAGACTTTCATACATGTTTATTAAGAAATACTCATCATGAAATACCGTCTGTTTCACATCTTGCACTTACACACCTAACAAAACAGAAACACATTAAAAGCAACAAAAAACTTATAAAAACCAAGGGCGGACCTGTAGAAAACAGCAAATAGAACAGAGATTGCAAAAAATATGTAAAAAATATGTCAATTTTAATGTCAAAACTTTTAGTTATGTGATAATTAATCGCGTCATTTGGCATAAAAAGTATGCTATGATTTTTCAATCGTCTAAAAAATGATCCCTTGGTCATAAATGTACGATCCTGTAGAAAAGCCTATTGGCCAACGAAGACTTTTGGCTACATACACTTGAAATGATTTTATAGTTTTTCCAGTACTGTGTGCCTAATATTATCATATACACATTTATAAACCCTCAACCATAAAAACCTTCAAGATCCGCCCTTGCATCGTAATTTCATCTTCATACTTCGGCCATTTTCTTCTTCAAATTCTCGGCTAATTTGTCCATAAACTCGAACGTCTCCAGGTAATCTGATCTTTGGACTTTGCTCATACCCTTTATGCAGATCGCCAGATCTTTGGTCATGAAACCGGACTGGATAGTGTCCACGCACACCTGAAAGAAATACGGTTTCAAAAATGTGTTTCTTTCTGAATAAAGATCTTCAAATGATAATTCGTGAACACTCGATGGATAATTTTAAAAAAATCCTGTATACGACGTTTCACTTCCCACCTGTAGGAAACTTACATTATCAAGAATACTTTTTTATGAATATATTATGATGATATGAATATTGAACAGGTGATGGGACTTCAAGTTCTGGGATAAAACAGAAAAATATTCAAAATCTTATAAACAAGAAGGGCAAAGGGAGTTTGAGTTATGGTTGCAAAGGAGATTGAAGAGCGACCAGTTTGCTTAGGATACAATTTGTAATAAAGAACTTCATATTTTTTCAGGAACAGATGGCCTCAAAAAACCTATGTCTACCGATTTTATCTTTTTCGGTTCGGCGACACTGAATGGCATCGAACTTAAAAACGAAATCTAATGTTACATCTATAGCAAACAAACACCGAATGTCCTTCTCATAAGTCTATTAGGAAAATTGTTTTTTATCATTACGTCGTTCATTTCCATCTCTCTGTCAGCTAATCCTTAGCGCCCCTGTAAGGAAGGTAAGAAACTGGTTTATAAACACTACTCAAGTGGTGCTAAAATTACTGCAAAAAGATAAATAAAAGTCACTCAATTTTTGTTTTTCTGTATGTCCAGAACTCTTACTGACCTTCTCCAGTGTATGAGCAAACTTATCCAGCTGCGCATTATTATCCAACTTGGCTCTGTGCATCAGGCCTCTGGTCCACGCGAAAATAGACGCAATCGGATTGGTAGACGTTTCTTTGCCTTGTTGGTACATCCTGTAGTGTCTGGTCACGGTGCCGTGAGCTGCTTCCGCTTCTACTGTCTTGCCGTCTGGAGAAATTAGCACTGAGGTCATCAGACCTAGAGATCCATATCTACCAAAAAATGGACTCAATTAGATTGACTCCATACTTCCTGCGCCTTCGTTGGAGATAGCAAAGAAAATGGATGAGTCAAATCGTTTCAACACCTTGATTAGGTTGGTTCACTTAGATGCGATGAATCTTCGACCTCTGTATATCAAACTATATATAGCAACAGTATCATATTTCTGATTCTATGGCAGATGTAGAGACTTATGTCTAACAATGGGTGGAAAATATCACAGACCAGCAGCTTTTCAAAACCTAAACGATGGAAGTATTAAACTCGCGATAATCGCACTTCGGTTCTCAAGTTTTCTGTTGCTTAAAGATATCTGCATCACACAAGTCCGTGTTTCTCTCTCTCAGTGTGTCAGTATCACCGTAGACCAGTTGGAATTTGTTTTTGTTGCCCATTGCAGCATCGACGGAAATGAGCAGTGACACGATATCCTAATTTCGAAGCTGTTCGAGATTAACTAGTTGCTTAGTTGACGGTGTGAAAAGTGGCTAGTTAATGGAACAGCAACTTGGTGTGTCGGAGCCCAGGTTGCCCATTTTACTTGCCTTTTCTTTATTACAATAATAATAATAATATTTATTCACATTAATTATAAATGGCGAATAAATTGATCTGCCTGAAAGGGAAAATATCTTTGTGCGTGGTTATAATTTTAATATTGAATTTAGTTGAGTCAGGATGCTATTTCTGGGTCGACGTTTTAACCGGTTTCTAAAAGATTACTGAATTTTTTTTAATACCTTACTAAGGACAAAATAAGTACCAATGATAATAAAGGAAAAGTTACCCTTGCGCTACAGAGTCGGACTGTACGTCTCCGTCATAGTTTTTACATGCCCATACGAATCCACCTTCGCTCTTCATAGCATAGGCTACCATATCGTCAATCAGTCTGTGCTCGTACCATATGCCTTTAGCTTCGAACTGAGGCTTGTATTCTCTGTCGTAAATATCCTAAAACAAAAACAAATTTGCAGTCTCTTCTTCAATATTACAGACAATATAAGACATTGAAAATGCTAAATTATCTTGAATTCATCCCAGCAGATTTACTGAAAAAGTAGTTTATTTTACCTGGAAGATGTCTTTGAACCGTCCATCATATTTCTTCAAAATAGTGTTCTTTGTGCTGAGGTACAACGGGTAAGCTCTGTCCAAGGCGTATTTGAAAGATGAATGTGCGAACGCTATTATCGACTCGTCAGTATTGAACATTCCTGAAAAATAGAATTTTATAAATATGTATTAACCGGGCTTAAATGTATAATATTTATTGTTTTTTTTTTGTTTTAAATTGTAGATTACATGACACTGTATCTCTACGGAATGTTAATTTAAATAATAAAAGAAATGTAAAAGATATTTAGAAGCCACAATCATGAAGTAGAAAAATGTTTTCAACATATTTATAGAAGTTTTGAGATCGCGTTTTAATAATAATATCGGTTATTCTACTGAGTACAATTTACTGGGGAGGTAAACAAAGATGTATATGTATCATGTAAAGAAAACATAATACTTGACTTTCAGTGTTTTAAATTACATGCTTACAAGCCAATGAACATTTTTGAAATACCATGTAAAGCCTGTTGAAATCAAAATAGTTAGTTCTGCACGGGGGCAGATTTTACGACCAATCTTTGAATATTTTTTTTTCAGGATATAATTAGGAATACTGACAATTGCAACATAAAACCTGTTATGCAATGTATAATTGTATCAATATATACATATATCTCGAACAACACATCAATTGCCATCATTATAATTATAGAATGGATATTATCAGAAGTAAATTTCGACATCATAACCTCGCGATTAAAGTAAAAATACGCATGAATCTCAGATACTGTGTGAATATGAAAAATGAATCTCAATTATAAATACATAGAATATTTTCCCATTAAATAGTACGAGTTAAATAACCTTGCACTCCATTTGAATACGTCACGGCCTTTGGTTGATGCGAACAGTAAAACATTGTATGATAAGAAAAATGTGATATCATTAATAGTCAGTATCTATTTTCATGGTGCTTTTAAATAGCATAACCAATAAACTTAGAAATTATGGCTACCGACATCGCAAAGATCTTTGAATTATAAACTTGGTAACACTGATGTATTTTTCAGAAATAGTGCATTTTTAGGCATGTGTATCCGTCAGGGATGGGACAAAGGGGGGTATATGCATATGCTATAAAAAACCATCAGGCTGTCTGGGCTGCAGCTCGTGGAATAGAAAACTCAAAGTTGAAGTTTGCGTTTAAAATCAGTCATTTTGTTTTATTAAATTGTATTTATTATTAGTGTTTTTGGCGCAAATTTTTAGTGTGCCCAGTGTCACTAGAACTGACCTGACAAAACTAGAGACACCTCATATGTCAAAATCTGTCAAGCATCTTCAGCTAGAAACTGCATAGTCCAAATTCGTTATTTTGATTTAACAAAACTTTAGTACACCCAGTGTCCCTAACTCTGTCAAGACAAATCTAGAGACATCTCATATGTCAAGCTGTAGCCCGAAATAGAATAGAATTCAAAGTTGACATTTAGATTTCATTTAAATTGAAGAGCACTCAATTTCCAAAAAATAATCGCCTTCACACCACCTCTACAAAAAATTGTGAAATATTCAAATCCCATTCTCATAATGGTCATTGTGCATTAAAAGGCATGCGCATTGTACTTTTTACTAGTACTATTTAGTACTTACCCATAGCTACTCCAGCGCCCTTATACTCATGCACCGTGTACCTCTGCGATTCCCCGCCTCCCTGAGGCGTGTACACCATTTCCAATTTGCCCGCCCCTGGCACGACGAAATCCGTCGCTTTGTATTGGTCGGCGTGCGCGTGACGGCCGATGATGATTGGCTTCGTCCAGCCCGTCACCAGACGAGGGATGTTCTGGCAGATGATGGCTTCGCGAAACACGGTGCCGCCCAGGATGTTACGGATTGTGCCGTTAGGGGATTTCCACATCTATGTTAGCAATAGAAATTGTTGCTAAAAGATCACTGCATAGGATATTTGATGCGTAATCGAAAATATTCAATATTCTCTAACGAAAAATGTACCCCACTGGGTCTCGCGTTAGATTCGGAATTCCATGAGCCAACGGATAGAAGGTAGAATAAGTATCAAAAGGCTTAGCGCGTCAGACATGGATGCTTGAAATGTTGACATCTTATAATTTTTAGAAGCTCTTACATGGCGAAACTCTTCGATTAAAACATTATCTTCATTCGGTTTTTCCAGGGATCTATTCTAAAACCGTTCTGAATTACCAGTAGCTAAATGCAATGTAACTCAAAATCACAGGAAGCAATTGCGCGGAATCAGAAAGACACCAGTATTTTGAAAAATGGTCGCTATGATGGCAATCTGATCGCCAGACGTGTGCACTAGCTAGTCGCTAATCCGCGCCACCCGTACTCGCTGCGAACGCCACCTCTGGAGAAATGACAGAACGACCTATAGGATAGAGCTTACACCCTAGGCCATAGAAGTTATGAATGGCGTTCGCTAGTGAAATCTCATAGTTAGTTCCAAAGAGACCAACAGGGAATATGCATGTGATCGTTTTTACCTAGTCTATATATTACTACAGAATCTACTACTTTATTTTATACTTGAGCGCAATAATCTGATAAGTATTGGTTCATAAGAAAAGGAAAACGTATGTGGTAAACTTAAAATGTCGAAACGCATCGCTATTGGTGTGACGTTACCATTTGCGACTTGTGACCAGTAATCCTTTGTTGATTGGTCAGTTGGTCAGACTGATTTGAGATTGTGGACGTTTGTTCTCACTGTCTTTGAATGTCAACCTGTCAGTTAGATATTTCAATCTTTCAAATGTAACTCATAAATCAAATCCAAGCGAATAACCAAAATTTCTGTGTTATGTGCCGCGGTTATAATATGGTTCAAGATGACACACGGGTTGATGACGTCAGTTACACGAATCGCTTGAACGCGTTGGTTTTAACCGCGGTTTTGTTGCAAGTTGTTTATTTTAGAAAAGCCAGTATATAATTTCTGATTATTTTTATTATCAATTAATAATCGGTGCTTTTTCGTGTACAACGGTGTATGGAAAGTTTAAAAAAGAATCATGGGAGAAATGTTTTTTCAGATTTTTTTTTAATGATGGAACCATGGCTTTGTAGCTATGATAACTTTCAATTCTCTAAATTTTTCCGCATGTCAAAGAAAACATTTATTGATTCAGCAGGAATGATGAAAAAAGAAATTAGCAAAACCGTATACAGGTGGATATCATCTAGTGAGTTTATATGGCCATATTTTAATATTCTTGTGGTATATGGCTACACAGGATACTTTGTTAAGCACAGGAACTACATTTAAAGTGTCCCCAACAACCGTAATGAGTATAACTAATAAGGTGCTCCACTTTATGGTAAAACTGAAGTCAGCCTGAATCAATTTTCTCAAAAATGAAGCTGAAGTACAATAACAATATCCAATACCCGGCAAAATTCTAACTTGTCACATTTCAAATAATAACCAGAAATATAAAACTACTCTTGAGTTGGGTAAATACCACAATTTTGCGGTGATAACTATGACATATAACAGCTGATTCGTGACGTCACGGATCTTATAACCAAACTGATAACTATACTCGCTTGAACGGATTGGTAAATACCAAGCCAAAATGGTAAATACCATTTCCATTTGGTTTTCCGCTTGAATTTGATTATAGTAATAAAGATAACCTATAAATACTTTCCAAAAAGTGTCGTTTAAATCAACGTCATTGGCATTACACATTTTTAAATATTCAATTAAAAATGAACATAGATATCCATGAATGAAAATTGTGATTGCATAATCGATAGAAATTACAAAAGAAAAACCTATTCCTTATTTTGGAGATCAGATCGCTATCCCTGTCATGTTGCAGTGCAGTTTTGGAATATTTGCTTGTCCAACCTGAATAAAGGTATTTATTCTTTGTTAAGAGTTTTAACATAAAAAGTAAAAAGATACATTCATAATGTAAATACAATCCTTTTGACATTTGAATTGTCTTCAATAATTTTGGAAAGAAGAAATTCCTGATGCAAACAGGACAAATTTAATTTAAATTAAAAAAAAACAAATGCACAGTAGCAGCAACACTAACTGCTCAACTTGTAATTATTTCCTTATATAGGAGGAAAAGTTGCCAATTGCAGACTATTATTGTTCCAGAATATAATCAAGTAAAGTATTTAAAGATAATTTAATACATGTATATTATTCATCTATTTGTGAATACAACTACCTCCAACAATATTGTATAAATTGAGCTGTTAGCTGAACAATAGGCAAGGTCACTCATAGTTCACTGACTTCATGAATGTACATACCCAGTTTGCCCAAATCAGTCAGGACATATTGACAATCTTTACTTCAGGCAGATTATGGCTATAAAGCCTTGTAGGTGGATGTTTTCTAGTAGCTGAGGTTTCTAAGGGACACTACGTACAACAAAAATATTGATCTGTGCTAGTATGGTGATGAGTGGCAATTAGTTAAAAAAATGAAGATAAACAGTGAAGCTATATTCAAAATTTAGGCTTTAAAACACAAAACCCTGGGTTGCAACCACCATTGACCACAGTATTATGGGATATAATATGGACGCCTAGGCTGATTTCACACTACTTCCGGCTGAATTATACTTTAGCGCATATCGCAAATATTTCATTTCTCATTTTAAAATGAAAGATTAGGATGTAACTTGCACGAAAATATCATTTTTTCTTTAAGAATCCTCTGCTTGCTATAATATAGAACTTCAAAGGTTCATTTTGGGTGCTAAGTAATACTTTGGTATAAAATACTGCTTTATAAACTGTTTTCTTCTTGTTTATACAAAAGTTTGTTCGAAATTATATATATATAACATACACTGTAAGTTACTGTGATACTGTTCATCTCAATAATGCAATTTTACATTATTTTAATGATGAAAATAGTTCATTGTTAAGTAGTTATTTTTTATTTCAGATAATTATTCCCATCACTACACGACCGTCACTGTCATATTCTCTCCATCTAGTTGCGATGTTGCCAAATCATGGATAGTAATATACCTTAATTTGGTTTGTAAAAGTCTTACTTATATACTAGTGCAAAAATGTGTAATCGGCAACGGATTGTCATGAAAATGCGATTTGGAGGTGTGGCCGGCAGGTTTTACTGTACTAAATCCACCTTGTGCCCTACGATAGCGTTAGCTAAAGAGACTTTTTTGAAGAATGCCTTATGCCCTTCACAAAAGTACTTTATTGTTTTTCCTATATTATAGTTATAATCTATTTACTTTTTGTATATATGTACCTGACTAATTACACTGATCAACAGCCAAAAAATATTCTAAATAAAATCAACAAAATATTACTATTTTTAATGTTCTAAAACCGGAATGAAACTTATTTTATCAATATTAGTTCAAGTTTTAGAGATACGGTAATTATATGTGTTCCTGCTGTGACAGTGTTAATATACTCTAATTCACAAGAATGCACGTGCTACATTTTTATATTCGGCAAGGAAAGAAGATGTAATCGGCATGATTGTGTTACGTTATACATACGTGTACATTATATTGTTTTATATTAGCCATTTTTTCCTCAGTTGGCTTACAGCGTTCATGCAAGATGTCTCGAAAGTGTGTAAACAATCCAGATCAGTTTTGTTACGTGTGTGGTGATGTGACTTTTGCGTCTCAGAGACGGTCTATTACTCCACTAATAACAAAGGCATATCAGCTTTATTTCGGTTGTAAACTAGGTGATCAAGACAAACAGTGTGCACCCCACATCTGCTGTAATACATGTGCTTCAAGTCTGAGGAGCTGGTTAAATGGCAAAAAACGGTCCATGCGCTTTGCTGTCCCAATGGTTTGGAGAGAGCCTACAAATCATATAAATGATTGTTACTTTTGCATGGTACCTTGTGTTGGACAAGCCACAACCCAAACATACCATCTGCGATGAGACCTGTGCCTCACAGTGACGAAAATCCTATTCCAAAACCCCCAGAATCCTACACTTGCGAATCAGGAAACGAATCAGATCATGGCGATCGAGTGATTCGTCAGGAAGAAGATATGCCATCAACGTCAAGAGATCCTGATTTTATACCGAGCACGTCATGCCACCAACCGCACAAAATAACACAGTCAGAATTAAATGATCTTGTAAGAGATTTAGAACTTCCAAAATGTAAGGCAGAGTTACTTGGATTAAGGCTGCAGCAGTGGAACTTGTTAGAAGACGATGTTTCGGTATGTGTTTTTCGTAAACGCCACAAAGACTTTTTTTCCATTTTTCAATATGGAGAATAACTTGGTTTTCTGCAGTAACATTAACGGCTTACTGGCGGCTTTAAATATAAACTATAACCCAGAAGAATGGAGATTGTTTATAGACAGTACAACATTGAGTTTAAAGGCAGTGTTATTGCATATTGGAAATATTTTACCATCTCTTCCTGTAGGGTATGCAGTTCACATGAAAGAATCATATGACAATATGAAGTACCTATTGACATGCATAAAGTACGATGAGCACCAATGGCATATTTGTGGCGATTTGAAAGTTGTTGTACTTTTACTTGGACTGCAGCTAGGCTACACAAAGTGTTGCTGTTTTTTGTGTGAATGGGACAGTCGGGCAAAGGCACTTCATTACACCAGACAAAACTGGCCTGTTCGTCAATTCTTAGAGTCAGGTCAAAAAAATGTACAGCATATGCCATTAGTAGATTCGAAAAAGATTTTATTACCACCACTGCATATCAAGTTGGGCCTAATGAAAAACTTTGTCAAGGCATTAGATAGAGATGGGTCAGCTTTTCAATGCCTGCGTCAGAAATTTCCAAGACTAAGTGAGGCAAAGGTTAAAGAAGGTATTTTTGTTGGGCCACAGATTCGAAATATTTTGAAAGATACACAGTTTGAAAACACTTTAACAGGTATTGAAAAAACTGCTTGGAATGATTTCCGTCTGGTGGTCACTAATTTCTTGGGAAATAGAAAAGCTGACAACTATAAAACCCTTGTCAAAAATATGCTGTCATCGTATCAAAAGATGGGCTGTAATATGTCTCTTAAGATACATTTCCTACACTCACACCTGGACTTTTTTCCTGACAATTGCGGAGCCGTAAGTGATAAGCACGGCGAACGTTTTCGTCAGGATATTTCAACAATGGAAAAAAGGTACCAGGGAAAGTGGAATCCTTCCATGCTTGCAGACTACTGTTGGACTCTTGATAGAGATGCTCCCGAAACGATTCATAAAAGAACAGCAAAAAGACAGCGCATATAGTGATTCTTATAAGTATATGAATCTTGTTACTTTTTTTAATATATCCTCAAAAATAAAAAGTTTTTTTTCTAAACCGCAACCAATTTTTTTATTTCATTGTCATTTTTGGATTCAGTGCCCCAAAATTAACAACGAAGTGCACTTTTCCCACAAGATACAATTAAAAAACTAAAATTTGTTGCCCAGTGTTATTTAATGTGAAGCTGATGTTACAAAATGTACCTAACTAAATGTGATATATATAATATGAGAAATAACTGAAAAAGTAGCTGTTGCAAATCACTAAATAATGAAAACATAACAAAGAACATTGCAAGTTTTTTGATGAATTGATCGTTGATTTAAATATAATGTTGGAAGATGAAATGTTGGGTGGACCTGGCGAGGTGCTCCAAATCGACGTTGGGTATTTTTATAAGCAATGACCGCTGGTGCCTTTTGTATTTTTTATGTCACACGAGTCGCTGGCGTATTTTCCACTGTTTAGACATATACTGTTCCAAATTTCATCGAGTTCTCGGTAAATATTGGGACAACTTTTCATAAAACAAGCCATTTACAATAAATTCAGACTTTTATTTTGCAAATAACCTCATTTCTAATTACGCATATCTCCCAAAAAAGGTACAACTTGGCAACAATGGACATCATTTATCTTATCTGTCAAGGAATGAGCCTTATAAAAAGGCCATTGTACTTTCAAATATTTCTTATAAACGCTAAAACTTTGATCTCATTGAAAATACGCGAAAAAAATTGTTAAGGAATTTCAAGAAGACATTGAAAAATCACAAAACACCTCTACACAGTTTACCAAGTAAATACCATCTTTTACGTATGTATTTTGATCTGTTATTTAAGCTAATCAGCTAATGTGTAATACTTAACAGGTCTGGTGTTGAACCTTTTTTTGCAAAAAACAACGATTTTTTACAGTTTCACATCTATTTTCCTTAGTACTATACACTGTATGTTATATTCTTATAATTTAGAGCATCCTTTTGTACATAAAGTTAAAAAAGGCAGCATATAAAACAGTATTTTATTCTAAAAGTATCAACAACATGCAACTTCAAAGCTCTATAAAAAAGCAAGCAGAGGGTTCCTTAAAGAAAAAATGATATTTTCGTAAAAGTTACATCCTAATCTTTCATTTTAAAGTAAGAACTGAAGTATTTGCAATATGCGCTAAAGTATAGTCTTACCCTACTACCTTTTAAAAATAATTTTGGTACGCCACTGATCAATAAAAGGTAAACAATACTGATAAAGTTGCATGAATAATTTACCGTTGTTCTTGATGAGATTGCAATAATCTATAATAGCTTACCTGTTTTAATTTGAATTCCTCCACCCGTTTCTCATCCGGTGTGATTGTTGCACACTTAATGCCGACGTTGTATTTTTTAATAGCTTCAGCACAATCTACAGTGACCCTATCTTCGGTTTTGTCCCTGTTTTCGATCCCCAGATCGTACACTTTCAGGTCAATGTCCAAGTAAGGCAGGATCAGTTTTTCTTTGATGGAATCCCAGATAATTCTAGTCATTTCATCCCCTAGGATGTCCACAACGGGGCCGCAGTGAATTTTGGCCATTTTTGAAGGAAATTGCAGCGGTTCCAACACGTCTACACCAAAAGGGAGGCCACCGTAAAATGACGGGAAACGGGAACAAATAAACAAGTTACCGATGCCGGTGAAAGTCTAGATGATTACCATAAATGCATTTGACGTCTAGCGAGTACGTGTATGAAAATGACCGTGACAAATTGTCAGATGCTTTTTTATTAGCCGGGAGCGGTGTTGCCAGAAGCTCACAAAGCATTTAAGCTTCCGCCCGTTATAGTTCAGTCGACGTTGTCCAGTCAACGGTCTACGCAAGTTTCAGAGTTGCTTGATGCGAACTGGTTGAAGATGCGATATCGACGTGGGTTGCAACATGTAATCATTCATATAATTTTGTTTTTTAAGCAACCACTATACTTATTCAATAGACTAATTTTCCGCACTGATCAAAATATAAATTTTTTCACCTTATTTTTGAAGATTCCTTCCCTTATGACTTAAAAATTCTACATCGAAATCAGTCCAAAATCAAGAAAAAAAAATAATTCTGGAAAACAGTCAAGTGAGCACTACTATAAATTTGAGTCACAAGTATTCAAGTTTTTTAGTACCATTCAAGTTGGTTGTAAGGCTTCCTGGGGTAAATTTTTTACATAAATTTCATGAACTTCATTTATTTATAAACGCTTATTCAGTCATTTTTGTAGAAAGAAAAGAAGGTATACTGTGACCCCTCAGAGCCCTGGATCAACTCTAACATATCGAGGATGCTTCGTCACAAGAGATCTTTGTGGCAACGGTTTAGGAGGAGTGGCCATTCACAAGATTACGTGTCTCATCGATCCTTTTCTAACCTCCTATCTAGAACGTTACATAATGCCAAACATGCTTATGAACGAAAACTCGTTACCTCCAAAAATAAGAAGAAACTGTTTCGGTATCTAAGAACAAACCTGAATTCCAAAGTTTCATCACCTCAGATCCGCGACGCTGACGGTCATCTCGACATGGATGCCACCGAATCTGCCAACTTACTGGCAGAGTCCTTTAGTGATGACTTCGTCGATGAGCCTAATGGAGACCTTCTACCGACCACTATCTGCCATAGGTGTCCCAACAGCCTTTGCGAAGTTGAGTTCCTGCCTGAAGATGTATTAATGCACCTGCGAAATCTGAAGACCTCTTCCTCCCCTGGTAAAGATGGGATGACGGCTGCTGTACTTAAAAACTGCGCTTCAGCACTGGCCCTACCATAAAGCTTTGATATTCACATCGCCCAAAAAGGGCGACAAATCCTCCGCTAAAAATTATCGACCAATAAGTCTCGTTCCTATCGCCGCCAAAATAGCTGAAAGAATCATATTAGATAAGCTCCTATCATTTGCTTTCGAAAATGACCTTATCCCTAAGAATCAGCAAGGATTTCTCCCTGGTCGATCAATAATGACCAACCTTCTCCACTCTCTCAACGATTGGACTCAGTATCTGGACACAAATACTCCTGTTGATATAATCTACTTAGATTTTTCTAGGGCTTTCGATCGCGTACCACATAGAAGGCTTCTGTTTAAGTTGGAATGTATGTGATTAAGAGGCGAGTTGTTACTGTGGATTAAGGCTTTTCTCACCGGGAGGACTTTCTCTGTGCGCGTCAGTGATAGCCAGTCTTACCTTCATCATGTAGCAAGTGGAGTTCCTCAAGGCTCTGTCTTGGGGCCAGTGCTGTTCCTTCTGTATACAAGTGACCTGCCCGCATTGATTTCCTCCACATGTTCAGCTTATGCCGACGACACCAAGATTTACAATACTGTCGTAAATTCTGCTATGCTTCAACGAGATCTTGATATTGTTTGTCAATGGTCAGTCAGTTGGCTTTTACCCTTAAATCTAACTAAGTCTTGTGTCCTTCACCTTGGGAGGACAAATCCGCGATTTACACACAAGATCTCTGACCACAACATCGAAGCAGTTTCCAGCCACACTGATCTGGGCGTTGTAGTCAACGATCGTCTTTCCTGGTCAGAGCATATTCACCACGTTACATCAAAAGCCAAGAAACTTCTATACATGCTGGAGAGGTCTTTCAAAGGATCCGATGTCAACACTTGCGCCTACATTTACAAGGCATTCGTGAGGCCAATTCTTGAATTCGCTGGCCCGGTATGGGACACTGTGCTTCTGCGCGATAGAAATCTCGTCGAATCAGTACAGCGTCGGGCTACTCGTATCCCTTTTGGAGCACGAAGACCAAGCTATGAAGATCGCCTTGAATTATTCAACCTGACCTCATTCTCTGAGCGAAGACTTCGTGGCGATCTTATAGTTACGTTCAGGATACTTCATGGTTTGATGGGCACCAACCTCATGCATCTATACCGTCTGTCGCGCAGCAATCTACGCGGACACAGCTTCAAACTGCATAAGGAGCCATTTAAAACAACAGTCCGACAGTGGTTTCTTCCCAACCGCATATTCAACACCTGGAATAGTTTACCTGAAAGTGTGGTTGGTGCTACTTCAGTTAATAGCTTCAAAGTGCAGTATGATAGCTGGAGGAGTGTACAAACTTTATAGCTATGAACTGTCTTTTTTTATTTTTTTCTATTTGATGTATTTGTGTTACGTGTCCATACACTATATTTACTGCATGAGCTTATAGTACTGTGTACTCTGCTCATCCAATTATCATAATAATAATAATAATATAATTTTGTATGTGAATATCATTTTTAGTTATTTCTTTTGCTGCAATATTTATTATTTGCCATATCATTATAAACAAGCATCGACTACTATCGGAACTCATGGTCGCCCGCTGGGGGAGGCCAGGGAGTGTGCCCCCCCCTGAGACCCTGGTTGAATCTTAAACATTTGCATATTTAGCGTGATTTTGGGGCAGGTACACCTTCCAAAAGGTTATCTCTTGCCTATGATCGCCTACCTGTGGACGCCCATTTCGGTACTTTTAAGATCGAGTTTTCTGTTGATGAAAATACCTATACAGCGCCTCACGTAGCACATGCACGTGAAAATGACGTTACAAACTGGCTTTAAAATGGTGAGAAATCACGAGACGAACGACATAAATGTAACGTGAAAATGACTTAATGTGACATAACGTTGGCGTCATGTGACAGACGTCAATAATAGGTCACTTACTGGACGTGACGATGACGTCTATTATTGATAATAATTAACAAGTTTTATCTTGCTCAAAAAATTATATATTGTATGTTATGAGTAGTATTAATCACCATAGGATACAAATTTAACCTGTGAAACTGTTTTGGACCATTTGTCTATAGTTTTGGGAACACTCAGTACGTGAAGGTTGGTGCAAAGAGAGGCACTCAATGCAGCATTGCCAAATTAAACTTAAAAACATTTTCAAGAATAACATAATTTATTCGTTTTGCACTCTCGCTTATTCTTGAAAATTATAAAATTTTATATACCGGAATGCTAGCAATTTAAAAGGGAAATCGAAAATGACACGCGTTTGGCAACACTTTGATCAATTTTTATTTGAGATAACTTTTGAGTTACGTCGATCAGGGCTGAAATGAGATAATTGTTTCTGTGCAAGCTGACTTGATCCGTTTTGAATCGGAAAGATTGATTCTAAAATAACAAAACGTACATATGAAAATAAATCCAATTAAAAAAGGTAACCTCAAAAACACGTCATAACAAGGTCTCACCTTACACATATACCCTGTTTCACAAGTATCCATCACGCTTATGACGTCTACTGAGGTGAACAGCTGATCAGCAGGTGACATTTTTGTGTTAGTCCGCAATCGGATGTAAATCTAACAAAACTTTGTTTGTAGCGTTTTGTTTTTTTTTATACAAATGAACTTTTCTAAATAAAAGTAATTTTAGCAAGTACAAAATGAATCTGTAGCGTACAAAAAAAAACAAAGTACGGCTCTGTCCACTTGGCATTGACGGATCCGTCAGAATTATATGTATTCCCGACAGAAAAACAAAATTCCGAATACAGGCACAAAAAAACAAGGCATTATTGATTTTATGAAGGATAAGGGAATGGAAATACCACAAAAATCAACCAAAGCCATATTATTGGATCTTATTAAAAGAAAAAAATTTGAAAAAGAGTATGTTGTTGACAATCTGCTTCAGCAAAATGGCCATGAAGTATTACGTCTACCTCCCTATTACTGCATTTTTAACCCGATTGAGTTGGTCTGGGCTGCTTTCAAAAAAAATAAGGAAACATAATCAGACCCCTCAATTAAGTGAATCGCTATTGGCCACAATAAGAGATGCAGTATCTCATATTGCTGCCACAGACCTATGGAAGCAGTGTTCTAGGCGTATTATTGAATAGAAAATGAATATTGTGTTTTGCCTCCTGTAAATCCCGTTGTAATTCCTCTACAAGATGACTCTAGCGACAGCTCCGAAGGCGAGGATGATATATAAATACCTATAATGTAAGTCTTTATATACCTACCTGCTATGTAAATATTTGCCTATGTCAAACGTTGGAATTCTGTAATTTTTCCATTTCTTAACTTTCAGTCAACATAAATTAAACTCCCAATATAAGTATTTTTTATCCCAAATCAAAAAAATAAGAAGATAGTAAAATCCATTTATTGTGATATAAAAACATTATTATTATCGTTCTAAATAAATGACCGCACGCCTATGATACGTCATGAAATTACAAAGGACGCGCCGACCAAAGGTTTTTATGCTATTTCAAGTGACTTCAGATAAAGTATACTTTGCCGATATTGGGAATTTTAAAATATTACCAGATAACCAGCTGTCATTGCACCATGATGGATACTCGTAAAATAGGCTATACACAATTGGACATTGAGTAGACGTCATTACGACGATATTTGGAAACAATGACGTCCGTTGACGAGTTCTCACCGAATTTCGACGTCATTATGACGTGCTTGTGCTAACTGGGGCATGACCATCACGTAAAGCAACTTATTTATAGCTAGAAAAAAAACGTTTGACATGAAGCAGTGCGTGGAAGCAAATCGAGGGCGCCATAATTATTTGCGCTCGAACTCCACAACAATATTTGTCGGAGTATTTTCAACTTTACATCCAGAATTACGTGATGGTATATTCGTACGCGTCAACCTGATATCAGAAAAAAAAAACATGAAATTCGAAGATTAAAATATCTTGCGCCGCGCTCAAAATGGTACCAGCGTAATGCTCGAGCACTTTGCACTCTTAATACGCATTTTTTTGGACAGACAAAATTACTTGAAGATATAAGAAGCTAGACATTATTATTCGCCCACATATATTTAAATGGTACAGAGGCAAACGATGCAATGTCACAAAGAACAAGTTTTGTGTAATTAACACGTTAATGTTTGAAAGTCAATAACTTTATTAATTATCAATTCACTCTACAAGTAGTTAATAGGAACTTAAGTTTACATTATAAGGCAGGCTTAACTAATTGTAAACATAATAAAAAAATTATGTAATTGAATTATTTGAAAAACAAGGAATGTCCATCACATCCGAAACAAAGAATCTTTGAAAATAATTAATGTTACTAATTGTATAATTTGAGAATAGTCAGAAGGTCGTTTTTTGGGTCACAGACTTCGCCAAGCAGGCAGAGTCTTTCGACGAGTGACGTAATGAATACACTTTTTTTACACCTCTAGATCGCAACAAAATTGAATCAATAATGTTACAACTAAAAAATGGTACCATAATTTCCTTTATTTGTTTGACTATCCTGTCAACATATTTGTTTTTAAAACTGCATTTATGATTGTTTAGCACTATCCCAAAAGCTGTATGGTGATAAAGATAAGTCTATCCACGTTTGTGGTCTAAAAACCACAAACATCAACAACTCATCGGGGATCATTGACTTTCAACAAGATAAGAACGACGACTACTAGAAAAACAAAAATTATTTATTAGAAAAATAAATTAAGTACAAAAATATAGTATACACAGTATGACTCATATCTTGATAAAACAACTTGTAGAAGTTGCATCACAACCGTCATATTCTTTAATACTGCCGAGTTCCTTGTTTTCGTCGCTGATACAAGCACATCTATAGGACGTGGAGCCTGGTTCATAAAGCTGTCTAGGGACGCCAACCCAGTCTCTTGATATGCCTCCACTGGAAAAAATACATTATGATGCAATCATAGTTATTCATGTATCTACTGCATAAAATGGGCGTTCACGGTCAGTGGCGTGAAGTCAGAATTCAAGACGCAAAGGGGCAAACTCTCTTTATGCCTGATATATGTATAATTCTCGATTGGCTATAGAGTAAGTTGAACATTCAGAGTTAGTCTTTAAGTGGTCTAAAAAAGAATAAACTGACCATACTATATCAGTGGGAGACTGTGGTTGCAGCACCGGGCCATCGGGGGATAACAACAAATAAATATGGGCATCCCCAAAGATGGGGAGCTGGGCTTTACTGCCTTAAGGCCCAAAGAAGCCCATAGGCTGGAAACTGGGACTTGACACTTGGAGAACATAATCTTTAAGTACAGAGATGTGACTTATTTAAGATACAAGTATCTGAAATACAAATACAAGATACACAATACATATTTTCATCTTGTATCTAAGATCCTCTTTATAAATTGTATTTGGTATCTTAGTATCTGGTAAATTTTATATTTGCTAGAATACTTTTAGTAATAGTGACCTATGCATCTCTGTACATAACGCGTCCTTGAAACTTTAGTCTGGGAGACTTTAGACAATATTGGAAGTGATATGGAAAAAAAATCTTTTACATGTTCTTAGAGGTATTTAATTCGTCGATTGCAAGTGACGTTAACAGTGGAAAAAGGGTCTACTGGCTTCACTGCTGACTGATAAACACCTAAATAATAACAGTTTAAAAAGGTTAAATGCTTATCCTGTCAAAAAAGTATTTTTCAAATATAACACCTGTTTGCTAATTTCTGCCCCTGTCGAGAGACACTGTCTTTTGTGAGTATGTTAATAAGGCCTTATCAAATAAATAAATAAGTGATAAAATGTTCAAAGAACTGGTTCTACTTTTCTAAATTAAAACCTTAAAAATATATTTTGTCACATTTGTGTGACCAACACAAATAATTTATGTAATAAAAATAAAATAAACTCCATAAATAGTCAGTTTCTTACAAAAGTATTTTATCTTTAAGAAGTGTTACAAGACATGTATTTTAGATACCATTCCAGAGCGTATTTTGTATCTGGTATCTGAAATACTTATTTTAAAAATATCTTGTTTTTTGTACTCCAGATACTTTGTATAAGATACCTTGTACATCAATTATTAAGTATACTTTATCATCTGATCATAGAAATTTTTTTATCATCAGCATACTATATGTATCAAGGCAGTTGCAGGTAATACAAACATCAACATTGAAACATAACATTGTGATCAATGTTGCCTTATATAGTTTCTCAATGGTTTTTAACTTGAGAGGATACATTCTTAATTATTATACCTTAATTCTGTGCACCAGACTCTTGTGCCAGTTTCTTGTGTCCACTCCAAATTGCATGGAGGAAATATCCGTTTTTGAAGATCTGCATCCTTTTCTTTTTGTTTAGCAGCTTTTATATGATCTTTTACTACTTTTCCATGAGGAGTCAGCTGTCCATTTTCATCATAGTAGGTTCCTATTAATTTTCCTAAGAAAAAAAGCAGTTATTTCAAAATAGAACATTAAAGCATTAGAAGGTAAGCTCCAAGCTTATTTCTGTTCCTGGCCAGACTTTTTCTCTTCTCTTTACTCTTTTCTCTGAACAATGAAAGATATTTATCTCATCTTACCTACTTTAGTGTAGTGCTTTCTATAAAACTGCTTCCATTGTTTGAGGCTTAACAATTTATCATGGCTCAAATCAGCTACCTGGTCTGAAGCATCTTCATCATTAAAATTTCCTGTTATAAAATTCCTAGAAGCATCCTTTCCTAAAAAATATAACATATTTTTGTGCGGTAATGTTTTTGCATCTTTTGAGCTTGTCCTTGACAACCTTGTGCAACATTATCCATACCCAGAAAAAAATTAATTCAAAATCTGAATTTTCAAAAATTATGGAATCAGAATTTTAAAATAATTGAAAAATTCGCAGTTTTCTAGAACACTACTTTAAATCTGTGAAATGGTTCTTCATATTGTTTTTGAAGAAAATATTTCATCCCAGAACTAACTTCAGTTGCTTATTTTTGGGATCTGAGATCAATATAAAATTTGCTTTATCGACTGTACTATAGATTTTAGCCAATACCATCCGCCATCCATCATCAAATATCATTTTAGGCCAAACATGATGATATGGCTCTTGAGAAAGCACTCACCAACAAAAAAATTGTACTGACAACCATCGCCATAATGCTTGGCCCCTTTAGTAACATCAAACACCTCTCCTAAAATGGACAAATATAATTCGGGCCTGTCTTTGCCATTGTACAACTGCAACTCCTCCAAAGTTAGCAGCACCTCAGGAGATGGCTGAGCTGGAGACCTCTGAATAAAAAACTGTCTGATCACTGCTGGTATGAAATCAGAAGCTTTATCGGTCCAAACTGCAAATAGAAGTACAAACAATGATGTGAATATCACAGCTTTTTTCAACATTTTTGTAAATATATTTGTTTTTACGTTTCCCCTAACCTCACATTTTTCTGTCAAACATGATTAGTAGTGATGGGCAAAAAGTATCTATCCGATACTTTCCGAAGTCAGAAGTATCCGATACTTTTTGATAAATCTATCGAATACTGTAATCAATACTGACAATCTGACTATTTATACATAAATCAAATCCAAGCGAATAACCAAAATTTCTGTGTTATGTGCCGCGGTTATAATATGGTTCAAGATGACACACGGGTTGATGACGTCAGTTACACGAATCGCTTGAACGCGTTGGTTTTAACCGCGGTTTTGTTGCAAGTTGTTTATTTTAGAAAAGCGCGTATATAATCTCTGATTATTTTTATTATCACTTAATAATCGGTGCTTTTTCGTCTACAACTGTATATCGAAAGTTTAAATACGAAACCTTTCATTATATGCATGGGAGAAATGTTTTTTTCAGATTTTTTTTTAATGATGGAACCATGGCTTTGTAGCTATGATAACTTTCAATTCTCTAAATTTTTCCGCATGTCAAAGAAAACATTTATTGATTCAGCAGAAATGATGAAAAAAGAAATTAGCAAAACCGTATACAGGTGGATATCATCTAGTAAGTTTATATGGCCATATTTTAATATTCTTGTGGTATATGGTTACACAGGATACTTTGTTAAGCATAGGAACTACATTTAAAGTGTCCCCAACAACCGTAATGAGTATAACTAATAAGGTGCTCCACTTTATGGTAAAACTGAAGTCAGGCTGTATCATTTTTCTCAAAAATGAAGCTGAAGTACAATAACAATATCCAATACCCGGCAAAATTCTAACTTGTCACATTTCAAATAATAACCAGAAATATAAAACTACTCTTGAGTTGGGTAAATACCACAATTTTGCGGTGATAACTATGACATATAACAGCTGATTCGTGACGTCACGGATCTTATAACCAAACTGATAACTACACTCGCTTGAACGGATTGGTAAATACTGTAGTGTAGACAGAGAGTGACAGAGAATACAGAGATACTTCCGTCGCATGTGCGAAATGCGGATTGTGTCGTTTGGTTTGTAGTGTTTATCAATCTAAAAATAAAATATAACATAATGTGCACGCTATATTACAAATAATAGGCGACATTGGAATGATATTGATTAGTTGATGTTTGTTGTCTTTATTGTTTTGTTTATTGAAATATTTAAAATAAGAATATTCAATATTGGCATCATGATCAGGCATCAGGCGCATGATCCATGTTATTATCTGCTTCGCGACACCACGACTGACCAGTGACCAGTTTTGGGTTGTTGCACGTTCCGGGTTGTTGAATATAGGCGAACTTTTGGGAATTAAAGTGTTTCATTTTGATTTCTAACACTTAACTGAAGCAAAAGGCTGAAACTAATTTCTGGTCACAAAAGCCCAGAATTTATATTTTATTTTTAACCAATATTGTAACAATAACAAATATAGCAATGTAATTTAAAATTCAGGGTATCGCTCATCACTACTCATCAGTCATTTCTAATTTCTAGTCTATACTCGATCATACCTACTTATAGGAGACCGAGACCGATAAAGTATCGGTATCTATTCGATACTTGCAAAAGTATTGATTACCCACCACTAATGATTAGTGATGGGAATTGAAAACCGAATATGAATTCCTATCCGTATATTCATATTAGGTATTAAGCCACTCACTGACGTCTATTTTCTCTTGTCAGCTTTACAGGTCTTAGCCAATGTGCCACCAATGATTGTGCTTCTGTGAATCCAAATCTTCCCGGCAAATAAAGGACATGACCAACTGACGGACGTCGACTAACTCGGGAACTCGACAGTCACAATGGCGAAGACTAGATTGGTAATGATATTTTTAGTGTAGCACTAAAAACGATTTGGCCAAATTTTAGTTTTTCCCAAATACCTCAGTATATGACTAATTTCTCAGTGTATGCAATGTGCACAATTTATTTAAAAAAAACATAGGATTTCAACCCTAACACACAAATAGATGAGTATCCAAGGCTCACCTATAGGTTCCTGCACAGATATCCTGTTTCCCTCAGACGAGTTGGAAGTAGACCTAATTCCCACTTTGGAGACACTTGTCACCCATGCCACAACTGAGAGACAATCGAGGACCCTATAGTGACACCACTACTGAAAAAAAGTAGCGAAACCGAATAGAGCTCTCTACGGAGCTGTGAACGCGTAGACATTTCGCTGCGACGACGGTTGCCGAGAGACTGAAGCGAGCGATTGCTGTACCTCGCTGTGGCGTGATACGGTACGGCCGGGTAGTACAGCCACGCCCCTTTCCAGCTCCTACTCCTCGCGTCTGCTCCCGAAGCACTCGATGTTTACGTTGACCGCAGCACTCACACGCTTCAGTTTCTCGGCAACCGCCGGCGCAGCGGAATGTCTCCGCGTTCTATTCGGTTTAGCTTTTTTCACTAGTGGTTTTCACTATAGGGATCTCGATTGTCTATCAGTATTGCTTTGGTGTTTTAGTGTTGTGTCGTGGTTGTCAAGTGTCTCCAAAGTGGAAATTAGGTCTACCTCCAACTCTTCTGAGCGAAACAGGATATCTAACTAGATTTTTGTGAGTAGATGAACTTTAGAATCTAGTGTATAACACTTAACATGTTGATGAGATTGTATAAGAGAACAACTCAATTTTCTAAATGATTATAATCGATAAAAGGAGCATCCTTATCTCTTGAAAAAGAGCTTTAGTGATAAAGATTTTCTAAATTGGAAGGATACATTTGTTAGAACATTACAACTATTGAGGATTTCTACGTGATTCAACAGTCACAAATGTGGTATTCTGTTGTCGATATAAGATACTAACGACAATTTCCATAAATTTCAATTTTGAATATAAATATGAATGAATACTTTGGTAAATATGTATAGCTTAAAAAGTATGATATATTTTAATGATGCTGTAAAAATTCCTAAGTTATATATAATCATATTTTCCGTAAAACTTTTACATTCTGATTATCACTGTTATGGAAATGTGATTAGATATCCCTGTGTTATAATTCTTATGAAAAATCTGGTAACTCTAGTAACCTTACAGTTATTAATGATAACTATTATTTCTTTTCGGAATAATTTGTTTCCATCACTAATTCTAACAATTTTTCCATGCAGGTGCTGCGGAAGACCACCACCAGAAATGAAAATATTTGGACCATAAATATTATTGATGTGTTCATACAATCTGAAATTTAGATAAAAATATATTCTCAAGTATAGATTCTTTTACTGTTCTCAAATGTTCAAATAGCTATAGAGAGATACATGTACGATTTTAGAAGGCATGTGTTATTGACGCTGCTGCTTAAACAGATAAGTGAATACTTATTTGTCAAAACAGCAAAAATATGTTAATAACACAATCTTCCATATGTCATTAGTAAATGCCCGATATAATTGTACAAGAGTCTCAGATTTATGTAAAGAGCCGGCAACGCCGCTTGCGGCGTTCGTGCACAATCTGACAACCATGTGGCACCCAGAAAAAAGAGCGATTGACACTGACATAAATCGACCATGTTGCCCTATGGATAGCACGTGACTAAACCTTCTTCAGTGTATATGTTTTGTGCTAGTACACTTTAATTGTTCATCAAAGTTGGCTGATGTTTGGATGTCAAATGTTTACAAGCCAACTAACCATCTGTTGATTTGTTGATCCAACTCGAAATGACAATCAAAACTACGTTTATGACCGGCTTTAAGAATCGGAAGTATTCCATCTCCAAGTTAGAATAATGATTACCTGTTATCCTATCAGCTGTTTTCTTGTTGTGTTGTCAGTTCAGTGTTGTCATGTAGTTCTGGCATATTCAAGATTTTCAAAAAATATGCCGATTTGAATCCGGTTGCATTTTACTTATTTTTCTGATATTCTGAATGGGGTTCTGCCCAAGATGCCGCAGATAGAAGTCGCACTTTCAGAACAATGCGGATCTACTGGAAATGTTATTGCATATGGAAGAGGAGGTAAGAAAATATTCAAATCTTGTGAAATGGAAAAATATTTTTTTTTAGTTTTGCTACAAGTTGATAACTTAAAATGCGTGACAAGTTCTTCAGGTGAAATATTTGCTATATTTTATTATTGAGAGGTTATATATTTGTCTGAGCCTGATATCAATTTCTAGGCAAGTTGAAAAGTTTATTATTCTTCCATACAGGCCCTAATGAGATAGCTCCAATTTTCCAGTCTACTCCTTTTTTTGTGGCCTTAAGGCGGCTTGGAGGATTCTTTAGAGAGCTGTTGCTACCCCATGGTTATCCTGATAGTGTCAGCCCAGACTACCTGCAATATCAGGTATATTTTATCGATCAGATATATGGATTGTAATAAATAATAAAAGCATATGCCCAATATTATTTTTAAATAATAATATGGCGTATTTTTTAGTCTGATCATTCACCTGATTCTATAATTTCAGTGTTATATGAAGAAATTTTTTGAAATAGTGTTGAATGTAGGTAAAATTCAGTTATCGCCACATGTTAAATTTAGAGAATGTATGTTTATTCTAGGTATTGGCACATTTTCCAAATAAATAAGATGGTGTGGGAGTCACTATTGATTTATGTACAGTGTAATTACATATTCAGTTTTTTTCCACATTCAGCCAACCAATGTCTTTCTAGTTTGCTGATATATGATCATATTTTATTGTTGCTGTGCACTAGTGATGGCCACACTGAAACCAATACGGGCTGCAGCTCTTAGGCTGGTTTGATATTTAGAAACTTTTAGATGTGTTGAAACAGCTTCTTGGTGTTTTGAACTGTGCATCTCAAACATTTACTTTACAGATATGGGATACAGCTCAAGCATTTTGCAGTACTATAACAGGTGCTTTCACTACCCGAGCAGTGTTGAAGGGTGTTGGTGTTGGTGATGCTAATGCCAATGCCCTTTCAGCAGCAATCACATGGATCCTTAAAGATGGCACTGGAATGATTGGGAGGATTACTTTTGCTTGGTGGAAGGGGTAAATTACAAATTACTAATCATGCTTAGAAGCTTTTTGTGAATGTTATACAGCACAAAAAGTGATAATTTCTGACCAAAAAATTTCTCAACAGTGATCTGGAGTCATCTGAAAACAGAAACCATTTTCATTTATTTTCAGAAACAAACTGGATTCTGAATGCAAAAAGTGGCGACTATTTGCAGACATTCTAAATGATTTAGCCATGGTGACTGAATTATTTGTCCCTCAGTTTCAAGCAAATTCTATGCAGATCCTTTGTACTACATCAGCCATGAAATCAATAGTAAGTTTGTATGGTGGTAGTACCACAATACCATATTCACTTCATTGGGAGAGCAGGTCCACAACTAGGGCCGCCACGCTCGCCGCCCGAGATGAAACCCTTGGGGACACTTTAAAGGGGGGGGGGGGGATGATTTACGGAATAGAATCATTAATTTATGTGACATGATAAAAAATTTAATAACAATGAGCATACTGATCACTTTTCTGGCCGATCCTCTAATTGTACCCATATGTATGATGACTGATATGGGGCATAAAACTACATGTAACTTATCATTTCAGCTCTTTTTTTTTTGTTCCAGCTCGTTTTTAGTAAAATATCTAAATTATTTTAAAAAATCGTGAAAAACGAGGACGTTTTCGGTATTTGTCTCATTTCGTTAGAACTACCGAAAAATCGGTAGACTCGGCAACGTTGCGAGTGGCTTCCAAGCTCCGCATTCGTGTACACTCGGAATCCTGCGCTCTGATTGGCTGCTTTAAAAAGTCCTGCGTTCTGACTGGTTGAATCATAGAGGGTTCAAATGCGGGATTGCCGAGTTGTGCAAAAAGTCTGATAACTGATATTATCGGGAAATGATAGTGTCAACACTGGTCGTGTACTGTTCACCTAGCAGCGAGACTCGACCACTCGTAGCGCGCTTTGCCAAATCACACACTGCTGAACATGCGACATCGACACAGTGTTGGCATTTACTATGAGTTACTTGAGTTGCATAGTATTATTATTGATAACGTTCTGCATGTATATGACAGTTTGTGTATATATTATTGTATAGTAGTATTGTATAATAGGTAGGTGTAGCAGGGGGCGCAACGAGAGCTTCCATAACCCACCACCAGGCTATCAGGGACAATATGGCGGAGATATCGGCCAAAGATGGCAGCCAAGAAACGATGGTAAATCTGGTCGCTAGCGCATTGAGCATATACCTGTTGCAAATGCTCAACGGAAACGTGTAAGAGGGTTGTTTTCGTATTTTTCCGATTGTGCCTCAATATGTACAAATGTAATAGCAGGTGAAGTGTGTCATTCGGAGGGATACAACCGCACTACATACTTAAGTAACTTCAGGCTGCATGAATACATCCCACCTGAAATGTTGGTCTATAATTCCTAAATTTTTGATACTGTTCACTGTCAATTTTAAATTTTTTATTGTTTATTTTGAAGGAAAGTTTTGAATAATCAGGTAGATGTATTGCGTACTATGATGTGAATGGTAGAAAATGCGTTTTTCCATTGTTCACGATTTCTAGTCCTATTGAAAAAATGAATCATTTTACATGTTATTTTCGATTGTCCTTTTTAAATCATACCAGTCTTACCTACATATAGTATTGCCGTATCATCAGCAAAACTGACTATTTTATTATATATATATATGTATATATCCAAATACATATTAAATAAAAGAGGGGCTAACACACTGTACCCTGAGGTACACCACATTTAAAAAATATTGCTTATTGTATGATTTTGATAGTTTCGCTACTTGAGGCCTTTTTGATAAAGAACTTTGCATTAGATAATATATTTTTCCATGAAACCTAAACTGTTTAAAATCCATAACAGTAAATTGTGAATGCCTTTTTTTTAGATCAACAAATACACAATGTTTCTAATGAGGCCGTTGGCAAAAAGTTTTGCGAATGAAAATTCCTAAAATCGCCGTATAATATACTTCTCTTTGTTGTTACTAATAGATTCTACTGATCTTAGTAATTTTCTAGGGCAGAATGGTCTTTCATCGCAACCCTTATTATTTTACATATAACATTCAATTATCTGGCTGTTAAATCGTTGATATTCGATACGTTCAATGACCAAAGAATGGCTTTGGTACTCAAGACATATTTTAATGTTGGCACAGTTTTAAATCCAGTGAAAGTCAACAAAAACGAAGCTGTGATATTAGGATTTGGGGTCAAAGGTAAAAATATTTTTATTTTGATGTATTTCATTGTCAGTCGATTATGTTAGATGCCATCTTATATACAGGGTGTCCTTAGAGTTGGGACTTTCTTTTACACGGCATATCGATCTTGCAGTTTTCTCTAGTAACGTACACCCAAAGTCTAAGATTACAGATCAAACGTGAACACGTTCGATGCGCATCAGAATTGATTCCAGCCGCTGGCCGCGTTGGTAAACAAAACCTTTACGCATTGGTTCTAAAAAAACAAAACAAAAATGATACACTCATACAGCAATGTCGGTGTTGCCTATATTATTTTAACTTACGGTGAGTGCCTTCGAAATACTCCCGATTCTTCGCGAATGCTTGCAGATCGTTAACTTGTGTATAGTTCTTTTCACGGTTTTTGGTGGTTACGTCACAATATTATATGACATTAGCAAACGGACTAGCTGTACCATATTCGGAGCTTAACTTCCTTATACTCACTATAACAAGTAAGCAATATAAAAGCTTAACTATATTCATGTCTTATAATTCACGACCACAGCCTCCAATCACTTGTAACTATCAGCAATAATTGTCCCCATATGACTATTGAAGCAATTCCTACTCTTAAAGGTGACAACTAAATCCTTGACTTCGCGTAAGCAATTGAGAGGCGGTCAACCAATATCATAACCAAATACGATTGTTTGCGTTTTTTTTGGTGTAACTGACCACATTACACTTCACAACATTTAAAGGCAAGCTATTTATGCGACATCAGCTATCAAGCATTTTGATGTTATACTGTAACTTTCCACAATCATCAAGTGACCAAATAGAACAAAGAAGCATCAGATCGTCAACTTACTTGTGTAGGTGAAACTGGACACCCAACTAGCAAAGTAGTGCTATAAGCTTTTAGTAAAAGAACCGTTCAGCCATAAAAGCTCTCTATTGTTGTTGCCTGAACACCAAAATGCTGGCTTAATGTTGTGTGGAATGCAAATTTGCTTTCTGCAACATATTTGCTCTAAAATGAGGTGTTTTAAATATTCTTATAGCATAGTTACACAACACCTTATAGGACAAATTTTTAACTGTTGCATCAACGTTTATACAACTATTTTGTACGGCATATTTGCAGGTTAGTCAAAATGGTTATGTTGTGGCATCCATGGTAACGTTTCTAAAACAAACCCGAGCCTTGTTGTTTTGCTGTGCAAATATACTACTTTAGCCAACAAATTGCTCCCGATGGAAGCACTTATACAACTGTTGTTTAGTAATTGTTAAAGGCTGTACATATGCTAAATATGTTGGTATACAACTTCACCGTAACCTAACTTTCTGCTGCCGCATTTTTGTTAATTTGCCGTAACCAATGGTTTAAGACAAACAACGCATGCATATTGGTTGACAAGGTTTTATCAACTGTTCAACAGAAGATATAGATCCGGTACAAATTCTAGGTAAATCATTCGACTCTGTCGGTATTTCATTCCTGACATTTGTCAAATTGTTGTATAACACCTGCAGGCAACACCAAAATATTTTAATAAACTAAAGACAACATGGACGATGGCATGATTATACACAACCACTCGCCATATTGGGCAAACATTTATTCCTCTATTTGATATTAAATAATTACGTTTCAGTTCGGAATTACAGATATAAAGTGATAAACATTAGTGTAATTGTGTCTAAATATAGGATTTGTGGAAGATCTAACGCAGATAAGTTCAGTTTTCCATCTTCAAAATCTAGACATACTTTTGATCATTATCAAAATATGAATCAATTACGAAGCCCGTAGAAATTGCGTAACTACTTTGCTCGATAATCACAATAAAATTTGCTGCGCAAATAATCCAATAGCCCTATATCACAGTGTAGAAGTTTATCATATACCTGTGTATGACATTCACAATGGCCGATATGTAAGTAAACAAGATGGCTGTAATGTGTTATGTAGTTATATATTCTTCACTTCGTCTATACAATACATAAGAAATAGATTTGTTGCAATAAAGTAGAATCACGTAACAGAATAGTTGTATAGTTGACAAAAACTGAATCTTGCACCGATGCAAATGTCCTATAGCGGCTGCAAGAGGCTTACACTTTTGTTGTATAACTGTTACCTGCAGCCCTTATACAACCTCTTAAATGACTGAAGTGTCCTATTAGGTGTGCCCATTCCGCTTGTATAGCTGTTCTAAGAGGGTTTTGCCAATGTTCTTACAGTATACAATGCTGTGTAAGGAATACTGTATAATCATTCTTGCAAGTCTAATAGGAGTGATAATTGTTAGTTGGGCATCTAATTGGATATATATGGTTTATAAACGTAATGAAAAATAATGGCCCCAAGACAGACCCTTGAGGGACACCAGACGTAATCGTATAACTGGTAAATCTGAAGCTGTTGTGAATTACGTATGTCACTCGCTCAGATAGAGAGGATTTTTTAAGCAAATGGAAGTGACCCATTATGCCAAAGTTAGATAATTTGTCAAGAAGTCAGTATAAACGTTATCAATCTATACAGGGTTATCCAAATTGAGTGTCCACCATTAGTAACTTTGTTATTAGTGAAAATACAAAGTTGTTTGAATTAGCAAACTAGTAGCATTTTTAACGCTGGTAAAAATGAGAAATAAAAAAAAAACAATTGAGAGTCGTTATTTTGATTTTTTTCAGTAAAATAACATTTTTTTAAATGGAAACCCCTGTATATTATATTTTTTTCTGTTAAAGCATCAAATTTTAAACAAAAAAGTTCATAGTGACTTTTCCGCTAAAGTCAAAAATAAAGTCAAAATAACGATAAATATTTTTAATTATTTGCAGTATTATAATATTAAGACGGCTATGAAAACAACATGGCGTTCGCGATTTGACAGCATTAAGATAAGCGACAAATTGTTAAACTGGACATACTCGCAACTAGAAGGCTTTGGAAAACAATGATAAAATCAAATAATGTCAAACATTAGTGTAAATACTTGTTTATAAGCTTTATTGTGTCATTAATTTAAAGAAAAATGTTCTCCCATGAAGAAAAGTGTGATATGTTAGAATGCTATTTAGTGTGCAGAAAATACTCCTTGAGAAGCAAGAGAATACTACAGTGAATTATATCCCGCTCGCATTCAACCGTATGAACGATATTTTCTGAGACTTTATCGAAAATTTAGGGGCAACGAAAATGTTTTTGCTAAAACAAGGGCAAAAAAAGAATTCATAATAAGCGAGGCCACGGAAATTGCAGTTATTGGATATTTTGAAGCTTATCGTGAGAATTCAATAGCAGATATTTTCAAGGACTCTAATTTCAGTTATGGTACTGTTCAAAGGATTTTAAAAAAATACAAATTTATTCCGTATAAGTACCGACCAGTTCAAACGCTTTTGGCAGGGGATCCAGACAGAAGACTTGTTTTTTGCCATTGGTATCTTAGCTTCTGTCGCCAAAATGTAAATAACTTTCGTTACCTTTTATGGACAGATGAATCCAATTTTTCAAATTCTGGAATGTTTAATAGAAAAAACCACCATTATTGGTCAAGAGAAAATCTTTTGTTAGTACATCCAAGAGGCCCACAAGTCCGTTTCAGTTTCAACGTTTGGTGCGGTATAATTGGTTCAAAAATTGTTGGCCCGTTCTTTTACGAGGAAACCCTAACTGGTGAAAGATATGTGGAATTTATGTCAGAAATTCTGACTAATTTCTTAGACGAATTGAATCTTATAAGTAGACATCATCTGCATTTTCAGCAAGATGGCGCACCTGCCCACAACTCCAGAGGTACTTATCATTTTCTAAGTACTACTTTTAATGATCAGTGGATAGGAACAAATGGCCCAATACAGTGGCCTCCCAGATCACCAGATCTAAACCCACTTGATTACTTCTTGTGGGGTTACTTAAAGAACCAAATTTACAAGCGAAGGTACGATAACCTTGACGCGTTAAAGACTGCAGTTAGGGAAAAGATAACCCAGATAGATGGTAGGACCATACTTAAGACAGTTCGAGCAGTTGAAAAACGTGCCCAAAAATGTATTGAAGAACAAGGTGGTGTTTTCGAGCATCTTCTTTAAAAAAAATTGTTATTGTATTTTGTAAGATTATAAATTGATGTTGAAAATAAAGTTTGTCGATACAATTTAATTGTTTCAGATTGGAGGCCATAACTTCAACAATTTGTAACCTAGGAGAAAAGTTATTGTAAGCTTTTTTGTTTAAAATTTGATGCTTTAACAGAAAAAAATATAATATACAGGGGTTTCCATTTAAAAAAATGTTATTTTACTGAAAAAAATCAAAATAACGACTATCAATTGTTTTTTTTTATTTCTCATTTTTACCAGCGTTAAAAATGCTACTAGTTTGCTAATTCAAACAACTTTGTATTTTCACTAATAACAAAGTTACTAATGGTGGACACTTAATTTGGATAACCCTGTATTTTTAGATATACACTGTACAGGACAGAATAAGTTTGTAACTGTTGATCGCTTTTTCATGAAACCAAGCTGTTGAGTTATTAAAGTATTATGCACATGCCAATAAATTGCATCATAAATAAGAAACTTATTATTACTAGTCCTGTAGTTTTTTCTAACCTTAGATCATACTCCCTAGTATCTAGTTTGAAATAAGATGGATATTAAGATAACCCATACTGATCGATACCGATTTCCAGTGAAGAATTACTGCGGATTCAAAATCATAGTAGGTGAATCATTGCAGAGCGTATTGAAAAGATACACCTGGGCTGACGTTACACAGGTTCTCTCCGTATATAGAGACAAAAATTATTTATTGCTTGTCGATCTAGAGAAACGGAAAGTATATGTTTCAATGTTGAAAGGCGAAACTGTTGAACAACTGGTAGCAGCATACTTCCATGCTGTTTGCCTAGCTGTTGCAACTTCCATATACAACGGCGTTAACCTGGTAAGTGTGTGACTTTCGATTTTTTTGTAAAAAGTCTTGATTTAACTCTGAGACCACTCTAAACATTATCGGAATGAAAATTTCTGAGTTAGTGTAATATACTAGGCGTTAGAATCAGCTCCGAAAACTGCTTTACTTCGCGGTGACCTTAAATGTTTCCTTCAGGATTTCGGGATTATTAATTATTAAGGGCCGTTTTCTGCCAGACACCACACCTGGACACCTTTAGAGATGTAAAAAACTTAGACCCACCTCTGTTTAAAGCGACATATTCGTACATCCTCGTACAATTAAATCTTAATAACAAAGAGAGCTAGGGCAGCGTCAACACATAGATGTCCGCGGAGGTGACTGAACGGTATATTATAATAAAGTAAGATTAAAGTAAAACTGAGATGTAAGACAAAAACACGAGAAATTTTTACGAAATTGTACGTTAAAGTCATAGTAAAAACTGTACAAAGATGTCCCCAACATACGCTCTCTTAAAAGCTAGTTAATTGAGTGCACTTTTAAAGCTGTCTTGTAGCATTTTATATGCTCTTATTGCCATTGTTATTCATGAAATATCTGGAAGCATCGGGAAGGTTACTTAAAAGCTACTCCCATGGTTTCAAAGGTCATATTATCGGCGTATTGATGATTGAAGTCGGGAGACACTCCCAGAGCAATGGGACGCTAATTTTGGCGCCTACTGTATATTTTTTGGCGATCTTAATGTGTGTTTTTTATCGGTAGGATATTTACTCAAAAAGGCAACTACGCCATCCAACTCCCATAACAAGGATATATACGTTTATGAAGTCCTATGAAAGAGCTACACGTTACAGTAACATTCCAATCAACCAATTATTAGATTTTAATGATTTCGTGAAACAAGAGTATGCTATGTTTGATACTGCCTTACGTATAAACGGTAAGTTCACATGACATATAACAAATACCAATCTTATACGACTAGAGCATTATAGGAAGTGTAAATGACAACACTGCCTCAGTGCTGTCCACTCACACACGGATAATTATCGGTATGGGAAAGCATCAAATCAGTGTTGCCATTTACACATAATACTTGAAATGTATACCTGCCACTTGGACATTCCAAGGGTGAGTGGTGAGCTTACGTTCGGAGTTTTTAGCACCCGAAGGATCCATAATCATTTTTTAGGACATTTTTACGACCTTTTTTTAAATAATAGATTATAGACCCAAAGTGGCCTGTTGGACCGCCACCGCGGACAAGCAGTACTTCTTGACGGTTGTGTCATTTGAACCGGACGTTGTATTTTAAGGGCAACATTTTATGGATCAAGCATTTCTCATGGACCCGTCCTGTAATACTGGAATGTGTGAAATTCGCCTTACAGCATCCAGTATATCTGTTTGTATTTTATTTTATTTGCTATTTAGTGGCAAAAATTACGTAACGAAAACACCATTCGAAAGGCCGCTCCACACTAACGCGAGAATCTCGGCAAGAACCTCAGCGAAAATCTCGGCGAGAACTTATTTGAGTCCACACTCGCAAGGTTTTCAATACAGTTGTCGTGCTCGATGATGATGGACGCAGAATTGAATGTCGTCGACAGCAGCACCAGATTTTTCCGATTTCTTCACTTTATTCTTATACCCTCTGTAACTGGATAATAACCATTTTTTTTTGTTTTTTAATTCCCCAATGGGAAATTCCATCAAGGTACTAATACGTTTCCGAGCATCGTGGGGTTTTAGTTTAATTTTATATTCTTTTTATTACTCCACACTTGCAACTAATTTATGTCAAATGTACCACCATGTCGAATGGACTGATAGCTTTCGCGTCGTTGATTGTCACGACTGTGACTGACTGCTTCCGCCATCTGGTCGGGTATTTATCTTCAATCGATGAATTCCAGAGGTCTTCCATACCGCTTCATTGAAGATAAATAGCAGATTTATCTCTCCAGACTGTTGAATATTCGTAATGGCGTTGGGTAATTCTGGTTGCATAAGCGTCGATGTTGCGAAGGCGTTTCCTCGTTACTCAATGTCCCAGTTATTAGAGCGTTACAATTATAATATCCGATAACATTGATGTAATATTGGTTTAATTTTTTAATGTTACCGGTTTCAGGATGGAGTTTAGCTTCACATTCTTTGACGGTAGGTGAATGGAGAAGCGATTGGGAATCGCAATTCAAAAAGGATAGGTGATATGATTGAAAATCTAAATGTAACCGTATTGTCTTTCTGTAACGAATAAAGTGTATTTTCACTAAGTATTGAAGGTTTTTAATTATATCATCTGCATTTGCGAATTGGGGAATAATGTGTATAAAGCAAAAGCTATTTTTGCGTATATGCACTTCATATCTAAAGCAGAAAGTCATAAATGAACAGCTTCAGACAAAAGTAGTAGGCTTGCAAGGGGCAAAATCAGGATGGTCTTGAAATGACCTTGATTGCGACATTCAAGGTCCTTTCAAGGTCAAGTGGATATTTTCAAATAGAACCTCCCTTTTTCACATCGGAAAAGAGGGGCAAACTTCACGCCCGAACATCATCGTATGGCCATGACCTTGACCAATGCCATCAAGATCACAATAAGAAATCGTAAACAATTTGCAAGTTGGCATTGACTAAAAATTTCCAAAGGAAACTCCTCATATTTATACTGGAAAATTTTACGTTCGGATGTAACCTTGTCCTCAAGTAACATTTTAACTAGACACGACTCCGAGTTCAAGGTCACATCCAGACGTAAAATATCCTTTTTTCATTTCGAGTAAAACAAAGAGTTTTTCGAAGTTTTCTCTTGACCTTGAACGCCAAGGTCACCTTTGGATGATTCCCACACACCTTACCACTGTACTGTCGAACATTTTTACTACGACAAATTGTTTTCAATTTCTCTATTTGACCTTGAATTGTCAAAGTCGTGACCAACATGATCCAAGGATGTGAAATTTGATCCTCTTTTTAATTCCGATGTGAAAAAGGAGGGATTCTATTTAGCAATATTCACTTGAACTTGAGATGAGCTTGATGTGTTAGTCAAGGTCATTGTCCAGCTTACCGTCAATTTGACCTCTAGAAACGCTACAACTTTTGTTTGAAACTGCATATTCAGACGGGGAGACTGAAATGGGACAGCATGGGTATGGTGCTGTCTCATCCTCATTAGGAACCATCTGCACGGTATAAGATGGTATAGGGCACACAAGTAATTGCTGATGACGATAAAGTGGCAAAGTACGTGGCCGGTTCTAGAAGCAGGTGGTACTTTTGTGCCATTTATCTTCAAAAGCAGAAACACATTCCGAGCTTATAAAAAACTGCAAAATAACAGAAATCATATATATTTTAAAATAACAATTAATACAAATCACACATAACACAGACATGATATCACTTTTCAAAACAATATAAATAAATAATTCGTTAATTGTAATATTCGCTAGAATTTGAGCTATCGTAGAATCATCGGTAGGTCAGTTTTTTAGTGTTGCGTGGCCGTTCAGCTCCATTTCTCGTCTGATCTGCAGTTGGTGCATATACGATAGGAAACAGCACCACACCAAACTGCAGGCGCTCACTACTGGAACTCTGTTCTTCTCTGGTACGTAGCAGAAGTTTAGAGTTTGCATTGGTGGCCAAAAACATATTCCTACCTAAAAATAAGGAAACAACTTGCTTTAGTTATATAGATATTTAAATAAAACGCGAAATAGTCGAGGGCAGACGTTTCTTAGCTATGCGTCTTGACGTATTTCAGTGTCGACCTCAATATATTTTTCAGTTTGAACTGATACAACATTTGACTGTATCGGCGTCCCATTCTAGCATCAAAATACAATAACATAGTTTTTAACATTCCATATCAGTACGCTATGTAATCAAAACTTTGCGATCAGCTCTTGGACTATTACTGGTATACAAATAAAAACAGCTATGTTGGTTTGGCGATTTGCTTATAGATGGCTCTGCATTATCAGAGGCGGTGTTGCCAAACTACCATGTAATGTTAAGAAAACGCTATATTTATTCGGAGCTTAATGCAGATCAATTCTTTTCACGGTTTTTGATGTTGTAAAGTTAAATAGATATGTGATAACTTACAGGTTTTGAGAGCAACTCCTCTCGAGAAAAGTGTGAAACTTATTGAAAGAGAAATAAATTGCAAACAAAATATTTACGTTAAAAAATCAATTTTTGTTTCCAGGCAAAATTATATCATACGTCACTTTGCAATATACCATGTAATTTTCCACACTCTGGCGCTTTAAAAAAACGTAGAGGGGTGCACACACCCCGTATGCTGGAGATTTGTTATATTTCAATAGAGTCTTAGGGATATATTAGATCAACATTCAAACAAAATGCAGAAAATCATACTTTTCTGGGACGCGTCCTTTTTGTTCCACTTGTTTCATTTTCAGTTCGTGCATGTACGATAAAAAGCAAGTCCACATCAAGCTGCAAATGCTTAACACAGGCACTCTGTTCTTTTCTGGCACGTAGTTGAAGTTTGCAGTTTGCAATATGGGCCATACGCAAACTCCTACCTAAAATAGAGGGTTAGAGCCAAGAAAAATCAAACTGTTAGTAGTTCGGTTAATCTAAAATCTCTATTAATACAATTAGAAAGTCAAAATGCAAGCACGATGCAAGTTTCGATAGTATATACCTTCCAAGTTGGCAAGAATTTGGCCTCCACTTCCTTTCTGGCTTCTGATACTGATTTACCTTCGAGTAAGCTCATACCGAAAAAGAAACAAATTAAAGCTGCGGGGCCGTATGTTAGCTGTTCCACTAAGGCCTAAAAAAATGCATGGGTCAAGCTAGTTACTATATTACGAATATTACTTCATTTATTTGTAAGGCATATCTCAGGAGGCTGGGCCTCGGAAGTTACAAGACTCCATGTTCGGGATAGTTGCAAGAAAGATCCAAATATGCAGATTTTCCCACATCTCCGCTTATATACATAGCCAGTTTTAGCACTTAAGGTTGTAAATAGATTGTTCACATTACTAGATACCTACTTTTGGTGATTGGGAATTTCGACAATAAAATATACGAAGTATATATATATATATATATTTTCCGCCTTTTGTTGGGTACTTCGACAATATTTAAGCAAAGAGGACTCTTTATACTTTTTTAATTCTCTCTAGCTTTCAATGGACTTTGCCATCATCATCAGGAGCTGCAATTACAATGATAACAGTAGCAACAAAAGTGTAAAATGAATTTAAATTGACTCAACTTACAGTAGTATGTGAGGATGTTGCTAATTGTTGTTTACGTATAGGATGAGGGAAACGTCCAGTAACATGGTGAGAGCTGGATAGATGGTACAATGGTCAAAATTATATAAAATATGACAAGAACAAGTTAAAAACAGATTAAAAATTATTTAAAAGGACATTAGAGCATTACATCGAGAAGCCACTTGATGATTGCTCAAAATGGTGGTCATGGAATAATGAGTGAGATGAACCCTTTGACAGAAGGCCGAAGGTTGTCAATGTCTGTGTTGAAAGATGGAACGAATTGTGGGCGTGTGTCAATGTGCCAACGTTGCCAAATCACTTCAGATGATGTGATTTTCAGAATGTTATGTAAGAAATTGTTAAACCGACCAGAGGCAGTTGAATAAACTATATTTTAATTAATGGGAATTTAAATTAACAATTATTAATAAATCGTGAGAAATTATTAGATTTTGAGTGGAATGAAATTTACTGGTGGAATCGGCAAAACACAGATTCTATTTATGGTTGTGAAGAGTCGAAATTTGGGGAGATATGTAAGTTCTCCAATTTTTCGCAATTTAGCAAATATGAGTAAATGACACTCAGTTGTTTAACATCTGTCTTTTTGTTGATACAGTTGTTATTCATGAAAATGTGGGACATTTCCAGGAATAAACGTTTGAAAAGGTGTTTTTCTCTATCAAGAACTTTGATACTTGTGTAATTCATTATTCCATGACCACCATTTTGTGCAATCATCAAGTGGCTTCACGATGTAATGCTCTAATGTTTTTTAAATAATTTTTAATGTTTTTAACTTGTTCTTGTCATATTTTATATAATTTTGACCATTGTACCATCTATCCAGCTCTCACCATGTTACTGGACGTTTCCCTCATCCTATACGTAAACAACAATTAGCAACATCCTCACATACTACTGTAAGTTGAGTCAATTTAAATTCATTTTACACTTTTGTTGCTACTGTTATCATTGTAATTGCAGCTCCTGATGATGATGGCAAAGTCCATTGAAAGCTAGAGAGAATTAAAAAAGTATAAAGAGTCCTCTTTGCTTAAATATTGTCGAAGTACCCAACAAAAGGCGGAAGCTTTAATTTTTCACATAACTGGTCTAGACGACAATGACCACGTCTCAAAAAATATATATATATACACAAATGTTTATTAGAAAATTATTATAGTTCATATGGTATTTATTGATTACGATATAACTCATCAGTGTACCGTAAATCAAACATGGATGTTTCATTGTCTTTTAAAATGATATGGTGCTTGAAGTTCTAAAAAGTAGAGATGATTAACAAAGTCAAAAACTGTTTATTACATCCCTATCAGACTTGAAATGTAGCATTAGCAGCCATTTTGCTTGTAAAAAATCACATTAAAATACTGCTCTGTCTACCTGGCGTTGACGGATCCGTCAGAATTGCATGTCACTTGTCAATATGGGGAATTTTGAAATATCACTAGAAAATCTGTTATTCCATCGTAACGAATACTATTGAAAAATACAGTAAAATGATTACCTTTGTGATGGAAGTTCGCAAGTTGGTCGTAGGCCATATGATGGACGATACCCTGATCCATCCATACAGTGTCGGCGCAGTGAAAAGGGCTCCGTATAAGCTAAATCTCAGCGCGTGCATCCAGTCATAGTTCTCCCATGTTTTACCAGCAATTGTTTGTTGGATGATACAAGATGTCGGCCATATTGTTCCGTAGGATAGCATACCTCTTATCACAGGGTGGCGATTCGTGAACGCGACGAATCGAGATAATACTGCTACCATCTTTGGATCGTTCAGATGGGGCTACAAAAAATGAGGTGTGTTAGTATAACACTGCAGATTTCTTTGTAGTTTCATGCTCGAGTTGCGTCGGACGTCAAATTCACAGGTTTTTTAAGAACATACTGTTAAATATTGAACCTAAAAATTTAAAATAAAAGTGGCCAAGAGAAATTGCTGGAAATTATTTTTAGATCCTAAAATGACCGCTGGGGTAGGTATGTTGATTATTAATTTTTGCAAAATAATTGCGTTTGAAATCTTGAAATTCGAGTGACGGAACCTGAAAATAATTTCAGCAATTTCTCTTGGCCACTTTTAGCATATAATTGTAATAGCGGTTGCGAAGATCAGCCAGCTTTCTTTATTATTGACCCGGTACAGTTCCAAAAACTGGTTGCGTCCATTACACAGTAGTATTTTTGCAATTCTACTGAAATTGACCTTAACTACGCGTTCTCAAATTCTATTCAAAATATTCTACGCCCTAAGTATTTTGAATCTAATGAAGGATATATTATTTTAAATATGCGAGTTATCAAAAACTATTTTATTTCATTTATTTTTTACTTTTTAGTATTTATGATGTCAAATAACTAGTTTCGTAATTTCTAAGTAACTTTCAGATATTTTATTAACAGGTCTTCATAAAACTTCTAACTTTATTTGTATTATAAAATTTCAGTAGATATAAATCGATATTTTGCGGCAATCGCCATATCGAATTTAAAATGACGTTATTTGCTTCATATTTCCTTTATTTAATACTCATAACAGTGACTATGGAAATTATAAATCGCCATTCTGTGCTGGCCGCCGTACTGGATTCAGAATAGCATCGAGTTGTTTATGTTGTTTAAAGCCCTTTAATTTGATGCCTCTCCTCGACCCCCTCTAAATCCGGCACTGGCAAAGCTAGTTGAAGTTACTGTTTGGCAGTTAAAAACAAAATCCTGAAACGAAGCGTCAACAGCGTTGCCACGTAGGGTGCCGTTCCCCCAGTTTGTTGGCATTGTTGTATCTTTCCGTGAATTTGAGGGCGTAATCTTCCGGGGGATTTATTTGAGAGCAATATAAACGTTTGGGTATTATTTATTTCCAAGCAACCATTCCAACGTTTATAGCTTTATTCAATCACACAACAAAACATACAAAACTGTAGTCGATCGCGTTAGTATTGATCAGTGAAAAATAGTAAGACAACATATGCGACGATGATAGCTTAAATACGATTTAAATATATATGTATTATAATATGCTTTCATTCTATTCGGCTCACCTCGCAACCCTGTGCGGCACTCGCCATCGCCACCGAACGAAATATGCAGAGAAATCCAAATCCTCCTATCACTGATGAAGAATAGAAAAGCGCGAGAAACGTGGGATACGTATGTTGCAGTGTTACATGGACTTCTCTGCGTAAAGCCTAGTTCATATGGACGCGAATCGCCATTGTGAATTAAACAAATAAGACTCCTATTGGTCAATTTACTGCGCGATAGAAGTGTCAATTCAATTTCCTTGCGAATCGCAAATTTTAAATTCTTGGTGTCCGGAATATTATAAATTTATCATTTTCTTGGGATTTTTGCCTATGAATTTTCTGTCAATGCTGTCAAACCGAAGGTTGACGTATGCGCAATTATTTAGTTTGTTTACTTCATTTTCGGTTGTTCTTCGTATTTCCCTGAGAGTGTTCTGTGTTTGTCGTCTGTGTTTGTAGTTTGTATTATTTCTTCTTTTCATCATTAAGACTCATTTCTTGGCATAAATTATGAAATGCCCCTTGGTGTCTTCTGCAAAATTTCTCAAATATCGATCGCTCGTGGCAAAAGGAGGAATCCACAGTTTTTTGTTGAAAGACATGTTCATCACACTGTTGGAGTTATGGTTTGGGGTGCTATATCCAGGTCACCTTTAATCTTCATCAGAGGTAACATGAACGCGCAGCGTTATATCCACGAAGTTCTAGAACCCCATCTTTTACCCTATCTTGACACCCTGGCAGATCCAACTTTCCAACAAGATAATGCCCGACCACATGTTGCAAGAGTCACAATAGACTTCTTTCAACATAATGATGTCACATTGTTACCATGGCCACCAAGATCTCCCGACTTATCCCCAATTGAGCACGTGTGGGATATGATGGGTAGGAGATTGCTCAATTTGCAACGTCCTCCTCAGACTCTAGAAGCATTTCGAGAGGAGTTGGTGGTTGCCTAGAATGAGATACCACAGGAGGACATTGACCACCTGATCAGAAACATGCCTAGACGCGTTGGAGAATGCGTAGCACATCAGGGTGCATCCACACATTATTAAAGGTCAAAGGGCTTTAAAGCAGTGCAATCATTTTGAAATTTTTATCATTTACTTATCATGCTTCATTAAGTACTTATACAAAATTTTATTAAAATAAAACCATTTAAACTGGGTGTTCGGATTTATATGTCACTTAGTATATGATATTTTATTCACCCAGGTATTTTTGTTATGATTATTTACCCAGAGAAAGAAAAGCTGCTTCTCAGTGGAGCAACAGTGGTGATTTCTCCGGTTGTTATTAAAAAAACATATTCTCGTTATGATACCGAACAACTTCCTGGCCCTGATCTGCTACTCAACAGTTAAACGAAGTGGTAAAAGTGAAAGACAAAAACAATTATAAATAGTGAAGGCGCATCACAGCTGTGACAGCTCAATTATTTTATTAAAATAAAACCATTTAAACTGGGTGTTCGGATTTATATGTCACTTAGTATATTTTTGGTGTCTACAGGTCTACATATGGTTGTCACAAATTAATTACAATACGCACAGAATTGACAGAACGAGCAAACAAGCCTAACTTCAGGTACTAACATCCCAGTATGCCTCCGAAAAATAAAAAACAAATGTTTTTAAAATTATTGCGAAATTCGCGACTACATGAACGATATGAATTTTCAGCAACCGAATTCGCGTTTTTATGAACTAGGCTTAAGAGATGTACGTAGCTACAACAGAAGCGCCACAGCGCCATCTGGTGTAATAGACGAGAACGTATTTCGGCGGTAACACAAAATACAAAAGCAAGCTGGATGAAGCTTCGAACTGCTTTGTTTTCCAAATCTCAATCTCGATGTTCTCATCTGTTTTCTGTTTTGATCTATGTTTCCTAGCAACAAATATTCGAAAATATATGAGACAAACTATTGAGTTGGCCAAATTATGAAATTAAGTAATATTTTGTCAATAATTAAAATCATACACAAGTATGAAGCTCAAGTGGAGTGGAAACTGAGTAATAAACTATTGAGATTTGATCCTTACCCTTATCACTAATATCGCGATTTGGAGTATTTAGCTATCACGAAACTATTGACATAAATAAAAATGTATTTAACGTTACTCACCTATTCAACATGAACAAATTGACTATCTTGAACGATCAGCTATTGTCATCGAGTGACAGAAGAGGTAGATGTGTTGGTGAAAGCCCCACAATTCAGACTACACCGTAGACGACTAGACGACGATCATTGTCAAAAAAAGACGCAATTCCTATTTTGCATGTGCCAATTTTCCGAAACCCCACTGGCGATGAATGTAATCATTATTATTTATATTTGTAATGCTTCGCTGTTACGTCACAACTGTTCACGCACTTTAGATGCACGTGTCCGCGCGCCCTGTTGCCGAGCTGTGCCAGATTTCCCGACTCGTGCGGTATTATTGATCATTAAAGCATATTGAATAAATACTACACTTGACACTCACACCTCAAAACGGTTTATGCGCGTGATTTAATTCCATCGCTTTACGCTAAACCGCTTTGACGTTTACATGTAAACCCGGACACAACAGTGGCGGACTAAGCCTATCTCGGAGGTCGGTGGCGGAAAAAATAGATTTATTATGAAATTGATAATTCTAGAATGGACAAAAAATCAGTAACGCAAATTCATAAAAAAAAACGTTTATTTATAATGTTTTCTTGCACTTTTAATCATATAATTATTGTAATTACGGGCTACAAGATTTCGCATACCTAAAATAATAATAGCGAAGAGAATAAATGAATTGAGTTCCATCTATGCATTGGCAAGGGCGTGTGAATTGCCTTAGGCAGTTGAGAGTCGCATCTGATTTTTAATCCTGACAAAATACGCATTCCTGTTTACTGTCTAGTGAAAAAGTAACGTTAATCCACTTGGCAACCTCCCGCAGACCAGCGGTATAAAGTTCAAAGGAAATACACCGTCAATGGTTCACAGGGGATAACTATCAACATTCCTAAAACAATTTACTGATTAGATAAACCGCAATTTATATAATACAATATCAGTTGGACGAGATTGGAGATATATGCTACGTGGGAGAGTTCATTCAGCTTTTGATTGCTTATTATTTGCTGTTCAAAGTTGATAATATTTAATCAAATGTATTTAAAATTTCAATTTGTGCAAGCTATATAATACTGGTTGCGTTCATCTAAATACACCATACCCTAGTAATCCCTGCACTGAGCATCAATTTTCAGGCTTTCAAGAACTCATTTTTTAATTCGTATATTGTTTTTTATTTTTGACATATCTGTTTTCTTTTAATTTTGCAAAGGTTGCGTGGAGGCGCACGCTTTGTGGACTCCATCCTGTAATAACCCCAATAATAACATTCATTATTGTTATTATTAAACGTAACATCTATAACTCAAGGGATGCTATTAGTGTGCCGCCGTAGACAAGATACTAAGAAATCGCCATGCTAGGGTGACAAAAACTTGATTCCTAGTGTTATTGTGTTTAGTCTTTTGATCCGAAATGCCATATGGTTTGTTTATACAGAGAAATCCATACAGGTCGCACCGAAATTTGTTTGAGAAAAACTCTCGGACACGTCAATTTTGATTTCTATGGTGACGTCTTAAATACGATAGGATACACAAGTCAACGTTCATCAACGGTAGGGCAGGGACTAAAGGTATGGCCTGTTTGACTGACTTGGTCCGTTAAATTTCTCTGTTGTACATGTACATGACTTTTTCAAAGAGGATTTAAACTCAACCCATTATGAACTGATGACTGGAATGCATAGCAAGTGCAAAGTCAACCTACTTGACGGCATTTTTCCCGTAAATGTTACGGGCCGCAGTTTTATTGATCACTGTTGTCCTCAGCGCTTGTACCGCAACACGTTGTACATGTTGCGTCGCAAGTTTGTTGCAATCGAAACTTACCCTAATGAATCAAATTCATTTGATGCTCGTAATGTCTCATATTGTTATTGCATACAGTCTGAAAACCAGATACAACTAGTATCGTATTATTCAGTAATACGGTACACAAATGCATCAATCAAAACTGGTATCCTACAATTGAAACTGGTTACGTAAAAAAATTATTTATTAATGTAGAAATACAGTGTAAAGTGGATTAAACTATGAAGATTGATCCGAGGCTGCAAATTTTGCTATGACTTCTGCTTCTTTTACACATTTGTTTTCATAACAGACCAAATTTTCGTCGCACATGATTTTGGCGGGTTCCGGGCTTTGTATGGTTAGCAAATCACACGGTTCGCCTTCTTCTGTAACACAAGGAAAGCATTTTTAACATAGATAATGAATTGCAACACGTCCATAGAATTGGATATCGAGAGTAATAATAATAACAGTAATAATAATAATAACAGTAATAATAATAATAATCATACTCCACATTATTGAGGAGTTTAGCTTGATGGATATTCTTCCACTTAACCAGAATATGGACGAAACATAATAAACATTTACACATTCAACATAAAATAATTACAGAACAGTTTTAATATTATAATATTTACAAGCTTAGCAAGCCAGAAAGAAGATATTCAAAAAAGTAGCACTAGAAACAAAAACGAATGACTTAGAATAAGTACGACAACTTGATTTGCATAGCCTTTTCTCTCCTTCAGAAAGGCTGGGGCATTTCTAGACTTCTACTGTTCCATGTCAGCGTCAGCACACTCTTATTGTGAGGCCATGTTTCCTTTTTGAATTGTACGAGTATAAATCAAAAGCCTGAACAAATTGTTGCAAATAGAAATGTCTAACATAACCTCAAAATAGAGAACTGACACGGAACAGTAGGAAACTCTGAAAATCAAGCAAGCCATAACGGCGTCCTACATATTGTATAAAGGACTGTCCTTACGACCCTAGAAAAATATTAAAACAATACCTCAAGCATTAAGAGAAGTTTGCATCTCTAACAGCTGTTTCCTAACCCATTTTTTAAGCAAAAGTAAACTTTTCTCTTTGTTACACGTTAGACGACATCCGTAAATCGGACCACTACCCTGCTCAGCAGGTACACAGACATTGAAAATACATATGAAACGCTACTGAATGTTCCAAGTTTTGTTTTTGAGATCTTAAGTGATGTTTGGCGACCCTGGATTTTACTCTTTACCTCCACGGGAGAAGTCTGGTAATATTTTGAGGAGAGGGCGTGGAAAAACGTACCACGTCACTCTCGAACTTATTACAGCACATTTTTAGCGCGAAATTTTACGTTTGAGAAAGTGAAAACACTTTTTGGAAAACAATGTTTGACAACGTTTGCTTGTTGCTGTCAACTTTCGTCTCTTATCACTACCACTTAATGAAATTTCGTATACTGAAATATATCATGTTTCTTTATAATAAACAAATTATCCTATATCATACTTACGAAGAACGTTGACACATATACTGCAACAACCACAAACCCCCAGTTTACTCTTCTGACCTGGTCCACATTTTTCAGGCACGCAATCAACTCTAGAGCAAAAGTCTTTAGTACAAACAAGGCTATGTGCCACCTGTATCACATATACAACCAAAAATAAAGTTAGAAATCGACCCATTGTGGAATGTCGCACAAGCAAACTATGGTCCATCGGAGTTTTGAAGCAAATGACACGTAATCATCCGCTTTAGACTGCTTCTAATTTAGTTACTTGTATGCAAATGTTGAGTCACAACTAGTTATGCTTGTAAACAGAAATATTGGTCAAGCACAACACATTTTGACGTCTATCAGCTGATAGTAACAACCTAACAGCTACGTTGCCACGTTGGCTGGTTTAGATTTCCTGGTTTAATAGTCGATATGAAAATAGAACAGTAAAACGCCCTGTTGGAAAATAAAGGAAACAGCAATACGCGTTAATATTTCGGGAACCAGTTTTCTGCAAGGGATAAATCTTCAAAGACTACGAGGGGGTATTTATATCTAGTTTAAAAAAATGTGGAGAAAAGGCGCGGACTGATTTCCAAAGGGTGTTTTTGCAGGGCAATGCGCCAGCGCACAAAGAGTACGTTTCGATACCAAATTTCGCGATTTGATGGAGCGCTCTCCTTATTCACCTGGCACCTTCTGATTATTGTGTGTTTCCAAAGCTGGAACAGTTTAAAAGGTCGCAAATTTTGGTGATCGAATATGTGGAAAGTTGGTTGCGGACCAAGAGGAAACGTTTTAACTAAAGGTTTTTAGAAACTTTACAGGATCGATGTAAAAAGTGTGTTGAGCTGAAATGGGACTTGTTGAATAATAACATATTTTCGTTCCATATTTTCAGTGTTTCTGAAAACGGATAAGAATATATCAATATTCCCTCGTATATTGTCATCTTTGATGAACCGCTACGTTTCGAACAACATTTTCCATTTTTCTAATAAGGAAAAATGTCGTTGAGTATTAATCATAAGCTCGTCACTTGTCAGTCTTAGACTCTAGACGCGTGAATTGGAAATATTTCTCTATCATTCATCAAATTTTAAGGACAAAGGTACGGGAAAATCTATGATGTACGAAATATGTCTAATTGGTGGGTAGAATTATCGAGGTCGGAAGTGTATAAATATACTGACGCCAGAAAATTGATATTAACTCTTCCTCACCCCCTATCACCACAACCCCCCGTGTTTAAACCCTACAAATATTTTTCCTAAAATGATCAGGAGTCTCTCATACGTCAAAAAAACGGAGATTGAGATATTTTTTTCGTTTCTTGCCTTAGTCCTTGGAATAGTAGTGACCTTGTGTAAAAATTTCACCCAAATCCGAGCTGTACTTTCTCAGTTTATAGGCCGGACAATGATTTGCAGACAGACCGAGTCGATAACGGTAATGCAGTTGCCATTATTTTGCCTGAAGAGTATGACCTTGGCGTTTCCACTTCACGCATAAGAGGTTCTATCCCTAAGGCTGTTGAGGTGGCTGCTAGCGCAATGCTCCCCCCACTTCCCAAGTAGTTTCCTAGCTCACTGGCAGCGTTATTACGTAAAAAAAAAACCCATAGCTCCTAGTGAGCAAATAGTTCATTCCGCTATTGCTAGCTGTGAGCGTCACCCATAGCGCCACCTATGAAGGAATGTCTCAACGAAATGCTAAACGAACATGCTACAAGCATGAATTGTTGGTTGCAGAATGCCAAGATCGTCTGTAGAGCATTGAAAAGATGTGACAGAAAGAAGATTGGTTGAGTAGCAGAGTAGCAAGATTGCATCTAGATGATTATGTGTATAGGTCTGCATGTGTATAAAATCAGTGATATTTTTTATGTGAGGAAATTATTACTGAATATGCTGCCAATGAAGTATCAAAGCCAGTTCACAGGAAAATTAGGAATTACGCATCACACACAAAACATAATCGTAATGCCTGACATCTAGGGGCTTATTTGTATTTTCTACTTGACACGGCAAAATAAATTTCTATAAAATTTAAAAGAATAGAAATGAAAGATAATGTAAAATATAATAACCTTTTCACGTTTCATAGATATTCCTGTCTGTAGCTCATTTTTTCACCTGTTAGTTGTAATATACTTCACCAACTAGGGATTTTCTTTTTATCTCTCATTTTTCTACAGCCATTTATCTGAAAAAAGGGCGCATTCTCCAGTAACTGAACGGTTTGAACCGAACAACACCTTAGTATTTGTTCAAATTATTTGATATTCTGAGACTTTTTAATTATCCACGTTGCTTTTCTGCTAGAATATGAAATAAAAATTAAAAACATTTTATGTGTACTAACAACAACATTCGTCACAAATAAACTCTCCTCTGTCCAAGTACGCGATACATCACTGAAGCCACCAATTGTAACATTCCACAGATGATCCAGTCTTTGGATTGGGAACTCTAGTAGACTTCCTTGTGGTTCTTCAGGTATTAGGTACTTGTTATTGTCGTTCGTGTTTAAGACTCTGTTTTTTGCCTTTTCCTATTCCTGAACCCTTACTTCCCTTTCCTTTGCTCTGTTCAATTGTATTTCGCTCTCCTTTCCCTTTTTTCTTGCCGCTTATGCCATCCACTTTTAATTATGCAGTAAGGAAACTTTACTCTATCCTTTTTATTTTTTTTTCAAATCCACGAAGTGCAAGCTGTTCCTTCTGCTATCTTTTATGTCTGGCTTTGTTAGTTGATGGTTTTGGCACTGCCAGTTCCCCGACGATGATTTTTTGGACCCGAAAGGTATCTTCGACGAAGATACATATGTTTTTATAAGCATCCAGTCTCATCACAGTTCGCTCATCATTTTTACTCTCTAGGAATTTTCTCACTTCAGTGAACCCTTGGGTTATGCTCCGGTTTATTGCAGTAGCTCGTGCTCTAGAAATAACTTCATCATTTGTGTGTCCAATTGCTGGTGTCGATTCAATTAGTGGTGCCAGTATCCTATGGTGCCAAAAAACCCGATATAATGCCACTTTTCAAGATCCTTAATACTCCTGCTTCTGGAATCGCCTCATATTCAGAGTGTAAACCTTATGATAGCCATTATTTAAATGAGTGATAAACGAAGCAAAAAGTTTCATATAACATGGAGGTCAAAACGGCATTTTTTTTTATAGAAAAGCGACTTTAAAATCTGACAACGCCGCAATGTCAGACGCAAATTACGACAGAACGCAGTGTAAATAAATAAGGAGTTTGTTATTTTTGGCTCTTAAGTATTATTTCATTATTTGATAATGTACTCGTAAAATGAAGACAATTAAGCGCTTTACCTGGCTTGTGAAAGTTTATTGAACGCATTAAAAAATCCACTTTATTGCAGTAGCTCGTGCTCTAGAAATAACTTCATCATTTGTGTGTCCAATTCCTGGTGTCGATTCGATTAGTGTAAATAAAGAAGGAGTTTGTTATTTTTGGCTCTTAGGTATTATTTCATTATTTGATAATGTACTCGTAAAATGAAAACAATTAAGCGCTTTACCTGGTTTGTGAAAGTTTATTGAATGCATTAAAAAATCCACTTATAAATAGGGAATACAATTTTGATACATACATTGTTTTTCTTTTTAAAACCCACACTGCACTTTTTTTTCAAAGAAGGTGTTCAAAATGTCGTCCTCCACTTTCCACACAAGCTTCATTACGACGAACCCAGTTTCTTCTTACTCTAGGTCCTCGAAGTTGTCCATTTATTATTTCAGCCCATTATTTTGCGTGAAGAGTATGACCTTGGCGTTGCCACTTCACGCATAAGAGGTTTTATCCCTAAGGCTGTTGAGGTGGCTGCTAGCGCAATGCTCCCCCCCACTTCCCAAGTAGTTTGCTAGCTCATTGGCAGTGTTATTACGTAAAAAACGATATAATGTAAAAAAAACGATAGCTCCTAGTGAGCAACTAGTTCATTCCGCTGTTGCTAGCTGTGAGCGTCACCCATAGCGCCACCTATGAAAGAATGTCTCAACGAAATGCTAAACGAACATGCTACAAGCATGAATTGTTGGTTGCAGAATGCCAAGATAGTCTGTAGAGTATTGAAAAGATGTGACAGAAAGAAGATTGGTTGAGTAGCAGAGTAGCAAGATTGCATCTAGATGATTATGTGTATAGGTCTGCATGTGTATAAAATCAGTGATATTTTTTATGTGAGGAAATTATTACTGAATATGCTGCCAATGAAGTATCAAAGCCAGTTCACACGAAAATTAGGAATTACGCATCACACACAAAACATGTTCGTAGTGCCTGACATCTAGGGGCTTATTTGTATTTTCTACTTGACACGGCAAGATAAATTTCTATAAAATTTAAATGAATAGAAATGACGTTTCATAGATATTCCTGTCTGTAGCTCAGTTTTTCACCTGTTAGTTGTAATATACTTCACCAACTAGGGATTTTTTTTTATCTCTCATGTTTCTACAGCCATTTATCTGAAAAAAAGGGCGCATTCTACAGTAACTGAACAGTTTGAACCGAACAACATCTTAGTATTTTTTCGAATTATTTGATATTCTGAGACTTTTTAATTATCCACGTTGCATTTCTTGCTAGAATATGAAATAAAAATTAAAAACATTTTATATGTAGATACTAACAAAAACATTCATCACAAATAAACTCTCCTCTGTCCAAGTACGCGATACATGACTGAAGCCACCAATTGTAACATTCCACCGATGATCCAGTCTTTGGATTGGGAACTCTAGTAGACTTCCTTGTGGTTCGTCAGGTATTTCTTGTTATTGTCGTTCGTGTTTAAGACTCTGTTTTTTGCCTTTTCCTATTCTTGAACCCTTACTTCCCTTTCCTTTGCTCTGTTCAATTGTGTGAAGTTGTCCAAAACGGACGCAGGAAAGTAAACGCATATTAAAACAAGAAAGATTGATATTCAAATCAAGTTGGGTACTTTATTTTGAAGGTTCATTTATACCATTTATGTATGAAAAGTAATATCGCTCAAATGTTCACCACGACTGGATTTACAGACGACCACGCGATGGTCGAGATTTTCAATGACAATTTGCAACATGGTCGGTTCTATGGCATTTATCTCGGCAATGATGTTGTTTTTGAGTTCTTTGCTTTTCAAATGTCCCCATAAAAAGAAGTCCAAGGGAGTCAAATCGCACGATCTTGGTGGCCATGGCACATTTCCTCTGCGCGAAATCACGCGATCACCGAAGAAGGACTGCAATCGATGGATATTGACGTTGGTTGTGTGGCATGTTGCACCGTCTTGTTGGAAATAAACATCGTCCATATCCATTCCTTCAAGTTATCATCTATCATTACGTGATATCGCTCAGAATTGACGCTAACGGCGTCCCCGGCCGCATTTTCGAAAAAGTAAGGTCCGATGATGCCTTTTGACCACAATGCACACCACACAGTCACTTTTTGAGGATGCATCGGCTGCTCTTGATACTCACGGGGAGTTTCGTTCGCCCAGATGCGGCAGTTTTGCTTGTTTACCGTCCCATTCAAAGTGAAATGCGCTTCGTCGCTGAACATGATCTTCTCTCTCCTTCACAACAGCAATATTTTTCGGTGTGCGAACGCTACTTGGCCGGCCAGAGCCTGGCAGATTTGCCACAGAACCTGTTGCCTCGAATTTACGCACCAGACGACCGACGGTTATTTCGTTTGGGCGGTTGTTGCGACCGAAATGTTCACGAAGCGCGCGAAACAAGTTTTTTATTTTTGCACCATTTTTGTAGTGCTCTTGAATAACTTTAATGCGGTCTTCAATCGAATACGACTCCATAGCGATCAATGGTAAACATTCAACTAACAAAATGACATGTCGGTGACAGAAAACAAAGATGGCGTCTATGTCAAATTGACGTTTACTTTTCTGCGTCCCTATTGGACAACCCTTTATTTCGCTCTCCTTTCCTTTTTTTCTTACCGCTTCTGCCATCCACTCTTAATTATGCAGTGAGGAAACTTTACTCTGTCCTTTTTATTTTTTTTTCAAATCCACGAAGTGCAAGCTGTTCCTTCCGCTATCTTTTATGTCTGGCTTTGTTCGTCGATGGTTTTGGTACTGCCAGTTCCTCGACCATGATTTCTTGGACCCGAAAGGTATCTTCGACGACGATATATTTTTATAAGCATCCAGTTTCATCACAGTTCGCTATCGTTTTTACTCTCTAGGAATTTTTTCAATTCAGTGAACCATTGGGTTATGCTCAGTTTTATTGCGGTAGCTCGTGCTCTAGAAATAACTTCATCATTTGTATGTCCAATTCCTGGTGTCGATTCGATTAGTGGTGCCAGTACCCTATGGTGCCAAAAAACCCGATACAATGCCACTTTTCAAGATCCTTAATACTCCTGCTTCTGGAATCGCCTCATATTCAGAGTGTAAACCTTATGATAGCCATTATTTAAATGAGTGATAAACGAATAAAAAAGTTTCATATAACATGGAGGTCAAAACGGCATTTTTTTAGAGAAAAGCGACTTTAAAATCTGACAACGCCGCAATGTCAGACGCAAATTACGTCAGAACGCAGTGTAAATATAATAATAATAATATTTATTCACTCAATGTACAAAGATAACAAAAAATATGAGTAAATAAATATAAAATCAAAACAGGCCCAATAGAAGGCATCGCCTGTACATGGACCAATAAATTTAAGTTGAAACTGTAGAATGCAAATGACAAAAAGGACAAAAATTAGCCACAGTAGATTATGTATTTAGTTGATGTTCGTATTTATGAGTTTATGAATTTCAGTCCGAGATATAGAATGTAGCCACTTTTTTAAATTTCTTTTGAAACAATTTCCGAAACGTAAATCTTTTAAGTCTTTAGGTATAATTTCATAAAATTTAGGCGCTAAATAGAGATATGATCGCTGCATTATAGATTTATGCGGTTGAGGAACTACTGTGCCACGAATTTTGTACCTGGTATAATGATTATGTTTAATTTTTTGGTCGGTGTTTACAAATTTATGGTAGTGAGTGATACTGTGTAAGAAATAAAGCTGTCTTATATCATACATTCGAACATCTGCGTATAATTTTTCAGTGGGATAAAGTTTCGGTTTTTTAAATATCATTTTTAGAATACTTTTTGGAAAAACATCTAAATTATAGATATGTGAGGAACATGCAGCTCCCCATGCTAATATACCATATGTGAGATGAGGTTCAATCAGTGCATGGTATAATGTTCGAAGATATTTTTCTGTCAATATATTCCCAAGGTATTTAATTTTGTAGGATACAAATCTAACTTTCTTTAAAATATAATTGACATGGATGTCCCATCGTAAGTGAGGATCCAAGACCACTCCAAGGTATTTTATGTTGGGCACTCTATTAATTTGCATTTTTAATATTGAAGGAGACATTTGTGTAATTTGGCAGATGTCTAGCATAAGATCCAAATGGTAAAAAATGTGTTTTAGAGTAGTTAATGCTTAATTTTCTACTGTTAAACCACCGAATAATTTTGATAAAATCATTTTCAATTACATTTTTCAGATCAGACCAGTCAGTGCCTTCATATAATATTGCAGTATCATCTGCAAAACTAGTTATTTTGCCAACACAATTAATTTGGAAAATATCATTTAAATATATATTGAATCGCTGCGGACCTAAGACAGTTCCTTGTGGGACACCACACTTAATATACATTTCTTTACTAAATGATCCTGATATCTGCACAGATTGTGGGCGATTTGACAAATAACTTTCGATCAGTGAGTACGCGTTTCCTCTGAAACCAATTCTCTCCAATGCTTCTAATAATAATTTGTGATTAACTGTGTCGAAAGCTTTCTTTAAATTAACAAAAATGCAGATTGAAGGGATTCTGTTATCAATATTTTGATGTATTTGATTTACAATTTTAGTTATTGCGTCCGATGTAGCCTTCCCTTCTGTAAATCCATATTGATTTTCACTTAAAATTTTGAATTTTGTGAGGTATCGAATCATTCTAGTAGATAAAACTTTTTCAAAAACCTTTGCTACACTGGATATTATTGATATTGGTCTATAGTTGTTAACATCTGTTTTTGTTCCTGATTTATGTATCGGTATTATATTACCTTTTTTAAAATTGAGGGATATATGCCAGATTCAAAGCATTTGTTGATTAGGTAAGTGAGTGGTTCTGTTATGTCCTCGGCTATAATTTTCAAATGCTCGCTTTTAATACCATCGAACCCAGGACTTTTCCGATTTTTTAAGGACATAACAGTGGTGTATACTTCACATTGCTCGAGTTTATCCAAAATAAATGAGTTCAAAGTTCTTTTTGGAGGCTGAGTATTTTGTACATTTGCTTGTATATTACTTGCTAAATTTTCGCCTATGTCAGTAAAGAATTGTACAAATTCATCGCATATCTGTCGAGTATTTTTTAATACTGTTCCCGATGTTGTATTTAACTCAGTGACACACTCTTTAACTTTTGTTTTCCCAGTAATCTCATCAATAGTTGTCCAAAGCCGCTTAGGATCATTTATGTTATTATTCAATTTATTTAGGTAATGTTTTCGTTTGGTTTGCCTTACAAGCTCTATAAATTTATTTTTATACTGGTTGTAGCAGTCGGTATTCTCTGTAGTTGGCGTTAGTTTCATTACATTATATAGTCTTTCTTTTTCTATTGCCGATGTTATTAATCCTTTGGTAATCCAGGCATTTCTGCTTTTCTCTTTGTGACTAATTATTACTTTATTGGTACTAATATCTATTAGTTTTTTTATTTTCTCTATGAACAGTCCCGTTGCTTTGTCTATATTATTTATAGAGTATAATTGTTCCCAGGATTCTTGTTTGACATTTGATATTAGTTTTGAATTGTCGACAAAAAATTTGTAATTTTCCTGGTTGTTACTAACTGTAGGTATGTTAGAATGTTTTTCATTTGAAGATATCAGTAAAATAGTGGAGAAGTGGTCAGTAATATCGCTTTCTAGGATTATTGGTATACAAGTAATTTTGTTGGATAGGTCTTTCACAAAGCAGTGATCTATACATGTGCCACTGATGGACCTTGTAGGTAGGTTTATATAGAACAGAAATCCGTTACTTGATAGGATATTCAAAGTATTCATTTGTGATGGGATCATCGTCCAAAATATTTATATTGACATCTCCCAAGAAAATATGTTGCTTTAAATGAACTTTATTTTGAGTTTGAAAAAAAATTCGATATTCTTTAAAAACTCGTGGGGTTCTGAACATGGCGGACGATAAATTGCAGATACCTCAATTTTGTTATGGTTAATTTGGATCATTATGTTTAAAATTTTGATTCCATCGGTGAAAGTGAATGTATCATGATTATATTGCAGTTTATTTCTTACAAAAACTATCACCCCATCGTTTTGGTTATAAGTGCCAAAGTTATACAGCGTGTCATATCCCTGCTGATTGAAGCAAAAAATATCAGCCACTTGCCACGTTTCAGTTAAAACTATTAGATCAAAATTGTACCATATTTGGTCGAGTAGTATTTTTAAGTAATCAATGTTGTGTTTTATACTCCTTATGTTCATATTAAAAATTCGAAATTTTGCATCAGAATTTTGTGTACATAAATTAAGTTCATCGACGTTTTGTGCTATATTTGTTGCAATACTTGGAATTTGGAAATCATTAATGTATTTATTTACTGACATTTTTAGGTCCTCTTTAGAGATAAGAGTAGTAAAAGATGAACTTGAATTTTAAAAAAGTATCCTTAAGTTTTGTTGTTCCTGATAATATTTGTACGATGGACAGTTTTTGTCGGTAGGTGAGTGGTTAATATTATAATTTTTTTTATATCTTTCATTTCCATATCTACAGTTGCAGCATTATATTGATACATGCTTACAATTTTCTTCTTCGTGACCTAGAAGGAGTTTGTTATTTTTGGCTCTTAGGTATTATTTGATAAATTTATTTTAAAACGTTGTTGGAAATGACCTTCACGAATGGTATGAGGATTTTCTTGGGCCCACGTGTGAGTATTAAGAAAATTTAACAACCCGTCTTGCGTAAAAGTACGTTCGTCCGTCGCTAGAAAAAATCCGGATTTTCAATGGTTTTGTGCAAAAATCTATTGACTTTTGGACCATGGGTCATATGAACTTTTTGACTTGTTTTGACCTCTCTATTACCCATTTCAATAATGACTACCATAACGCTTACACCCTGTATTCAAACTTCTCGAGTGACACCTTCTGACATTGTTACCTCCCCGCCACTGTCCGCCGACGCGACAAACGCATCTCGGCAGCGTCGCGGCGCTGCGCCGGCGTCGACGCTCCAACAGCGCGCGTCACTGTCAGTGTACCCCGAACAGCTAGCATGGCTGCCTTTGCGTCTCGCACCTGAAACCCCGAACAAAACCATAAAATCGTCCAAGATCATCGACGATACAGTCCAGGAAGGCCTCAAGATTGCTCATCACAAGAGTACACATTCGAAAACAGGTCAGTTGCATTTTAGTGACGTCAATCGAGATGGTTTGCATGCTCATCTCAGGTGGTCGCGGGAATGTGTGCCAATTTAGGGATGCTGATGTTGACTGGGGTGAATAAAGGAATTCGTGGGTCCCAAGGCTATTGTGTTGAGCTTTGAAATTGAGCTATTTTTAGAACCTGACATGTGATATTAATTTTGTTTTTAATTTATTTCTGCATTCGTTGTCTTTTGCACATGTCAAGCATCAAAGATTCTATGTTTTATCTATACAAAGAATGCTTTACAGTTTCAGTGTATACAAATACATCACTTTTCACAGAAGTAACTTTCATGTTAAACCGTTGTCAATTATTACTGGACAACAAATTTTAGTTTTTTAATTGTATCTTGTGGGAAAAGTGCACTTCCTTGTTAATTTTGGGGCGCTGAATCCAAAAATGACAATGAAATAAAAAAATTAGTTGCGGTTTAGAAAAAAAAACTTTTTATTTTTAAGGATATATTAAAAAAGTAACAAGATTCATATACTTATACTCCCAAGAAATTAGTGACCACCAGACGGAAATCATTCCAAGCAGTTTTTTCAATACCTGTTAAAGTGTTTTCAAACTGTGTATCTTTCAAAATATTTCGAATCTGTGGCCCAACAAAAATACCTTCTTTAACCTTTGCCTCACTTAGTCTTGGAAATTTCTGACGCAGGTATTGAAAAGCTGACCCATCTCTATCTAATGCCTTGACAAAGTTTTTCATTCGGCCCAACTTGATATGCAGTGGTGGTAATAAAATTTTTTTCGAATCTACTAATGGCATATGCTGTACATTTTTTTGACCTGGCTCTAGGAATTGACGAACAGGCCAGTTTTGTCTGGTGTAATGAAGTTCCTTTGCCCGACTGTCCCATTCACACAAAAAACAGCAAAAAGTTGTGTAGCCTAGCTGCAGCCCAAGTAAAAGTGCAACAACTTTCAAATCGCCACAAATATGCCATTGGTGCTCATCGTATTTTATGCATGTCAATAGGTACTTCATATTGTCATATGATTCTTTTATGTGAACTGCATACCCTACAGGAAGAGATGGTAAAATATTTCCAATATGCAATAACACTGCCTTTAAACTCAATGTTGAACTGTCTATAAACAATCTCCATTCTTCTGGGTTATAGTTTATATTTAAAGCCGCCAGTAAGCCGTTCATGTTACTGCAGAAAACCAAGTTATTCTCCATATTGAAAAATGGTTCTAAGTCTTTGTGGCGTTTACGAAAAACACATACCGAAACATCGTCTTCTAACAAGTTCCACTGCTGCAGTCTTGATCCAAGTAACTCTGCCTTACATTTTGGAAGTTCTAAATCTCTTACAAGATCATTTAATTCTGACTGTTTGATTCTGGGGGTTTTGGAATAGGATTTTCGTCACTGTGAGGCACAGGTCTCATCGCAGATGGTATGTTTGGGTAGTTAATAACCGATTTTTTTTTCTTGGTCATACCTGTGGCTTGTCCAACACAAGGTACCATGCAAAAGTAACAATCATTAATATGATTTGTAGGCTCTCTCCAAACCATTGGGACAACAAAGCGCATAGACCGTTTCTTTCCATTTAACCAGCTCCTCAGACTTGAAGCACATGTATTACAGCAGATGTGGGGTGCCCACTGTTTGTTTTGATCACCTAGTTTACAACCGAAATAAAGCTGATATGCCTTTGTTATTAGTGGAGTACCTAATAGACCGTCTCTGAGACGCAAAAGTCACATCACCACACACGTAACAAAACTGATCTGGATTGTTTACACACTTTCGAGACATCTTGCATGAACGCTGTCAGCCAACTGAGGAAAAAATGGCTAATATAAAACAATATAATGTACACGTATGTATAACGTAACACAATCATGCCGATTACATCATCTTTCCTTGCCGAATATAAAAATGTAGCACGTGCATTCTTGTGAATTACAGTATATTAACACTGTCACAGCAGGTTCACATATATAATTACCGTATCTCTAAAACTTGAACTAATATTGAAAAAATAAGTTTCATTCCGGTTTTAGCACATTAAAAATAGTAATATTTTGTTGATTTTATTTAGGATATTTTTTGGCTGTTGATCAGTGATCGAAGAAGCCACAGATAATAAAATTCTTCAACGATCTTTCGAACATTTAAACAGCAAGTCTCCCACACTGTCCTCGACCGTCATATGCAAATCCTTCGCGTGACTTGGCGTTGTCCTAAGCGTATGTATAAACGTGTAAACAAACTTTTTGACATGTACACACATGCTGATACTGCGCTCTAAGATCGATATATTTGTGGGTCAATGGCAATCTCCCCCTCCTCAAAGACGCCGGACGAAGTAAGTTTTCGGGAGGGGTGGTTTTGTTCTCTTTCCTTTCGTAATCTTTTTCTCGACGGTTTCTTAAATTCTATTATAGCTATATTAAAGTCGTTCAGGATTTATTATAGTTATTCCGACGACATCTAAGATCTCAAAATGGAGCAAAAAGTTATGATTCACATCGGTTTTGCTCGGGGAAGAATATTTTTACAAGGCTTAACGAAAGTATCACTATATAAGGAAAAATCTCGTAACCGTACCAATTTAATATACAGGGTTATCCAAATTAAGTGTCCACCATTAGTAACTTTGTTATTAGTGAAAATACAAAGTTGTTTGAATTAGCAAACTAGTAGCATTTTTAACGCTGGTAAAAATGAGAAATAAAAAAAAACAATTGAGAGTCGTTATTTTGATTTTTTTCAGTAAAATAACACTTTTTTAAATGGAAACCCCTGTATATTATATTTTTTTCTGTTAAAGCATCAAATTTTAAACAAAAAAGCTTACAATAACTTTTCTCCTAGGTTACAAATTGTTGAAGTTATGGCCTCCAATCTGAAACAATTAAATTGTATCGACAAACTTTATTTTCAACATCAACTTATAATCTTACAAAATACAATAACAATTTTTTTTAAAGAAGATGCTCGAAAACACCACCTTGTTCTTCAATACATTTTTGGGCACGTTTTTCAACTGCTCGAACTGTCTTAAGTATGGTCCTACCATCTATCTGGGTTATCTTTTCCCTAACTGCAGTCTTTAACGCGTCAAGGTTATCGTACCTTCGCTTGTAAATTTGGTTCTTTAAGTAACCCCACAAGAAGTAATCAAGTGGGTTTAGATCTGGTGATCTGGGAGGCCACTGTATTGGGCCATTTGTTCCTATCCACTGATCATTAAAAGTAGTACTTAGAAAATGATAAGTACCTCTGGAGTTGTGGGCAGGTGCGCCATCTTGCTGAAAATGCAGATGATGTCTACCTACTTATAAGATCCAATTCGTCTAAGAAATTAGTCAGAATTTCTGACATAAATTCCACATATCTTTCACCAGTTAGGGTTCCCTCGTAAAAGAACGGGCCAACAATTTTTGAACCAATTATACCGCACCAAACGTTGAAACTGAAACGGACTTGTGGGCCTCTTGGATGTACTAACAAAAGATTTTCTCTTGACCAATAATGGTGGTTTTTTCTATTAAACATTCCAGAATTTGAAAAATTTGATTCATCTGTCCATAAAAGGTAACGAAAGTTATTTACATTTTGGCGACAGAAGCTAAGATACCAATGGCAAAAAAACAAGTCTTCTCTCTGGATCCCCTGCCAAAAGCGTTTGAACTGGTCGGTACTTTAACGGAATAAATTTGTATTTTTTTAAAATCCTTTGAACAGTACCATAACTGAAATTAGAGTCCTGGAGAATATCTGCTATTGAATTCTCACGATAAGCTTCAAAATATCCAATAACTGCAATTTCCGTGGCCTCGCTTATTATGAATTCTTTTTTTGCCCTTGTTTTAGCAAAAACATTTTCGTTGCCCCTAAATTTTCGATAAAGTCTCAGAAAATATCGTTCATACGGTTGAATGTGAGCGGGATATAATTCACTGTAGTATTCTCTTGCTCTCAAGGAGGATTTTCTGCACACTAAATAGCATTCTAACATATCACACTTTTCTTCATGGGAGAACATTTTTCTTTAAATTAATGACACAATAAAGTTTATAAACAAGTATTTACACTAATGTTTGACATTATTTGATTTTATCATTGTTTTCCAAAGCCTTCTAGTTGCGAGTATGTCCAGTTTAACAATTTGTCGCTTATCTTAATGCTGTCAAATCGCGAACGCCATGTTGTTTTCATAGCCGTCTTAATATTATAATACTGCAAATAATTAAAAATATTTATCGTTATTTTGACTTTATTTTTGACTTTAGCGGAAAAGTCATTATGAACTTTTTTGTTTAAAATTTGATGCTTTAACAGAAAAAAATATAATATACAGGGGTTTCCATTTAAAAAAATGTTATTTTACTGAAAAAAATCAAAATAACGACTCTCAATTGTTTTTTTTTATTTCTCATTTTTACCAGCGTTAAAAATGCTACTAGTTTGCTAATTCAAACAACTTTGTATTTTCACTAATAACAAAGTTACTAATGGTGGACACTTAATTTGGATAACCCTGTATACAGGGTGTCCGCAAAGTTGGGATTTTCCTTTACACGACGTGTAGATCTTGAAAACATAAGCAATTTTTCTTAGTACCATATACACCAATGTCTTAAGGGAACCGAGATAAAGGGCTCTGCAACATCAAAAATATCTTAATACCGTCCTGTAGCCGCGACCCGCGACATCCCCGAGTGGTACAAGGTCACTGGCTCAACCCGATGACGGAACTGGGTCGGGGTCAGTGTGTCAGGTCAGTATGCCACCTTCAACCGACAGTTACGGTCACGCGTGTAGAGGTAAACGAACCCGTATAATCGATTGCGTTTCAAAAACTACTGAATCGCGTAGACGAGAATCCCTCAACAAGCACTAGAGACGTGGCTAGAGAAGTGCAAGTATCAAAAACTAAAGTGTGGCAAACGTTGCGTGAAGAGGGGCTGTATCCGTTTCATGTCCAACGTGTACAAGCCCTTCAACCTGACGATTTTCCAGCAAGAGTGCGGTTTTGTGTGGTTGTTGCATCAACATGACAATAATCCGGACTTTTTGAAGTGCATATTGGTGACAGACAAATCTACGTTCACGCGTAATGGGGTGAATAACTTTCGCAACACTCATGTTTGGTCAGTAGAAAATCCGCACGCTGTCCGTCGGGCACATTTTCAACAAACATTTTCGGTGAATGTTTGGGCTGGCATGGTGAACGGTATGCTCATTGGACCATTTATTCTCCCAAATCGATTGGACGGGATGCAATACCTAAACTGTATCCATCGAAGAAACAAAGTAAAATCAAAAAATGCAATACACCCGTATTGCACGTGATCAAGAACTTAACCGTAGGAGACGTTACAGGGCCGTATCAAGCTATTGTGACTGATCTATCAAAAAATGTCGTACAAGATATGTGTTGCTGTAAATTCTATCAAAAGCATAGTAAATTATCAGGAATATACCACGCCTTTCTAATCATATTTCGACATTAGGAATCAGTGCAAAAAATTCTGTATTCACCATTTCAGCAAAATGTTACTAAAACGCACACGAAAGAAACTTGTGGACCATCTCAATTGAAGTTGTTCATATTTTATTATTAACTTACATATATACCCAATAATATTTATAAATCAACCTTCTATTCACAATGCAGAGCAAATTTTTTTGAGCAAATAGAAACTACAGACGTAGTAGTAGTAGTAGTACAAAAGTTTATTACAGACTCCATAAAGTTTGTTAGTTTGATTGCTATTAAAATTTACATGAGAAATAGGAAGAAGGTCAAAATGGCACTATTATGCTTTGGAACTCCTAAATTAACCCTAATTTTGGGTAATTATAAATTTGGAATTTCCACATTAATAACTAGAAACGTACACTTTGATTGCAGTCTATAATGAACTTACCTGTCTTGCCAAAAAGCCCGTTAAGCTGCCAGTCTTAATGGTATCAATCGATTTACATGTATATGCTGTATTCCGAGGAGCTTGAATCATCAGAATTGTTGATGTCAATTATAAGGGGTTCAACTTGGGTGTCAATGATATTGTCCATATCCCACATTTTGGTTTCAACCTTCTCTTGGACATGGTCAATACATGTTCTCCATTTTGCTGGCGTAATTCTATCGACAGCAACATCAAACAGTTTTTTAAGGTCAGAAAACTTAAAAGTGCTGTTATTTGACGCCACGTATTGCTTGATGTCGGCCCAAATCAACTCGATAGGATTCAGTTCGCAGTCTGAGAATCGTTTTATTTTGGTTTTTGGCCATTTCGTCAACAATTTTTAAATCATATTTATACTTATGTCGCTTGACTATATTTATCAGCTCAGCTTTGACCATTGTTTGGTCGAAGTCGATCTTCTTTGAGACAAGCCACTGTTGAATGTCTGCCTTTTTGGTGGCCATTGTTGGAATTTTTTCCAATTTTCTGGAGTGGTACGGGGCATTATCCATCACAATAATTGCGTTATCATCAAGTGTCGGCAAAATTTTTTTGAACCAATTTTCAAATGAGTTACCATCCATTTCTTCGTGATAGTCTCCAGTTTTTTTGGATTCAAATGCCCACAATGCTTCAGGAACAAATCCATCTACGCTACCTATGTGGCAAATGATCAGGCGTTTTCCCTTGCCTGAAAGTAATTAGTTATTTTACTTCTCAGCGAGCGCACTAAATGACGAAATTAAGCAACTTACTCTTTTTAGGTTAGTGTAGGATAGGGTCTAGATTAGTTTTTGGGTGAAGGAAATACTCAGAAACTTGGATGAGATAGCAAAACTGAGTTCGGAGCTTCCAAATCATTGATTCGATCAGAAAATGAATTATCTGCATCCAAAAAAGTTCATATACTTCGAAACTTACCTGCAGGATTTTTCAATCCCGTCGAAAGGCCAACTAAAAAAGCCTGCCTTGAGGACCTCACAGATCTGTCTACCCAAACCTTTCCCTGCGTATGCCCCGCGTTCACCCATGTTTCGTCTAAATAATAAATTTTTCTTCCTTCAGCGCGGAATTGCCTAATTTTTCTAAGGTATTCTCTCCTCCAGATAACAATTTCCTCCTTTTCTATCAATAAACTATTCCTTCCTCTTTTCAAAAATCGAAAGTCTAGTTCTTTCAACAGCTTATGGAACGTAGATCTTTTAAAATTTGGCAGGTCCTCATCATCATTCACTTGCTTCAATATTTTATCTATTGTAGGTATTTCATTCCTGAAGAAAAAGTGATGTACTTTTCTTCTAATGGCACTTTTGTCAAAGTCATCTATTTTTTAGATGTTTTTTTTTTCTCGCTGGATATGTTTTTGGCTCACATAGTGAGTGATTTTGTCTATATTCCTTCAAGATTTTGTAAACACTTGATCGACCTACTCCAGAAATTTCAGCAACCTTACATACGATATTTTCTATAGCCAATCCACTATTCTCTTGCATCTGGTTCTTGTAGATATTTAGAATAATTTGTTTTTCACCTGCGCTGAGATGACGCTTTTTAGCCCTTTTGCTGGGTGGCGTTAAGCTGATTTCAACCACTTCATCAGCTGTATCTGTGTCAGACATTTTAGACTAATATTAAATTTCCGCAAGAAAAATCAAGTCAAGACGTGCATAAAACGTTCGCGCTCATAAACGGGTATCCGTAACTGATTACAATCCTGTGCGTGGTGACGAACCATCAACGTGACGCTGAGAGTTCCCTCTACTATGCAGCGTTGCCAGGCTTAATGTCACAATGATCATGTTTTATTGGGAAAATTGTCAGAAATCGCCGAATGTTGAACAGAAACATTACAAGAAGTCTAACCTTGAAATGTGAGGCTACAAATCGATATTCTTATAGGGGGAAGGGTAGGGAGCTGTTATGGTTCCTATTAACCTTGGTGAAAGTTGGAAACGGTAATATCATATATGGCATACATTCGGTTGAAGGTGTGTGCACGAAAAATAGATTGCGGATTTTAATAGATAAATCTGCACAAAAAAACACAAAAGGAGATTTTTGTATTTCCCTGAAGAATATCTCAAGGTTATTTCAGATGTACTCATCGAAACTTTATGGAAGGATTATCGAAACCTTATTTTCAATTGCGATAGGGCCACATACCTCGACATCGCATTAATGTGAAAAATAAGACAATAGAAAAAAATTCCCTCACTGATGCTATCTCTTAGGAAAAATTTAACTATAAAGATTGCACAAAAATTTTCTTCACCTTTTTGAGCTTGTTTTCGCATCTCCGTATATGCCGTTCATAATTTGCTGCAGATCAAATTGGAATATACCTTTGTGATGCCATTTATTGTTATATAATGTCCTTTACAACAGTTATTGCACGTATTGCACCAACAGATTGATTTGTGATCCATGCGAATGTGATCAACCACTCTGGCGAAAACTCGCCGAGTGTGGCAACCGTGCGACTTTGTCTGGAGGCTCGTCGCTACAAGCCAATCAGGAAGAGGCCGACAGAGCGCCATGGCTACCGATCACGCGTTGATCACGAATCAACCACTGTTTACGATTACTTTGTAGCTTCGTTAGATACACTTTAGACTTTTTACGCAACATTTTGCCTTCAATGTGGGGTTCTGCACGATGGTGCACCGCCCCATTTTAGACACGAAGTGCGTGAGTTTTTTAATGAATTATTTCCGAATAGGTGGATGGGACGTAATGGACCCGTAGCGTGGCCTCCGCGATCTCCAGACTTAACACCATGTGATTTTTTTCTTTGGGGAGAAATGAAACGCTTAGTGTACAAAACTGAAGTGCATACGGTTGACGAACTTCGTCTCAGAATTGAACAAGCTTTCATTCGGGGGAGGGACTCCATTCTCAAAGCCTGCACCGATGCTTGGCTACGTCGTGCACGCACCTGTGTTTTTGAATCAAACGGCGATAACTTCGAACAATAGCTATAAAGTACGTTTACGTTTACGTTTCTGAAAAGGAAAACCCCAACTTTGCGGACACCCTGTATATACAGGGTGTTTCAGAACCAACGGATCAAACTTCTAGGGGTTATTCAGTGTACCAGTAGAAAACATTTGAGTATAGTGACCCATTTCCGGAAAAGTGTCACTACGGCACTACGGCCCTAATACGCGTTAAAATTTAGAAAGACGATGAATTGCCTAAATAGGATTTAATGCATTTAATTTTTGCCTTTTGTACATGATATCATTACAACAATTGTTAAAAATGTCTTCCTCCAACCGCAATACACCGATTTAAACGTCGCACAGATTTCGGCGGACTTGACTAAAAATTTGATACTCCTTTTGAATGATTTCAAATGCTGCTGCGATTCATCCAATTAAGTCTCGCTCTGTTTCTACTGGAGTTTCGTAAACCTAAGACTTTACATGTCCCCACAGAAAAAAATCTAGTGACGTTAAATCGGGTGACCTAGGAGGACAAGAAACTGCTCCACATCTGCCAATCCAACGGTGTCCCAACCGATGAGCCAAATACTCACCTACTTGTACGGCAAAGTGAGCCGGCGCTCCATCATGTTGAAACCACATCTGCTGTCGAACGTTCAACGGAACATTTTCAAGAAGTTCTGGAAGAACTTCCTCCAAGAAACGCCGGTAAATACGTCCTATTAACCGTTCCGATAAAAGGTATGGCCCAATCAAATAATCATCAACAATGCCTGCCCATACGTTGACAGACGTTGCTGATGTTTTTTAGGAAAAATTGCATGGGGTTTTTCTTTGTCCCAAACGTGGCTATTCCTACTATTAAAAATACCGTCTCTTGTGAAAGAGGCTTCATCGGTCCATAAATCATAGCGTAAACAATTTGGTTGTGCAGCGATTTGATGTAGAAGCCATTGACAAAATTGAACTCTAGGATGATAATCGGCTGCAGTCAATCCTTGAACTTTCTGGAAGTGGTAAGGATAAAGTTGTTGCTCGTGTAGCACCCGCCAGACGGAAGCGTTACTCGTATTCATATCCTCAGCAATGTGACGTGTGCTACTAGATGGTTCGTCGGTAACTCGCCGAAGGACCTCCCCTTCAAATTCGACTTTTCTTACAGTTCGAGCAACACCAGTATCATGCATGTGGGTTTTAAACATGCCTGTCTCGGAGAGCCGCAGATGAATAGCAATAAGCTTTTTGCATCCCGGATGCTGTCGTTCGGGATAACGTTCTTGATACAACCGCGCTGCTGCTCGTGCATTGCAGCTTGTTGCTCCGTATGCCAAATGCATATCCGCCAATTCTTGATTGGTAAAGTTTTCCATTAGCAACAATTAATTTTTGTTAATTTTTGTTAATTTTTTTTATTTATTTATTTAATAACACTAATATTTAATAAAGATTATATAAAAAAATTATAAATGCACATAAATATATAACACAACAATATAATTCCTCTTCATCAAGGACATCCTGATGACAGAAAGATGCACCTAGATGGTTCACATCACCTGTATGTGCTTTCATCGTCCGGACTTACAAATGAAAAGAAAATGCTATTTATTAGATTATAAAATACAATAAAAAAAAACAATAATCAACCTCAATATCCCGAACAATAGTTCAATCATACTATGAAACAAAAAATTCTTGCAAACTTCACAAATACGATATCAGGACTAAGGCGATATGGAATGCAGTAACAAAAACAATCTCTGTTTTCGTTTTTAAAGATAACAACACACAAGCACCGGATATGGGTCCCTATTCTCAAATGTTGTCTGTTACACAGAATGACCCCTACAAGTTTGATCCCATAGTTCTGAGACACTCTGTATATACATATATATATATATATATTAAGTTTTGCACAATCTAATATTGCTCAATTTGTTTCCACTTTCATATTGTAGCTTGAGTACCATTGTTTATGTATGAAAAATTAATACTCGTAGGTCCTGCATTTGTGATTTTTTACACAACATGTGATATTTCTCGAAAACTGTCAGAGTTAGGTATATGATATAATAATAATAATAATAATAATAATAATAATAATAATAATAATAACATTATTATTATTAATAATATTAATGATAATAATTATAATAATAATAATAATAATAATAATAATAATAATAATAATAATAATAATAATAAGCCTTTATTGTCCAACAGCTTATCGCAAATAACAGAGCAATTTATAAAAACAAAAGTTAGGCTACAGGTATTTCCATGCGAACAAAGCACATTTATCTATATATATATATACAGGGTGAACCATCCATGTTTGGACGGAATATTACTCATCAACAAATACATTTTGAGAAAATCTATTTATGGGATGTTATAAATGACATTTGAGGGCACATTTCTAAAATATTGACCATTATACAGGCTGTTCCAATTTCGACCTACATGTCAAAGTTGTGATGTTTCTAATGGAATGCCTCAAATTTTATTGCATATTTGGATAAACCAATTCAAAAAAAGACATACTATGGGGTTTTGGTAATTAGCTACTGAGATATAAGGTGTTCCGTATAGAAAAACCCCCCACTTCGGCAACCCCTCAGTCCGCCATTTTGAAATTTTGAGTGCTGGATTTTGTATCAAAAAAAACTTACACACCTCAGCTTTTATCTTATTTGTTACTTTTTCGAATTTTCATTTTTGCTCATACACGGTGGTCAAAAACGCGAATTGTACTTTTTCCCCAAATTTTCAAATGCATCACCCTGTATATTTGTGCAAGTTGGGATTCAATTTTTTTATAAGCTTTTTTTTGGTATAAGCTTTGATTCAGATAAAATCACTAGATTTTGAGTTTTTAAGCTTTTAATAGAACAACGCACCAAAATTAAGGAAAAAAATCACATCATCCATGGAAATAAAAGACAAACGGTGTGGGCTAGTTCCATATTGCCACTAAGAGTACAGATTTGACGTAAAAACTAATAACAATCAGAAATGGAAAATTCAGTACTCCAAATTTCAAAATGGCGGATTCAGATGTTGCCGAAGTGGACGGTTTTCTAGGACAAAACACCTTACATTTCAGTAGCTAATTACCAAAACCCTATAGTGTGTCATATAAATCTTCTTCTTTTGAATTGGTTTATCGAAATATGCCATAAAATTTGAGGCATTCCATTTAAAAAATCACAACTTTGATATGTAGGTCAAAATTGGATCACCCTGTACACTTGCCGACATTTTAGAAATGTGCGCTCAAATATCGTGTATAACACGCCATTAACAGATTTTTCCTAAAATTAATTTTTTTATGAGTAATATTCCATCCACATATGGATGAGCCACCCTGTATATATACATATATTAACAGTGGCGTGCGTACGGGTATTGACTTCGATATTTTTCAAGAAAAAACTGATACACCAATGGTTTTTTGTCAATTAAAAATTATTTTTGAATTCCTCGTTCAATTTAAAACGCATGATTTCTCTTCAATTGTTTTCCTTCGATGCGCCATTTTTGAGTAAAAAAAATAAAATCCGTTCTATTGGCTAACTTGCAAAATTATTGTTAATTTAGTTGGAAAAATTAAACTCATTAGGGATAATGAGCAACAACAACTGACAGCATGAACATAACATTAAAACCAACGAAATGAAAACAAAAATTGTTGAAAATGGCCCCCTTCACTTAGTATGCATGCTTCCGCCCTCCTTCTCATGGAATTGCGTTGCGTTGAAATATCCCTGGAGCGTTTTTTATTCTATCACAAGCTGCAACTATTCTTTATCTTAATTCCTCGACAGTGTTAATGGGACTTGTGCACACTAGTGTCTTAAGATAGCCCCACAAAAAGAAATCTAAACTGTTGAGGTCTGGGGACCTTGGTGGCCATTCGATTGGATAAACAGTTTGTAAATAATTACGAATCGTTACACTGAAATGCGCTGGTGCATCATCATGCATGTACCACATATTGTTTCTTATTACCAACGGAACATCATCAAACACCAAAGGCAACTGTTGTCGAAGAAAATTGAGATGTCTGTCCGTCAAGTCGTTCCGGCAAGAATAATGGGCCAGTAAAGTGGTTGCCAATAATTCCTGCCCATACGTTAACCGAAAATTGGTGTTGGAAATGGGTTTCGGTTACGCCATAGGGGTTTTCTTCTGCCCACAAATGATTATTGTGGAAATTCTGAATGGCATTTCGAGAAAAATTAGCTGCGTCCGTGAACAGAATCATTGATTCAAATTGCGGATTTTGTGTAATTTTTTGAAGATACCACTGACAAATGGTTACACGCCTTGGAAAATCAATGGGAAGTAATGTCTGTACTCTTAAAATATGGTAAGGATATAACAAAAAATCCATTAAAATTCTCCAAAAAATTTGATGGCAAATATTTAAGTGTCTAGCGATGTTCCTCGTACTCGTTTCAGGATGATCTTCGACTTCGTGCAGCACTGCTTCCTCAATTTCAGGTGTTCTCACACTTAGAGGTCTACCTTCAGATGTTCCTTTTCGGACAGAACCAGTTTCAACAAGACGACGATGAATATTAGAAAAGGTTCGATAATCTGGTAAAGCACGATCGGGATATCTCTGGTGATAAATTCGTCTGGCTTGCTCACTATTACCGTCGGCAAGGCCATATACGTAATGCATTTCCGCCATTTCTGCGTTTGAATATATCACCATTATTAACAAGATTGTAAAAACAAAATATTGAAAAAGATGTCACAGCGAACATATTTGAATAACAGAGACTTGTCAGATGTCAAAAGCCAGTGACTTATTCCAGAGCAACTAGAGATTTATTGCTAAATTGCATTCTTCAATTATTACATTAATTTTCTCGGACAATAGAACGGTTTTTATTTCAACAATGGCGCATCGAATAAAAACAATACAAGAAAGATTACACTGATCAACAGCCAAAAAATATCCTAAATAAAATCAACAAAATATTACTATTTTTAATGTGCTAAAACCGGAATGAAACTTATTTTTTCAATATTAGTTCAAGTTTTAGAGATACGGTAATTATATGTGTTCCTGCTGTGACAGTGTTAATATATTGTAATTCACAAGAATGCACGTGCTACATTTTTATATTCGGCAAGGAAAGATGATGTAATCGGCATGATTGTGTTACGTTATACATACGTGTAGATTATATTGTTTTATATTAGCCATTTTTTCCTCAGTTGGCTGACAGCGTTCATGCAAGATGTCTCGAAAGTGTATCAACAATCCAGATCAGTTTTGTTACGTGTGTGGTGATGTGACTTTTGCGTCTCAGAGACGGTCTATTACTCCACTAATAACAAAGGCATAGCAGCTGCATTTCGGTTGTAAACTAGTTGATCAAGACAAACAGTGGGCACCCCACGTCTGCTGTAATACAGGTGTTTCAAGTCTGAGGAGCTGGTTAAATGGCAAAAAACGGTCTATGCGCTTTGCTGTCCCAATGGTTTGGAGAGAGCCTACAAATCATATTAATGATTGTTACTTTTGCATGGTACCTTGTGTTGGACAAGCCACAGGTATGTCCAAGAAAAAAAATCGGTTATTAACTAACCAAACATACCATCTGCGATGAGACCTGTGCCTCACAGTGACGAAAATCCTATTCCAAAACCCCCAGAATCCTACACTTGCGAATCAGAAAACGAATCAGATCATGGCGATCGAGTAATTCGTCAGGAAGAAGATATGCCATCAACGTCAAGAGATCCTGATTTTATACCGAGCACGTCATGCCACCAACCGCACAAAATAACACAGTTAGAATTAAATGATCTTGTAAGAGATTTAGAACTTCCAAAATGTAAGGCAGAGTTACTTGGATCAAGACTGCAGCAGTGGAACTTGTTAGAAGACGATGTTTCGGTATGTGTTTTTCGTAAACGCCACAAAGACTTAGAACCATTTTTCAATATGGAGAATAACTTGGTTTTCTGCAGTAACATTAACGGCTTACTGGCGGCTTTAAATATAAACTATAACCCAGAAGAATGGAGATTGTTTATAGAGAGTTCAACATTGAGTTTAAAGGCAGTGTTATTGCATATTGGAAATATTTTACCATCTCATCCTGTAGGGTATGCAGTTCACATGAAAGAATCATATGACAATATGAAGTACCTATTGACATGCATAAAATACGATTAGCACCAATGGCATATTTGTGGCGATTGGAAAGTTGTTGCACTTTTACTTGGGCTGCAGCTAGGCTACACAAAGTTTTGCTGTTTTTTGTGTGAATGGGACAGTCGGGCAAAGGCACTTCATTACACCAGACAAAACTGGCCTGTTCGTCAATTCCTAGAGCCAGGTCAAAAAAATCTACAGCATATGCCATTAGTAGATTCGAAAAAAAATTTATTACCACCACTGCATATCAAGTTGGGCCTAATGAAAAACTTTGTCAAGGCATTAGATAGAGATAGGTCAGCTTTTCAATACCTGCGTCAGAAATTTCCAAGACTAAGTGAGGCAAAGGTTAAAGAAGGTATTTTTGTTGGACCACAGATTCGAAATATTTTGAAAGATACACAGTTTGAAAACACTTTAACAGGTATTGAAAAAACTGCTTGGAATGATTTCCGTCTGGTGGTCACTAATTTCTTGGGAAATAGTAAAGCTGACAACTATAAAACCCTTGTCAAAAATATGCTGTCATCGTATCAAAAGATGGGCTGTAATATGTCTCTTAAGATACATTTCCTACACTCACACCTGGACTTCTTTCCTGGCAATTGCGGAGCCGTAAGTGGTGAGCACGGCGAACGTTTTCATCAGGATATTTCAACAATGGAAAAAAGGTACCAGGGAAAGTGGAATCCTTCCATGCTTGCAGACTACTGTTGGACTCTTGGTAGAGATGCTCCAGAAACGATCCATAAAAGAACAGCAAAAAGACAGCGCATATAGTGATTCTTATAAGTATATGAATCTTGTTACTTTTTTTAATATATCCTTAAAAATAAAAAGTTTTTTTTCTAAACCGCAACTAATTTTTTTATTTCATTGTCATTTTTGGATTCAGCGCCCCAAAATTAACAAAGAAGTGCACTTTTCCCACAAGATACAATTAAAAAACTAAAATTTGTTGTCCAGTGTTATTTGTTTTAAATTGAACCGGGAATTCAAAAATAATTTTAATTTGTCAAAAATCCATTGGTGTACCATTTTTTTCTTAAAAAATATCGATAACTTTATTAACTTTCACTATGTACTAAATATCAGTGAAATATCTAAAGCGGTTATGAAAATATTAATTAATTTCCATTTTTTTCCTAAAACTTCAATACCCCGAGTTTTTGCAAGGAAATATTTTTGGACCATAGTTTACAAAGCAAACTAGCATTAATTTTTCATGTAGATTCACACCCTTAAATATTCGCATATCATTAAGGAAGCCTTTGAGCAGTTGTATTTTCATAAATAAATAAGTAACCTTCCGTAATTGACAGCGGTTACCCCTTCGGTGTGATCCCCGAAACTCCGCCTGTTCCAATGCCTCAACTTCCTCAAACTCATGCCTAAGCTGGAGCCAAAACGGATCGCGTCAGAGTCCGCAGAGAGAAGTCGCGGACCGATATGCCCCCTCCTTTTTCCTCCATCCCTATCCCAGTTCCATCCTAACCGCGCTTCTAGTCGAAATTCCATCCTCTTGCCAGCATTGACGATCCCGGTGGCGGCCAGAAAGTGTTGTTGTGAATGTGCGACGAGCTCTCCTTCAACCTAATCCAACTTATACGACTTCAGAATTGCGGCGGCGCTTGGAATGACTTTTAGGAAGTTTGAAGTTTATCCTATCAGGCATAGCTATAAACAGTTTCAAGGTATTTAGATGTTCCGAAAATTCGCGCTCCGCTTTGTTTTATCGAGGGAATGCGATAAGCTTCAACGCTTCACCATGCTACTTGACATGCGAATCTACGTACTACTCTTAGCTTGGGCGCAGTTTAGTACAGAATGTGTTTTCACAGAGTTTTTTTAGTTCAGTGGCGTTGTTAAGTTAAAACTAGATTCAGGTCGTGATTCACACAGATTAATATACTAAGTGACATATAACTCCGAACACCCAGTTTAAATAGTTTTATTTTAATAAAAGCTGGTGAATGTATTTATCTTACTGTAAATAACAAGTGAAACAATTTTCAGCCTTATCAGTTGGACATTCCGGTTTTTATACTGCTTTTTTTTAATTCACTAACGCTCTAAAAATGAATATTTCAGCCGCAGTAAAGAATCAACGTTGGCGGATTTTGGTTCTTGACATCGTTTACGATCGGTTACGATGCCTAGAGTACGGAGACCTGTACGATTTCGTCAACTTAGTGAGTTTGATAGGGGCCGTATAGTGGGACTTCGGGAAGCTGGACTTTCTTTTCGGGCAATTGCAGTTAGAGTGCAAAGAAGTGTAGACACTGTGGTTAGGTGTTGTCAGGCATGGCTTCGAGAAGGCCGTACGCAAAGAGCAAGGGGCACTGGACGCCGCCGTAGAACAACAGACCGTGAAGATCGCCGCCTAAGATTATTGGCCTTAAGGGACCGCTTCTCCACTACCAGGTCCATTGCAAATGAATGGTTTGCAGAACACGGAAGACCTATTGGCATGCGAAGTGTTTACCGACGAATGAGAAGTTTTGGCTTGTTTTCATACCGGCTACACTGGGTCCTCCCTTTAACTCGAGAACACCGACGTAATCGCCTTGAGTGGTGCAGACAACGGTTACTCTGGGATCAGGAATGGAACAGTATTGTCTTTAGTGACGAGTTTCGATTTTGTTTAGGCATGCACGATGGTCGTGCCAGGGTTAGAAGGTGACGTGGTGAAAGGAGGAATCCACAGTTTTTTGTTGAAAGACATGTTCATCACACTGTTGGAGTTATGGTTTGGGGTGCTATAGCTTATGGTTCCAGGTCACCTTTAGTCTTCATCAGAGGTAACATGAACGCGCAGCGTTATATCCACGAAGTTCTAGAACCCCATCTTTTACCCTATCTTGACACCCTGGCAGATCCAACTTTCCAACATGATAATGCCCGACCACATGTTGCAAGAGTCACAATAGACTTCTTTCAACATAATGGTCACATTGTTACCATGGCCACCAAGATCTCCCGACTTAACCCCAATTGAGGACGTGTGGGATATGATGGGTAGGAGATTGATCAATTTGCAACGTCCTTCTCAGACTCTAGAAGCACTTGGAGAGGAGTTGGTGGTTGCCTGGAATGAGATACCACAGGAGGACATTGACCACCTGATCAGAAGCATGCCTAGGCGCGTTGCAGAATGCGTAGCACATCAGGGTGCATCCACACATTATTAAAGGTCAAAGGGCTTTAAAGCATTGCAGTCATTTTGAAATTTTTATCATTTACTTATTATGCTTCAATAAGTACTTATACAAAATTTTATTAAAATAAAACCATTTAAACTGGGTGTTCGGATTTATATGTCACTTAGTATATATTCCTTCTTAAAACAAATTTTTCATTACCCTGCGCCTAACTAAAAAATACCATCAAGTAGATTGACTATATACTTCCCACGCCTCCGTTGCTTCTTTCTTCGAAGAAAACGAATGAGTCAAGTCGTTTGAAAAGGCTAAACCAAATCATGATTAAGTAGGTTCACTTAGATATCTACATATCAAATTATATAAACTAATTCTGTCACATTTCTGTTTTCATAACAGATTTAGAGAAAATATGTGTGACTTGTTATGTCTAAGAGGTGCATAGTATCACTGAGATCAGCAGCTTACAATTTACAACCATTTATCGCATTCAGCTTCCAGCCTACAATTTCCAGCGCCCCCAAACAATGTCTGAAAATGAGCAGGAATCTCCGAAACGTTGTAACACTATGTACCCAGATTTTTATCTTTTTGCTTCACAAGTTTTCTGTTGCTTAAAGGTATCTGCATCACAAAAGTTCTTGTTTCTCATTTATGTCGGTTTATCAGTTCGTGTCTTTTGTACATCAATGTATCATAAGTACTCAGTCAATCTACTTGACGAAATATGCAGATAATTATCATAGTCTGATTAACGCAAATTAAAGGTTAGGCGAAATGGGTGGTACATTTAAGGACCATAAAATTCAGAAGAATCTATGTGTAGAAACAGTTAAGACATCATTTACAAAAGCATCGCAGTAAGGTAAAGTTGTTCTTCTAATACTCACATATTCCTAAAATATATAAATATTCTCTTGTAGCGGTGTCGACACCCCCAATTTGCAACCACTACAAATAGTTTTCCGTTTCTTTCGTTTTTAGCCTTCTACTCTGCCGCAATTGTATTGATTTTCAAAAACTACAAAGTTTTTTCGTCCTTGGCATACGAGCCCCTCCCACTTCAGTTGGCCCACTTCAAGATTTGTACCAAAATATGCCTTTATAAACTAAACATGACGAAACTATTTACTTCTAAACCAATTTATTTTCTTAAAAACATTTTAGATACACTCTAGTCGTAAAAAATACATATTTGAAATGACTTAGACCTATAACTAATAGAACATCTGAACAAATAAACGATGAAATGTGCGAAGTTAACAAAGCAACAATTGAAAGATTACCATTGGGCAACATCACCTTTATTTTTTATTACGGCTGAAATTCTTTGGGGCATAGTGTTAACCAAGTTTTTGCAGAAATTTTGTGTAAAACAATCCCATATTTCCTGAAGCTTTTGTCTCAGTTCAGTGATTGTACGAGCAGGATGTTGTCGTAGAACCTTTTTCATCTCGTGCCACAAAGTTTCAATAGGTGACAGATCTGGACTGCTAGAAACCCATTTCAAAAGTGGTACATTATTTTTTTCCGTCCATTTTATAGCCTTTTTTGAGGTATGGCACGCTGCACGATCTTGCTGAAACACAAAATCTTGACTGGATGTCAAACATTCTTCCATCACTGGTAAAAGCGATTCTTCTAAAATTGCCAAATATTTGTTTGTATCCACATTTCCATCAATAAAATGAAGTTTTCCTACTCCTTTTGATGACATACTGCCTCAGACCATAATGGATGCTGGAGATTTCTTTAGACAGTCAACATGGAATGCTTCATTTTTTTTGCGAATAACTCTACTGCGACTGTCACCAACACAAACTTCGAATCGGGCCTCATCACTCCATTGTATAGCACACCATTGTTGAGGTGTCCATTGTCTATGTTCTTTAGCACATCTAAGCCGATTTTTCGTTTGCAGTGGAGTTAATAGTGGCTTGTCTTTGGCCTATAAACAAGTTGTGCAACTTTAGGGTTTTTACTTCACTTTTTTTTTATAAGAAAACTTACCTTGCAAGTGCTAAAACCCAGTTTGTGGGCCTCTCTATGAGTTGTGGACCTCAAAATTCTCCTTCTAACAGCGTCACTCCACAGAGCACTTAATTGTAAATATACTAAGTGACATATAAATCCGAACACCCAGTTTAAATGGTTTTATTTCAATAAAATTTTGTATAAGTACTTAATGAAGCATAATAAGTAAATGATAAAAATTTCAAAATGATTGCACTGCTTTAAAGCCCTTTGACCTTCAATAATGTGTGGATGCACCCTGATGTGCTACGCATTCTCCAACGCGCCTAGGCATGCTTCTGATCAGGTGGTCAATGTTCTCCTGTGGTATCTCATTCCAGGCAACCACCAACTCCTCTCGAAGTGTTTCTAGAGTCTGAGGAGGACGTTGCAAATTGAGCAATCTCCTACCCATCATATCCCACACGTGCTCAATTGGGGATAAGTCGGGAGATCTTGGTGGCCATGGTAACAATGTGACATCATTATGTTGAAAGAAGTCTATTGTGACTCTTGCAATATGTGGTCGGGCATTATCTTGTTGGAAAGTTGGATCTGCCAGGGTGTCAAGATAGGGTAAAAGATGGGGTTCTAGAACTTCGTGGATATAATGCTGCGCATTCATGTTACCTCTGTTGAAGATTAAAGGTGACCTGGCACCATAAGCTATAGCACCCCAAACCATAACTCCAACAGTGTGATGAACATGTCTTTCAACAAAAAACTGTGGATTCCTCCTTTCACCACGTCGCCTTCTAACCCTGGCACGACCATCGTGCATGCCTAAACAAAATCGAGACTCGTCACTACCGATCGTAAAGGATGTCAAGAACCAAAATCCTCCAACGTTGATTCTTTACTGCGGCTGAAATATTCATTTTTAGAGCGTTAGTGAATTAAAGAAAAGCAGTATAAAAACCGGAATGTCCAACTGATAAGGCTGAAAATTTTTGCACTTGTTATTTACAGTAAGATAAATACGTTCACCAACTTTCATTAAAATAAAACCATTTAAACTGGGTGTTCGGATTTATATGTCACTTAGTATATTTGAGATGGCTTTTTAGGAGAAGCAGTTCCATTAAAATTTCAAAATGTCTATCGTTGAATATTTCATTAGATGGCACCTTAGCGTAATTGCCAAATATTCCAGAGTTGTTTCTAAAACTCAATAGGAACTTGTTATAGAGGGTGGTGCATCGAAAACGAAACAGGCGCATTTACTGGCAGCTCAGTTTTTGGGCACAAATATTAGCAAAATTTTTCTATGAATAAAATTAACAAGACTTTTAAAATTTTGAGCTCAGATCCCCGTCGAAAATTTGACAAAAAAATAATCAACCTGCCGTTACTGTCAGTAGCCTGTGCTGTGAGATTATTACGGCTCACTTTAGTGGTCATAAAAGCTCTTGTTTTTCCAATGATCCTTATTTGCTATCGCTGTTACTTTCCCAGAATCTGGAGGTTGTACAAATGGCTCTCACACCACAATCTCAGGAGGAAAGTGACTGACACGAAACACCTAACTTTATAAAAGAAAAATTCAATGAGTGGCCTTGAAGAAGATATGTTCGGTCGGAAACCAAGTAACAGAGAAAAACCACAGTTTTTTTTCAACGCAATACTGAATCACTGAGAAAGAAAGCTACAATACGTGTGAAATTATACAATGAATAAACTATGAAATTTACCAAAAGTAAATCATTGAAAGGCGTTTGGCCTAGGAATGGGTACTCTACCAGTAATAAAGAGAAATTCAAATTACTACAGTATATTCAGATAAGAGATAGACGGATGTAAACAAAAAGTTCGGGTGATTTTCACGCTAACGCCGCCGTCTCGACGTAAAACAGGAGCCCTCATTGGTCAATTCGCAATTAAATGCCTATGCCGAGCGGCAGAGCAGTCGTATGAAGGCAGAGTCACATTCAGGTTCAGACGTGTTACGTATGTCGTGTGCATCATTGCAATTTGATATTTCTTTGGATGTTTTCGTTTGTTATCTTATTAAGTTGTTGAGTTTGTCGTTGTTATTGTTATACCTTGTTATTGATTGTTATTGTTATCAACTGCTTGCGCAAAATGCCCAGTAGTACAGATACTGCCGATGAAGTTGTAAACTCCTGTAGTCCACCTAGGAAACGCTCTAAAAAAAGACCCCTGAGTGAAGAAATGAAAGAGGTCATTTTGAATATATATAAGATCGAGCGCGAGGAGAACGAGGCATCAACCATCAAAGAAATTGTTGTGAGGGTTTCTCACAAAGTTGGAGTGTGTCGCGCATCAGTGTTTAATGTGTTAAGACAATACAAAAAAAGTCACACCTTTTCTGAGCCAATGACCAGTAAACATCGCAAAAGTATTGTTAAATTATTGGATGAAGCTGATAAGCATGCGATTAGGAGGAAAGTGCATGAATTCTTCTTTAGGAATGAAATACCTACTATAGATAAAGTACTGCAGGAGGTAAATGGAGATACAACGTTGCCAAATTTCAAACGATCAACTTTCCATGCGTTACTGAAGCATTTAAATTTCAAATGGAAAAAACGGGGTCGTAATAGGTTACTACTGGATAGAGAAGAAATTGTGCTATGGAGGAGGGATTATTTAACAAAAATTGGGAAATATAGAAATCAAAACAGGAAGATTTATTACCTTGATGAAACATGGGTAAACGCAGGACACACTACAAGTAAAGTATGGGTTGATGATTCTGTAACTTCATCCAGGAGGGCCTTTCTAGATGGACTGTCCACCGGATTAAAAAATCCAGCAGGTAAATACGAGTAATAGACAACAATCGGATGTTTTTCAAACCTTGGGAACAAGGTTCTAAACATTAATTCCAGGGGGCAGATAAAACATATTACAAGTAACAAAACTTTTATAACTTTCGATAAAATGCGTGGATGTTTTATTGTCATTTTCATTTGTTAGAACTTTTTTAAGCCATGTTCTTATGTGTTTTCGATATTTCAATAATTTTTTAATATAATCTTAAAATATGTCGAATATTATAAACCTAAAAAAAGTTACCAAGTTTTATATTGTGTACCGTTCCTAATATTTCTAATCATTTTAATTCATACTTTAAGCTTTATAAAGTTATAATTTGTTAATATTAATATTTGCGCGTATTTAAGGTTCCTGATCATTCATTTTTTAGAGGTTTATAACTTTAAATTAAATTGTGAAGCGCTGAGTAATCATACGACGTTCAATATTCTTTCTTTCAATATGACTAAATAATCCCAATTATAGCAATCTAATACTCATGTCTCAATGTTTTTTCACTGAATGTGATGAAAACATTTGAAAAAGGTTCGCTTATTGAAATAAATCTACACCAGTTAGTACTTCGATTTCCAGGTAAAGGGAAAAGGCTCATTATCTGCCATATTGGCAGTGAGGATGGATTTGTTGTTGACGGTCTGTGGTGCTTTGAGTCTAACAAAACTGGAGATTACCACGAGGAAATGACTGGCGAATCGTTTGAACAGTGGTTTTCAAAAATTTTACCGAACTTAGAGGAAAACGCAGTAATTGTGTTGGATAATGCGCCTTATCATTATCGAAGAATGGAGAAGGTCCCAACAACGGCTTCAAGGAAAGTTGATGTTCAAAATTGGCTCCGCTCGAAAAATATCAACTTTGAAGAAGCAATGCTGAAAGTACAATTATTAAGAATTGTCAAGGATCACAAGGCGGAATATCAAAAATACGCCATTGACGAAATGGCAGCAAGTCAAAATAAAACTGTGCTCCGTTTACCTCCATACCATTGCGAGCTCAATCCCATTGAGCTCATATGGGCAGAGGTTAAAAATTATATAGCTAAGCACAATACAACTTTTAAATTTTGTGACCTCAAAGGACTTTTCAAAGAAACACTAGAATTAATAACAGCGCAAAAATGGGAAAACTGTATTAAGCACGTGAAAGACAAAGTTGAAAAGAGAATGTGGGAACTGGACAATATTTTAGAGGAACAAGTCGAGCCATTCATTATTGACATTGGTGCTTCAGGCAGTAGCGATGATGAAAGCTCATCAAGCTCATCTTTCCAATAAAAGATGTCATTCATCAAATTCGGTAAATTATAAGTAATTATAAAGCTACTGTTTTTTTTAATTAATTATTGACCTTTTTGAACCCATTTTGACAAAACCTATTCAAGAATCTACTTTCTGACAATGTTCAACCATGCACATTTTTTTACGTTTTGAACGTTTTAATTTGGTTACATATTTACCTAGAAATCAAAAAATATACTAATTAATATTCTAAAAGCAATTTTAAGAGATATACGATTATTTATAATTTAGGCTAATTTAAACGCCAATTTGAGATTATATTCGACTGTATTTCACCAAACACCAGACGGCATCCGAAGCTGGAAATCGAAGCGAAAATTTTGAAACCCTTATGTATATTTATATCATTATATATTTCTTACCCCACCCCCACATGATCCTATATCCATCACCAATCGTATACACATCGAATTGTGCTAATTTACTACAAAGTTACGCAAAGCAGCATCTACTATCTAAAATATGTACTGCGTGACTCTTAATACGTCCCTGCCGAATGTTACAGCGTTCGATGATCACGTGGTCTTGTTTATGTCCGGTCTATCTCTTATCTGAATATACTGTAGGAAGTGATCAAAATGGTAGAAAACCGTATCGAAACCCTGAAGACTTAGCTCGTCTTTGTGCTTTTTGAAGGATACCAAATTAATTTTTTGTGGTACACTCAACCAGATCTAGTACGTTTAGTAATCAATCGAAGTTTTGGTAGAGATTCAAAGTGCAAGCAGCATGGTAACTAGATGCTTCCTTAATTTTTCCGCGAAGCGAAATGTTTTTACCCAGTTTGCCCTGGATGCTGGCCAAAAATTCTTGTTAAAATATCGATCATGGCCACTAGAAACGTGTGGTGAATGTCATGGGAAGACCCGTTTGTATTTATTTTAGTTTTATTTACCTACAGGCGTCCATAATTCGCATTTCGTAACAGCTGCGGTCCTTTATACAGGGTTGTTCAAAAAACATTTATAATCCTTCCCAAATTGTAAAATTATATATATTATGTTTCAAATAAATTAAATGTAAACTCGGGGTACCTCAAGGATCAGTATCAAGTCCTATCCTTTCACGGTGTGTATCAATGATTTAATAAACCTAAACATACATGGCAAATTCGTAGTTTTTGCTGATGACACCACAATATTTTGGCAATACACAGATATAAAGGCAATCAAGACAAACAGTGATAGTGTTGTACAATCAAAATCAATCAAAAAACAATTACCTGATTTTCAATATTAATAAGAAAAAATTAGGACTTTAAATGCTTCCTTAATTTTATATATTTAAATAATTAATTCATAAACCAAACATCACCATCAGATTATTGTCAGTGACCAGTGATCATAAACTACATTTTACTAATTAAATCAACTAGCAAAAAGTCCTTTATTATAAGAACAATTTGTCTTATTTGAAAGTAGAATGACATAGGTATAGCATTCCCTTTTTGTGTGTCTGTTCCGAAAATTGTTTAAAATAGTGCTTATTCTACTACAAAAACGAACTATCAGATATATAACAAAAAGCTATCCTAGAACTACACGCAGGCCTTTTTTTGGAAATCTTAAAATAATGACTGTCGTATCAGTGCAGCGGCAATACAGTTTTAAAAATAAATCTAATTTTAAAATATTAAATATAAGTAACAATATTAGACGATAACATTTGCAATGGTTTGAAAATTTACATGTATCTCCCTGATGCTATCAAAAGAATTAACAATTTAAGATCTTTCGGAGTGAACTTAAATTTTTTTTAATATGTAAGCCATGTGAGTTCTACAGTTATAGTTTAGTTCTAAGTTAGCTTTCTCATTAAGAATGATTGTATTCTTCGGAAAATAAAGCATAGGTATTTATCTATGTATCTATTTCTGGGACAAAAACCAAATATTGAAAAGGAACACAGTAGCTCAGAATCCTACAACTTTATTTCTCAATATAAGCCGCTACCCACAGGTTTTTCAAAATTGAATTTACGAAAATACGTTATATTTTTTAATTCTATCGTCGCTAAATCTTTGTTCCTTAAAAAGGTAATCTCATGTTGTAGCATTTAAATCAAAATTAAGCAAAAAATGTGATTTCAGGATTTACGTAAAGTTCATAATTAGATTTCTCGAAATAAAGTAAATGTGACTCATTGCCTCAATTCCTTCAGCTGGAACCTTATGTCAAAAATTCATCAAAATTCGGGCGGAACGTTTCAAGTTATATACTAAGTGACATATAAATCCGAACACCCAGTTTAAATGGTTTTATTTTAATAAAATTTTGTATAAGTACTTAATGAAGCATAATAAGTAAATGATAAAAATTTCAAAATGATTGCACTGCTTTAAAGCCCTTTGACCTTTAATAATGTGTGGATGCACCCTGATGTGCTACGCATTCTCCAACGCGCCTAGGCATCAGGTGGTCAATGTCCTCCTGTGGTATCTCATTCCAGGCAACCACCAACTCCTCTCGAAGTGCTTCTAGAGTCTGAGGAGGACGTTGCAAATTGAGCAATCTCCTACCCATCATATCTCTCACGTGCTCAATTGGGGATAAGTCGGGAGATCTTGGTGGCCATGGTAACAATGTGACATCATTATGTTGAAAGAAGTCTATTGTGACTCTTGCAACATGTGGTCGGGCATTATCTTGTTGGAAAGTTGGATCTGCCAGGGTGTCAAGATAGGGTAAAAGATGGGGTTCTAGAACTTCGTGGATATAACACTGCGCGTTCATGTTACCTCTGATGAAGATTAAAGGTGACCTGGAACCATAAGCTATAGCACCCCAAACCATAACTCCAACAGTGTGATGAACATGTCTTTCAACAAAAAACTGTGGATTCCTCCTTTCACCACGTCGCCTTCTAACCCTGGCACGACCATCGTGCATGCCTAAACAAAATCGAGACTCGTCACTAAAGACAATCCCAGAGTGACCGTTGTCTGCACCACTCAAGGCGATTACGTCTGTGTTCTCGAGTTAAAGGGAGGACCCAGTGTGGCCGGTATGAAAACAAGCCAAAACTTCTCATTCGTCGGTAAACACTTCGCATGCCAATAGGTCTTCCGTGTTCTGCAAACCATTCATTTGCAATGGACCTGGTAGTGGAGAGACGGTCCCTTAAGGCCAATAATCTTAGGCGGCGATCTTCACGGTCTGTTGTTCTACGGCGGCGTCCAGTGCCCCTTGCTCTTTGCGTACGGCCTTCTCGAAGCCATGCCTGACAACACCTAACCACAGTGTCTACCCTTCTTTGCACTCTAACTGCAATTGCCCGAAAAGAAAGTCCAGCTTCCCGAAGTCCCACTATACGGCCCCTATCAAACTCACTAAGTTGACGAAATCGTACAGGTCTCCGTACTCTAGGCATCGTAACCGATCGTAAAGGATGTCAAGAACCAAAATCCGCCAACGTTCATTCTTTACTGCGGCTGAAATATTCATTTTTAGAGCGTTAGTGAATTAAAAAAAAAGCAGTATAAAAACCGGAATGTCCAACTGATAAGGCTGAAAAATTTTTCACTTATTATTTACAGTAAGATAAATACATTCACCAACCTTTATTAAAATAAAACCATTTAAACTGGGTGTTCGGATTTATATGTCACTTAGTATATAATGATACATGATTTCGACTCGGGCGTTCCTAGCATTTTTACCAGTAGAGATTATGATGCAGTGGACGGTTATGCACCGCGTTTTCGCGTACGATAGTTTTGTCCGACATAATGAGTCTATAACGGCTGTGAGTTTCGTCGCCACTTCAATATTGATCGGAATCGAGCTGTTCCTTCTTGAAACACCACCCTTCGTTGGGCTCAATCACTTCATAAATGTGGTGTACTGATCAACATAAGACCACCAAGAGCTCCACGAATGGTTCGAACCCTTGGAAATGTGTAACGCGTTCAACGAGCCCACCTTCGCAGCCTGGCTCAACACGCTGCTAAATTTCGCCTCAGTGATCGTTCGGTAAGGCGTATTTTGCATATGGAACAGTTACAGCCTGGAGATGACGCACAACGGATGAACTTTGCACGTCAGATGGAAGCACTTATCGAGCGAAATGAGAACCTCATTTTGTTCATGAATGATGAAGCTCACTGTCATCTTACAGACATGGTTAACCAGCAGAATTGCCGTTATTGGGCTAATGAAAATCTGCGACAGTTACATGCATACCCCAAAAGTGACGGTTTGATGATCTGTTTCGCCAACTTGCATCATCGACCCTTACTTCTTCGACAACGGTAATGGCAATGCTGTTACCGTGAACGACATGTTCCATTCCGATGTGTGTGATTCCAACAGGATGGCGCGACCGCCCACACAGCCAGAGCAAGGATGAGCGTTATTCGCCCTCTCTTCCGTGATCGCCTTATTTCCAGGTTTAGTGATGTTCATTGTCCTCCTTGGCCCCCAGATTTATCCATCTGCGATTTTTTCCTATGGGGACACCTCAGGGCTTGTGTATACGAGCACAAGTTCCAAACTCTGGACGAGTTGAAGGAGGCGATTCGCGTGGAAGTCGCCCAAGGTGAGAGAACGGTGTTGGAGAGATTCTACGCGAACTTTCAGGAACGCCTCCTGCAATGCATCGTCAAAAACAGTCACCACATAACTGGTGTGATCTTGCACACTTAAGTACGACCTTGGTACAACCCTGCCTCCCTCCCCGCCCACAATCTCCTCCTACGTCAAAACGATTGATGTTGATGAACTAAAGCCGTGTGTCTATGTGAGTCAATATCGAAATCAGGCCTTGCATGGTGTCTAGGTTGACCTAGTTTATAAGCAAACCGCATTCGAAAAACCAAAATTGACAGATCCCAGTAGCAATAATGTAAAAATCCTATTGCTACTCCGCGAGTGTACTCAGATCGTCGCCGTCGGCCTCGATGTTTCTTTTCATCAGAGCCGCACATATTTATTTATACCATGCAAAAATTGTCTGATAGAACACCTAGACCTAGACAGCCCCAAATGTTGCATATTTAGAAAGATGAAAACAAACTGGTGTTTTTGAATCAAACAGCGACAACCTGAAGCATTGTTTACAAACCAAACATGTGACAGGGCAGAGGTTCAAATTCATTACCAAATGAATAATCAGTATGTTTCTTCAATTGCTTTTTTACGTTTTCGGAAAAGGAAAGTCCTAACTTTCAGGACATTCGGTATACCTGTAGTGGTGAAGAGTTTCTGTCACTTGATAAGAATTTAAGGTTCCTGAGGAATAATAATAATAATAATATTAATAATAATGTCTTTATTCCCACAAAAGAAAATACAAAACAAGTTGCAAACAGAACAAGAGAATTGCATAGTATGACTTTAGTTTTTTGGTTCATGTAAGATTTTTGACCGTATATCGTCTTTCAATTACAATACCCCCTTCTGGAGCACTTGTTAACATGATCCTCAAACCTTACGTTTTTTACAAAGTACAAGCCTAAATTACGCGCTATCGAGCTTATTTCTAAAGTATTGTTACCGAGGTTTATTTTCACCAGATGTTCACAATGGTCTCTCCAATTTTTCGGCCCGAATAACATGACTGTACTTTTAGCCGGATTCAAGTCTAAACAATTCTTTATTTATCAGATCAACAGCAGGCAATGTTTGAGCTGGAGGAAATGATAAGTACACTTGTGTATCATCTGCATAAAAATGAGCTTTACAAGAGTGAAGACTGAAGTATAGATTAGAGGTGTAAATAATGAACATTAGCGGACCCAGAATAGAGCCCTGAGGAACACCAATGGTCACTTTCAATGGCGTGGAGTACTCATCATTCAGCATTACCTGCTGTTGACGATCGCTGAAGTAGCTACGCATTAGAGACTCTGCATCGGCCTAGAATCCATAAAAGTGGAGCATGGCTAAGAGTACGTCATAATGTATCCTGTCAAATGCCTTCGTATAATCTAAGAGTACCAAGGCAGTCAGGTTACCTTTGTCAGCACTGCATAATATATCATCCACCACTCCCAGCAATGCTGTTGCACAGCTATGCGCGGGACGGAACCCTGATCGTGTATCTATAATGAGGTTATTCGTTCTTAAGTGTTCTCTTATCTGAACATCCATTATTGATTCAAGCAATTTAGACACTGTTGGCGATATATTAATATTACGCAAATCCTTGAGCTCAGATGGCTGAGCAACTTTAGGCAAAGGCACAATCAAAGCGTGCTTCCAGCAAAAATTAAAATAGCGACGCAATATGCATTCATTATTGATATGTGTAATGAAAGGAATAATTTTGGGGCGGCAATACAACAGCATTTCGATATTTATCAAATCAGCACCAAATGCTTTGGTTTTGAAGCCAAACAAAGTATCTTCCACCTGATCTGTGGACGCCAAAGCGAATCCTAAGAGGGATAGATTAGGTTAGACATTATTCTTATAAAAAGAAAGTGTATCAGCATCAGGTTCTATACCTGTACTAGATAAAGACGTAAAGTACCGGTTCATTTCGTCTAAATCAGCTAAATCTACTGGAATGGATGACCTGGCTGTCTTATTGCCAAAGTTCATAGCTTCCAAATCTTTCCATAGAGCCTTATAGTTCGTACTGCTAATTTTATGTTCCAAGTGAATCGTTTTAGCATTATCAGTTGCTAATTTTACTATATTACGTAACTTCTTGTATTCCTCCCATTTCTGATCACACCTTGATCTCCTATAGGCAGTGAATTTGTCATCTCTAAGCTTCATTAGAAATTTAATATTATCAGTCAGCCACGGAGCTGGTTTTTTCGTAAACCTTGCCATTCGATAGGGTGCAAATTTGTCAAATAGCACTAAAACTAATTGATTAAATATATTTAATTTCGTATCTATATCCTGACAATAAATTATCTGCATAAAGTCTACTTCATCCAGAGCAGTCTTAAAAGTTCTTGGTTTTGAAATCTCTGTAGTTACGTAGTACAGGTTGTTTGGTTTCTACCTCATATTCAAGGATTATAGATATCAAACTATGATCAGACAATAAAGAGCCTTGTGGCAAACCACAAGCCCCTTACAGATTTAGCTTTATCTTGAACTTCATCTTTGTTTACAAGGCCAGTACGTAGCTTTTTCATTTAGATGGTGCGCAGATTTAGACACACGCACCATTTTTCAAAAATGTAGTTAAACTATTATACTAAGCAGGGTTTTACCATAAAGTAAACGCCCGTACATACAAATAAAAATGCATAGAAATATCTGCATGCATGCAATCCGTGCCAAAACCGAAAAAACAGGAGTAAACGAGGTAAGCCGATGCAAATATCCAAGGCATTGTGTAAGGGGAAATTACAGGGGAGTTCCAAGTGAATGTACTTCAGCAGGGGGTATGACGTTTGACCGTGAATATTCGATTTTGCCGTATATAAGTAGGTCATGGAAATAGGAAACGGTGAACTGATTGCATCCATACTACCCCAATGACTGATGGATGTGCTAGACGGCAGAATAGAAAAGACGTATGTTTATTGATTCTGAATGAAGACGTGGAAAAATATGTGCAAGTGCGGAGGAGGCAACCACATTTTTCCTACCAGATATACCAACAGTATTTAATTTTACCGCTTATTAACATTACCGGAAATTTATATCTATAATTTATCTATTTATCTTTAGCCATAAAGAAAAGTTTGGAAAAAACGCCTTCAACCATAGTTACAATACTCGCAAAAGTCAGAAATACTTTTACCCATCACATAAGCTAAATTCTACCGAAAAATGTCCACAAGGACTACAGCCAGGGGACGGAGAACGAAGAATCACATGTAGTCAGTGGATTCTTGATAGAACTGATAATAATAGGGAGTTTTTCAGTAACGTCTTATGGACCGATGAGTCATGCTTCACTAGACGTGGAGTGGTAAATTTTCATAATCAACATATTTGGTCGCATGAAAATCCGCACGCAGTTCGGGAAAGAAATTTTCAGCATGAATTTAGTGTGAACGTGTGGATTGGTATCTACCGTAATCGACTATTTGGACCCTACCTTTTGCCTGCAAGGTTAAATGCTGCGACCTTCTTGGAAGTTTTAAAGGCTGAACATGCAAATATGTGGGATTATGTTATGTTAGATTTAAGAAGAATGGCCTGGTTCCAGCTTGATGGTTGTCCAGCTCATTATTCGAGAATAGTTAGAAACTGGCTGGACGAAAATTATCCAGAAAGATGGATCGACCGTGGAGGACCAGTCGCCTGGCCTCCACGATCCCCTGACCTAAATCCTTTAGATTTCTTTGTGTGGGATTTCTAAAAGAAAAAGTGTACCAGACTCCCGTAACCACAAGAGATATGCTAATAGACAGAATCAGGAATCCATGTGATGAAATAAGGCCTTATTTGAATAATGCTATACCACGTTCGATCATTCGTAGATGTGAATTGTGTATTGAACAATTGGGTTTACCTTTCGAGCAACTACTTTAGATTGTGTATGTTTGTCCTAACTATCCAATAGCATTTTGGTTGTAAATAATTAATTTAATTTGTTAAAAATAATATTGGACAATTGAACAAATTAATATTCTGTTTTTTTTGTGTTTATTTGGAGTTAGGAATTATTGCTGTGTCTAAAAACACAATCTAAACGATCATCTTAATTACTTGTAATGCCCAAATCGAAAATGTAAAAAAAATATTATTTTCCCATAAATAATTAAAAATGCATCGAACCTTAAAAATCGAAATATCTCAAAAACGGCTAACTATAACGAAAACTCACAGAAGAGCTTTTTTATGTTGAAAAGTGCGAAGAATCATTTCTTTTATTCAAGAAGCAAAAAATTGCACTAAGAAATTTTTTTCGGTCATTTTAATACACTACAGGTACAGTAGAGAGCGCCCTCTAGCGGCTACGGTAAAACTATGCCCATGGTTCGTTTTGTCGTACCAAAAAACCCTTGTATACCAATTTTCACTGTTATAAATCAAATATTGTTCGAAATATTTAAAAAAAAAACTATTTTAGAAAGTAAATTTAAACACCCTGTATTTCGGAAGCCACACATTGTTCGACCCATGTTTATATAGACTTTATGCATTAATTTTAAAAGTTCTATCGAATCTTAAAGTTATGCAACAATAAACTGAAACACCCTGTATAGTATTGAAGAGTTCTGTGCTCTAGTGAAACCGTAAGCATTCATATCGCTGTTGTTGTATGTTGTTTATGAATGTTTGTTTTGTATGTACTTTAGAAAAATTGTGTGTTATTTACACTGTATCACAATGACGTGTTATCTCTGTTATAAATTTCTTTGTTTTTTGTTTATAACTGAGAAACCAATTAATTTCTATTCTATTCTATTCTATTCTATTTGAATCCATATCCTGTTACTATACAGGGTGACTTCGAAGTTGAGTCATTTATTTTAACAGTGAGTAGATCTGATCAAAAGAAATGTTTTTTTCCTTTACCATTTTTCTGGTAAAATTAAAGTAACAAAGTTATAGCCCTTTGGAAGTTTGAGTACCGCCCTGTCTCAATAATAATATCATGTACTCGTGTTTGGCAACAACGGATATAATCCACCTTATCGGTTCATCGCATGGGAAACAAAAAAGCGTAAGAATTTGGAACGATGTTTTTATTTCATTCAGTTCAGTTATACATACAGTCAGTGTCAGTCGCGTGTGAATAGTGTCTGTTGCGTGGCTCAAACGAAATAAAAAATGGCACATGTTTATGCGGATCGGTTTCCCAATCGAGTGCAACCAACCCCTCGTGCCTTTGTTAATGTAGTACAACGGGCTCGTGAATCAGGTGACTCAAGACCTCACAGGGCACCTCATGATCAAATACAGGTCCGCACTGAAATACTTGTTGGGAGGATACTTTATAAAACAAGGTAAAATTTTTTTTTATTTTTTTTATTTTTACACACATATTTTGGTTTATCTTCCTTCTACAATCATTATCTGAAAATTAATGACTCAACTTCAAAGTCACCCTGTATATGATAAACATGAAAAGTTTCGGATAGTTCAATTCTAGCTCGGCGTATGAAATTGTTGTGATAGTTTTGGATTCTTAAAGAATTAAATTGATGGTTTGCTTATACCAAAACTGGCAAGGAAGTATTTTAATCGCGAAAAATTTTGAAATTGAAATATGTTTTTTGATATGTGCATTACGAAAAACCGTTATTTCCTACAGTCTGTCCACCTGTCTGTCGGTCTGTCCGCTAATCCTATAACCGCCTATAACTTAAGAATGCCGCTCGTGTTTTGATGAAATTTTCACACAAGGTTACTACTATGCCAAGGATGAAAAAGCTTTGCAGGAGCTAGGAGCAAAAACATAAAAAAGTAAAAATATACAAGTTGCTTAAACTTCGTTTTTTGATGTCTCATGGGCTCCTGATTATTTTCGAAAAAGCTTTGAAACTTGATGTTGGGGATTGTAACGGGTAGGGTGTTGTAAATGTGACGTCTCTAGTATTAGTCAAAGACATTCTGCTATTAAGGTCGTACGTCACTTTTTTCAATTTTTTTCATCTACCTGCTTACAGCAGTATTCTAAATCCTTTTTATCTGATTATTCCATGATGTTTTAATTTTTTTTGTCATAAAATGCATTTTTTCCACAGGATAAATATTTATATATTTTAGCAATATTTGTATTTCAAAAATACGTACTACTTCAGTGATCTGCGATGCTTGTCTAAACCATGACAACTATTGTATATATACAGGGTGGCGGATCGAAAACGAAACAGGCGCATTTACTGGCAGCTCAGTTTTTTTTGGAAAAACGCCCAGACCCGTCGATTTTGTCTTCGAGGGGGTCGCAAGTTCGGCAAAAAATCACGTTAACACGTGCAGCCGCCTGGGGGGGGGGGTTGACACCAGCCCTAAAATCTTAAATGGAAAGGGGGGTCGAGTGATACCTTATTTTAAAGGTTTTTCAATTCCCTTTATAATGATGTAAAATACATTCAGTAGTTTTGAAGATTTATTGATTTAAAGCTCAAAGTAGACTTTAATAGATACATCAGTTTGTACTACTTTCAGAAGAAATTTGACTAAAAGAATTTACCTAATAAATAAATGCTTTTCTTCACTACGCCCATGGTTTGTTTATCATTTTGTTGTTGAAAATAGCTATTGGAGCGTTTTTTTGTGCCAAAAAAGTTATTTCTTGAAGAAAGATAAGGAAATATCTCATACTTATTTTAAATAGGAATTTAGTACATAGTTTGCGATTGATTTAACCAAACCTTGTTGCTAAAATGACTTGTAATGCTTTATTAAATAAATTAACTATGGTATATGCCTGCGACAAAGAATTGTGAATGAGTGCGTTCAAATTACTCCTCAAATATTGCAAAATGTGCGGCAACGTTTTGAGCGAAATGTTTATTGTTACATGGAGAGTCATGGTGGCTATTTTCATCATTAACTTGCCTAACGGGTCAGTTCATTCTTCATTTTTTAATTACTTTGCTGACAAATGTATTGATCTCCACTAATGATAATGTATTAGTTTTATTTAAGCTTTAAATTAACAAATCTTCAAAACTACTGAACTGAAGTACATTAATTTTATATCATTATAAAGGGAATTGAAAGACCTTTAAAATAAGGTATCACCCGACCCCCCTTTTCATTTAAGATTTTGGGGGTGGTGTCACCCCCGCTTAGGGGGCTGCACGTGGTAACGTAATTTTTTGCCAAACTTATGTCCCCTTCGAAAAAAAAATCGACGGGTCTGAGCGTTTTTCAAAAAAAAAAAACTGAGCTGCCAGTAAATGCGTCTGTTTCGTTTTCGATGCGTCACCCTGTATATATATATAAGTGAGAGGTAGTGGAAATAAAATCACTGCAGCACTCACAGATTCCTCATTATTCGGAGCGGATGAAAATTGTAGGTTCAATCCTGTATGCGGTAAATGGTTTGTTCTCCTACTAAGAAGCTGCTGATCATGCTATATACAAACATAATAAGTCACACATATTTTTCCTACGTTTGCCAGGGTAACAGAAACATGAAGTTTGCTTGATGTTGTTTGGTATGCAGATGTAAAAGGTTCACCATATTTGATTTAACCTATCTAATCAAGATTTCTTTTCTTTAAAACCTCTAACGAAGATGTAGGAAGCATAGATTCAGTCTGCGTCACGTCATTGTTATTACATAAAATGAAAGTAACTGATGCTCTTTGACACTGTTTTTCTTTTATGTTGATACAAAATCCTCTGTCCTGTCTTATATTATATAGAACAATGCCACTCGAATTGGAGGACCTCACACTGAGTCTAATCGGTTTTTGCTTTAGTCTGTGTATGATAAAAATGATATCAATAAAAGCTATTTTTGAATGTTATATTGTTTGAGCTAGAAATTATATTTTTTGAGTTTTCATACGATTTTTCACACAGACGATTATAACTCGTCCCGTGCTATTTCCTATTCTCTGTAAGATAAGATTAAAAGGCCCTTTTCTTAAGAATGCCATTTTATTATGTCCAATATCACGAAATGGTTTCTTTCATTAAAAAGGTTGTGGAAAATTAGCATTAATGCCGAAGGCAGAGTCCAAGTCTCCAAGTAACAGCCACTATGTTAAAACCTCATCAAAACTTGGTGTCATTCAAAACGTTTTACAAGGAAAACCGATTTCAGACGGCGCCCTTATCTTTATTCAATAACCGATAAAACAGTATTGAATAAGAATTTTTTATCCCGAGCTCGGATCATTTTAGCGACGTCAAGCAAGAGTCATTTATAGAACAACACCTTTAGGTTATTATTACACTGCGAATCTCAGCAAACGTAGTATTCTTTAGAGATCTAATACTGCATGTATTATTATGTTCAAAATATAGAAATATGCAGTGACATTCAGAAGTTCCACTCTCCCTGCAGACATTCGTCAGAAAATTTCTGACAAAAGAGCTGCAATTAAGCAAGCGAAGAGGTCTTGTCACCCAGATGACATTCACAGAGCAACTAATCTTGTTCATGAAGTGAGAATGCTCTTCATGAATTCCGTAATGAGCAATGGAGCGACTTTCTGTCGGGGATGCTTGACTCAAGTATTCCTCTCTGGAAAGTTGCAAAGTCGCTCAGAAACGGAAAGCGAGAACAACTCCCACACATCCACGGTCCTAGGGGCATAGTCTGTAGGACAGAGGCAAAGGTCGAGGTTTTCGCTGATGCAACGGAAAGTCAGTTCTCTCCCAACTATGACCTTGATAATGACCTGGACAAGGAGCAACATATTGTAAGATCCGTCAGGAGATATTTTAGGGCCAACGGCGTCAGTGGCAGTAGTGCCTCCCTTAGTGATTTTTCCTCAGAGGAATCTTCAGAAGATTCGTCAATCGCGTGGCACATCAGCGGAATCTCCTGAGACTCCGCATTGCACACCAGCAGAGCTCCAAGGTCATGTTAAAGACCTCAAGGTGCGTAAAGCACCTGGAGAGGATCGAATCACTAATAAGGCGCTGAAGCTACTTTCGCGGAAGTCCTTAACTTATCTCGTGGCAATAATCAATGCCATGCTAAGGACCTAGCACTTCCCAACGGCGTGGAAGACCGCTGATGTCATAATGATTCCAAAGAAGGTGGGTTCGATATTCCCCCAGGATTACCGCCCCATTAGTCTACTGTCAGCTCCTTCTAAACTCGCTGAAAAGGTGATTCGACGTCACCTTGAAAATTTCTCGGCAGACCACAATGTGATTCCTGACGTGCAATTTGGCTTTCGGTCTGAGCATAGTACGGAGCTACATGCCATAAGGCTTGTTGAACGAGTAACCAGGGGTTCACCCGTAACGAAAGTACTGGCATCTTGCTACTGGATGTATCAAAGGCATTTGACAAGGTGTGGCACAAGGGCCTTATCTACAAATTGATCCATAAGGGCCCCTTCTGGCTCCTAAAACTTTTGAGATCCTTTCTCGAGAGTAGGAAATTTCGGATCAAAATTAATAACGGTCTGTCGACAACACGGCCCATCAAAGCCGGTGTCCCTCAGGGTTCGGTTCTTGGACCAGTCCTTTATTCACTTTTTATTCATGACGTCCCTTGTCCCAGCAGCTGTGAAACCTATATCTATGCTGATGGCACTGCCCTGGTGGCCCAGTCGTGCTCTGGGGATCTAGTTCATGACAGGCTGCAAAGTGCAGTGGCCGAGGTATTGGAATGGGCGAATCGGTGGCTGATCAAAATTAATCATTCGAAAACGCAGGCAATCTATTGTACTAAAAAACGTAGCGGCGCCCCATCTGAGGTTTCAGTGAATGGAGCTCGGGTACCATGGGCAAGCTCTGCTAAGTATCTCGGTGTCACTCTTGACAAGGGGATAACCTGCCAGAAGCACACTGAAGCGTTAAAAACTAAATTCCAAATCTCGTTTCGGCAACTCTACCTTATGCTATGTAGAACATCAAAATTAAGTTTGATCAACAAAGTTCGGCTATACAAGATGGTTATCAGACCAGCGATCACTTACGCAAGTGCGGCTTGGTGTTTCCTCGCCAAAACGCATTTGCGTAGCCTGCAGGTTTTGCAGAACAGAACCTTGCGTACAATCACTAACGCCCCATGGTATGTTTCCAACGAGACCCTTCACAGGGACCTTGACATCCTTTACCTAAGGGACTACATCAAACAACAAGCGCAGCTATAATACAGTCAAGCAGAATCGCATAACAACCCTTTGTTGCGCGTTTCAGTAGACTACACAGTGGAGCAAGTTCGCAAGCACACAAGGCCGCGACTCGCACTGTGAACAAAATTAAATCGCGCGACTTTGGATCCAACCAAAATTATGATTTTTCTTCAACAACCAATCCCAACATTAATTTTAGGATCAATTTAAAATTGCCGAATACTACCCCTGAAATTGATGCACTTCTTTTTTCTTTGCTCTCCCTCCTTCCTTCCTTCCTTTCCCTTCCCTTCTTTCTCCCTGACTTTGTTTGGTACCTGGCAACCAGACCTGACAAACCTACTGACTTACAAGACTTCAACCAGGAGCAAAGGTCCTACGGACCGCTCTGACAGACAATGACGAATAGTGTCAGAAGTTCCACTAGGAAAAAGTTGCAGAGCAGTTTTTTGAAGGACTGTATGTTTGTAGAGGTAGCAGAGTCATTTTCGAAGGGCTTGTCACGTAATATCTTTGCACTTCATGGATTCCAGAATGTGACCTACAGTATAAGGTATTCTCAAAGTTGGGATTTGCCTTTACACATCGTATAGTTCATGTATCAATAAGCAAATTTTCTAAGCTTTGCTTGTTGCGTTTCTCTCATGAAGCTCTTTCACCTGATACCCATATCATAGGGGTTGTTATGGAAATGCTGAATCGCCATTTTGTAAAATGCGCCATATTGGACTCAAAATAGCGTCAGATGGTTCATTTTGCATTGACACGCGAATCAAAAATATGTACTAAATTTCAGCAATCTCATTTGATACCCATGTCGTAAGGGTGACTATTGAAAATGTAAGCAGCCATTTTGCCTCCATATTGGATTCAAAATGGCGGCAGTTAATTCGTTCTGTACTGATACTCCAAGCCAAACTGGTGTTCAAAGTTTTAGCTGTATTGTTAAGGTTAACTGGTTCAGAATTTATTCCAATATTAGTCTCACACATACATACATCAAGTTAAATAAAATCTTGTAAAAAAGTACCTCTAAATCAGAGTTCCCCAAACTTTTTTGTGTCCCCTTGCCATGTTTTTCCGTGTTGGGTAGACCCCCTATTTACCTGATATTGATTTCCTTTAAATTTCTAATTGTAGAGAAGTTTAGTATTATAAACTTAAAGTAAAAACACATGTTAATTTATACATTTATTAATTGAATTTAAATTAAAACTACTCAAAATAAAATTTTGTATCTGTAATGTAAAATATACGTAACATTAAATAAACAGGTGTCTGACCAATAAGTGCCCGCATTGGGAATAAGTGCTCGCATTGAAAAAAAAATAAGAGGGATAAAATAAAAAAAATAGTGAAAAATATTAAAAAAAAAAGTGTTTTACTTAAAATAGTACAATAAGCGAGTTCGTTTATTAATTATAACCTAAAAGTATGTTCTACAATAATTACACTGTTAGTTTGATTAAATTCCGCTTCTTATACGTTTAAGTTATCTAAAAATAGGCAAAAAATTAACGATTTTTAGTGTGTACCTATCCTTGAATTTTCAGAATAATTTAAAAAAAATATTTTCTATAAAGGGGGGTTCTTTAAAAAAATCAATGTGGGCACTTATTCCCAATGCGGGCATTTATTGGTCAGACACCAATAATCATAAAATAAACTATAAATAAAATAACATAAGCAATAAGTCAATATTTTTAGTGAGAAGGATGAACCTGATGCTTTAATAATAAATTATCAACATTTGCCGTCAATTTTGTAAGGGTTAATCTTAAATCTCCTCGGCTAATGATGTCCAGTCTGTTTCTTTTTTTCGTTAGGAGATTGGTAACAGCGCTGAGCCCCCTTTCCAGTAGGTATGACGATGGAAAGGAAATTGAAAATTTCCTCGCTATATTCCATAATACGGGATAAGTAACGGGTATGTTGTTTTGCAGCCAGAATTGCTGATATCCGTTTTTAAACTGAACCTCAAGTTCTTCGTTTGTACTTAGTTCAGTCAGTTCCTCTTGTATTATGACATTCGTTTCTTCTATGTCACCACATGGATTAATTATCCACGGTGGTATTACCATAGCCAAAATATCCTCAAACCTAGATTCAAAATCTGAATAGAGGGCATTTAAATGTTGAACGTAAGTTGAAACGTCGTCTTCCTGGCAGCTTGTCTGTGACAAATTGGGGAACTGAGAAAATTCGCCCCGTCCAATATTTTGCTTCATTAGTTTAACTCTGGCAAGAAACGCTGATAAGATGGACTTTGTTTTAATCAAATTTAAACTGTAATTGCAAATTAACCATATTAAATTTTGTAAACAATTCTGTTAAATAGGCGATGTCTGTTTTCCTCTTCATTAAATTTTCTTTTAAAATTTTATCTTTAGTATCCAGAAATTCTAAGATAGTCTCAAAAAGTGCAAAAAATCTTGTCAAACATAAGCCTTTCGACAGCCAGCGTACTTCAGTGTGAAGGAGTAATTGATGAAAGTGTTCGTCATTTTCTTCACACAACTGCGCAAATAACCGCGTCATTGCCCAAAACTTTGTTGCATAAAAGGCACATAGGCGATTGTTTCTCCGGCAATGATGGAATGAAGCCAAATTTCAAATAATCAACACTGCACTGTCTACATTTCTTTTTAGATTCGGACATGGCATCAGTCATCTGTGGGCAAAATTAAATTATTTAAATAAGACAGAAAACCCAGCAGCTGTATATTAAAACTATTTTTTGATTTCTCCGAAAACATTCCATAATTCTAACATCTTCTTGCAACAATTAGCTCGAATTACGGAGATTGCACTGTAATTATATTACCGATTGCTAAAACTTTCAAAAAGAAACTATTGAGGAGTACTCGTGTAATTTTGCATGATTGAATATTTAACTACTAATAACTAAAGTCATGATTGGCTTAATTTATCTATCTTTGCTAACTACGAGTACAAAACTAAAATTTAATAAAAAATAATGTACTTACTTTTCTCCAGCACTCTCAAACAAAATAACACTGACTCACTATAATTTGTGTGATATACTATCTGTTTATATTTTTTAAAATATTTTCTTAGCACTTTCCTTTTCAAGATTCAGGAAACGAATAAACGTATTTGTCCCACATTCGTATTTATAGAGTGACGAATTGAACAAGTCAGTGCAAGGTAGCGAAGCTCTGAGACTGCGACTCTCAGGTTTTTACAAGTTCAAGATGTATTGCGACCACAAAACGAATACCAACATCCTACAACTTACACAATTTTATGAACATATATAATAAATTTTTTACTTCATAGGTACTTTTTAAATAATGTATATGTTTTGATATTATAAGATAGCATGATGTAAGTAAATAGCTACTGTCAGTGTATGTGTTGAGATCCACTATCGTGGACCCCCATATTCATTTCATGGACCCCGAATTTTTTTTCGCTGACGTAGACCCCTTGCAGGTTGTCATAGACCCCTAGGGGTCGACATAGACCACTTTGGGAATCAATGCTCTAAATAATCGTCCACTATTGTTTAAAACGTCGCCACTTCCGAAATGAATAAAGATCTTGGATGAAACTCTACCACACTGCACTGGCGTACCAAGTAATGAGAAAGCACAGCAACTAGGGGCTAAGCGTTCGTGTACAGTGATGGACGTTATATACAATGCGTATATAATGTGTACAATCGTGTAGACAATGTATAGAATAGTGAGGTTAGGTCCACTCGTAAACGTCAAAACATTAATCCGTCAAATGGGTGGATTTTGTTTCCAGAATGTCTTCTATTTTAGACATGTTTCTAATATATTTCAAACTACAACCTATGTAAATAATAGATATCTATATTTATACAGAGTGTCTTCAAAGTTAGGACTTGAATGTACACGGCGTTTTTTCTAGTAATAAATCCACCAAGGCCCTAAGATTGCAGATATATTAGACTCCGTAAAATAAATCAAACTTAAACGAAACCTAATCCGGTCCTGCACCTCGATTAGATCAAACGTGAGCACGTACGATGCGCGTACGTACTCAGTCCAGGCCGCATTGGCAAACAGAATCTTTACACATCGGTTCTAAAAGAACAAAACAAATATAGCATACTCATTCAGCAACATATTATTCTAATTTACGGTGAGCAACTTCGAAATGCTTCCGAGGCTTCGCGAGTGCATGCAGATCGTTTTTCAAGATAACACTGGACAACAAATTTTAGTTTTTTAATTGTATCTTGTGGGAAAAGTGCACTTCTTTGTTAATTTTGGGGCGCTGAATCCAAAAATGACAATGAAATAAAAAAATTAGTTGCGGTTTAGAAAAAAAACTTTTTATTTTTAAGGATATATTAAAAAAAGTAACAAGATTCATATACTTATAAGAATCACTATATGCACTGTCTTTTTGCTGTGCTTTTACGGATCGTTTCTGGAGCATCTCTACCAAGAGTCCAACAGTAGTCTGCAAGCATGGAAGGATTCCACTTTCCCTGGTACCTTTTTTCCACTGTTGAAATATCCTGATGAAAACGTTCGCCGTGCTCATCACTTACGGCTCCGCAATTGTCAGGAAAAAAGTCCAGGTGTGAGTGTAGGAAATGTATCTTAAGAGACATATTACAGCCCATCTTTTGATACGATGACAGCATATTTTTGACAAGGGTTTTATAGTTCTCAGCTTTTCTATTTCCCAAGAAATTAGTGACCACCAGACGGAAATCATTCCAACCAGTTTTTTCAATACCTGTTAAAGTGTTTTCAAACTGTGTATCTTTCAAAATATTTCGAATCTGTGGCCCAACAAAAATACCTCCTTTAACCTTTGCCTCAGTTAGTCTTGGAAATTTCTGACGCAGGTATTGAAAAGCTGACCCATCTCTATCTAATGCCTTGACAAAGTTTTTCATTAGGCCCAACTTGATATGCAGTGGTGGTAATAAATTTTTTTTCGAATCTACTAATGGCATATGCTGTACATTTTTTTGACCTGGCTCTAGGAATTGACGAACAGGCCAGTTTTGTCTGGTGTAATGAAGTGCCTTTGCCCGCCTGTCCCATTCACACAAAAAACAGTAAAACTTTGTGTAGCCTAGCTGCAGCCCAATTAAAAGTGCAACAACTTTCAAATCGCCACAAATATGCCATTGGTGCTCATCGTATTTTATGCATGTCAATAGGTACTTCATATTGTCATATGATTCTTTCATGTGAACTGCATATCCTACAGGAAGAGATGGTAAAATATTTCCAATATGCAATAATACTGCCTTTAAACTCAATGTTGAACTGTCTATAAACAATCTTCATTCTTCTGGGTTATAGTTTATATTTAAAGCCGCCAGTAAGCCGTTAATGTTACTGCAGAAAACCAAGTTATTCTCCATATTGAAAAATGGTTCTAAGTCTTTATGGCGTTTACGAAAAACACATACCGAAACATCGTCTTCTAACAAGTTCCACTGCTGCAGTCTTGATCCAAGTAACTCTGCCTTACATTTTGGAAGTTCTAAATCTCTTACAAGATCATTTAATTCTGACTGTGTTATTTTGTGCGGTTGGTGGCATGACGTGCTCGGTATAAAATCAGGATCTCTTGACGTTGATGGCATATCTTCTTCCTGACGAATTACTCGATCGCCATGATCTGATTCGCAAGTGTAGGATTCTGGGGGTTTTGGAATAGGATTTTCGTCACTGTAAGGCACAGGTCTCATCGCAGATGGTATGTTTGGGTAGTTAATAACCGATTTTTTTTTCTTGGACATACCTGTGGCTTGTCCAACACAAGGTACCATGCAAAAGTAATAATCATTAATATGATTTGTAGGCTCTCTCCAAACCATTGCGACAGCAAAGCGCATAGACCGTTTTTTGCCATTTAACCAGCTCCTCAGACTTGAAGCACATGTATTACAGCAGATGTGGGGTGCCCACTGTTTGTCTTGATCACCTAGTTTACAACCGAAATAAAGCTGATATGCCTTTGTTATTAGTGGAGTAATAGACCGTCTCTGAGACGCAAAAGTCACATCACCACACACGTAACAAAATTGATCTGGATTGTTTACACACTTTCGAGACATCTTGCATGAACGCTGTCAGCCAACTGAGGAAAAAATGGCTAATATAAAACAATATAATGTACACGTATGTATAACGTAACACAATCATGCCGATTACATCATCTTTCCTTGCCGAATATAAAAATGTAGCACGTGCATGCTTGTGAATTACAGTATATTAACACTGTCACAGCAGGAACACATATAATTAGCGTATCTCTAAAACTTGAACTAATATTGAAAAAATAAGTTTCATTCCAGTTTTAGCACATTAAAAATAGTAATATTTTGTTGATTTTATTTAGGATATTTTTTGGCTGTTGATCAGTGTAATTCGTGATTTCTGTTTTGTTTGGGGGAAATGAAATGTTTAGTGTATAAAACTGAGGTGAGCAAGGTTGGTGAACTACGTGTGTGAATTCAGTCATCTGCTCATTCTAAAAGCCTAAACTAACATGTCTTCTTGAATCTATCGTAAATAACTTTGAACAATACTTACACACTTGAAGTTTCTTTTTAATAAACTTTTTCAATTATTTTTATTGCTTCAACCACGCATTAGCTTTGTTATTGCAAACATAGTCTGCCGGGAAGAGAAAGAGTTCTCGGTGCATGTTCTGTGTCGCTGTGAGCCTCTGAGTTACTACAGGCAGACTATACTGGGATCCAACACTTTGGATTTCCAGAATGTTAAGGAGCCGCGTCTCAGGGCTATACTCAACTTTGCCAGAAGGGTGGAGCTTAACAATTGAGGAATGTAGGGGTCTATGCACCGGCTCTTCATGCTGGCCATGGCCAGTATGCTTCTAATTTCGTTATTCATTCATTCATACCCCATTGTAATATCATTTAGTCGGCGTCTAAACAAACATGAATACTCGATGGCTGATTATGTTCATTCGTGGGTGGCTGCTTGCTCAGACATTTATGGACCGTCGATACGAGAACGAGGAACGAGGATTTGAAGATCTCGCGCTCGGGTTTGCTTTGGTTTTAATACGTTATGTCAAGCAGACTAAGAAACCAACCTATACATGAAAACGATAAACATGTATCATAGTCTTAAATCAAACATCCCCAGGAAGAGATAATGAGGATAAGATACTCAAATAATGATCGTAAAAGATAAATATATCAACGCGAAGCGGTATTTCGGTATGTTTTACAAGAAATTAAGCTCTGGTTTATTCGATGATTGTTAACGGACAGCCGTCACATTCCACTGAGTTTCCTTTTGATATGATTCATTGCAACCTGCGATGGAAATGAAAAAATACATAAATAGCAATTACTTCCCATAGATTAACCATTCTGGTGATTACTCTCGTGAAGTGTACATGATTTTTTACAGGTATGTACCAGCGGATTATTAATAAAACGTATCCTTGTACAAGGTTAATAAGTTGGAAAGCAATCATTTTATCCAATAGACTAGTCGAGAAAAGTTATACATACCTTGTATTCACGCTATTATTTCCCGCGCCAAGGAAGAAGTTCCCAATTTTTTAAAGTGAAGTACAACTCTGAAAACGTTTTTTGAATATCTTGAAAAAAGACAAAGTTACGCTACTGATTAGTTTCTTATCGTGCTGGAGCGTATGACTGTGTGATGACGTCATACTACACCAGCTACCATCGCCACGACAAAGCGACGCGCCCGCCGTGTTTACGGTTTACGGCAAGAATGGGTAAGAAATGGGTCAGACCTTCGACTTACAAATACTGAAATGTATCTAAACCGAATCCAAATTCAAGATGAGATGTACATAATAACAGTTAGCGCGTGATCTCTCGGTAACAGGTGGGGACAACGCCTCTTATTTTTCAATTCGCCATTAAATTTCAAGCGGTTGCCTGGCGGAATAATGCGCGGGGCAGGGGCAGGGCAGGCGGAGTTACATTCAGGCCACCGACCGTCGCGTGTATCACTGCGTGCTCGTGTTTTCGTATTCACCTTGCTTGGTTGTTGCTGTTGTTGTTGTTAAGTGTATTTGAGTAATTTGTTAAGTTTCTGTTTCTGTTAAATACTGTCATCTTTGTTTTACAACACGTTGGTGGTAGTCCATCATTCGGAGGTAGCCCTGAATGCGGCCCTGTACGCCGTCCTTGCTTTTGGCAATCACGCATCCATTCTATCTTGGGTGTAAATACACTATAGGTGCACATATACAAGTATATTAGCCGCCCGAAAAATATTTTTACCGGTGTCAAAAATATAAGAAATAGAAAGAAGCGGCGCATGGTAATGAACAGAGACGGCAGAATTTCCTTTTTTTTGGGAATATCATTGTAGTGCTGTGAATCTCAGTTTTATGTTTCACCCTTTTTCCATCCTGCTGTCAAAACGTAACACTATTTTATTCGAAAGGAGCTTCATTGCCGTTTATGTATTTCCAATCGAAAAAAATATTTTTTAATTCTTAGTTCACTTTAAGCTAAATAAACACTTTACATATATACTTTATATATATATAAACGAGTATATATATATATATATATATATATATAACAAAAGTAGGAAAATAATGGTCAAAATCCGCAAAAAGGAGGAAAGTGGATTCGAGCAGAAAATAGGATAGGTAACCCGAGCGATACGTATTTCTGCTGGTTGGCTTCATCAGGCCCGAAATGAATGCACATATGAAACTGCAAAAGTAGATACACAAGCATGATACTGGACTGGACTTTTTTGTGTGGAGTCGCGTAAAAACTTTAGTATACTCTGATCAAAATCCTGTACCCACAATAGAAGACCTCAGAAACAGGATAATACAAGCCTCTCTTAGGAATTCGGCGGTAGTAAAATCAGCTGTCATACGAAGAGCACGTGTGTGCATTAGAAATAGAGGGCGCCATATTAAAAATGTATCATAAAAATAAAAATTATTAAATTATCCTGTATGAAGGTATGATTTTGTAAGTGTAGTATTTTTATTGCTTTTTCCTTCCACCTCTTTTAATAGTTATATTTTTGCCAATTCTTAATCGATTTGTGATTTTTATACCTCATTTGAAAGGTAATGAAACGTAGATGTTTTCTAATTACTTTGTACGAAAAATTTGTATGCGAATTTTTCTAGTAAACTGAAACTTTTGAAATGAACGAAGATTTTTTTAACAAAAATCGAACCATTTTGAAACTTACTGCATGAGATAATGTACATTTGAGTATCAATTTTCGTAGAACCAAAAAAAAAAATCAAATGAAACACCCAATTTTCAAGTTTACGTGTAAAGGACGTTCATTTTATAAAATCTGAAAAATTAGTATAATTCGAAAACGGCTAATTTTCGGACAGTAGTAAAATCGACTCAGATTGGCTTGTACTATCTCCCCCCACCGGGTACGCATCTATTTTCCCGTCACCCTGTATATTGATAGATTGAAGCTCTACATTGAGGGTTCGTTCTGCCACAGCTGTCTTAAAAAAAAGCTAAACTAAACTTAAATGTCGTCACCGTACGTTTACACTTTTACATTTTGTATTCCACTTAAAATATTTTCGGAGTATATTATGAGCAAGGGCCCAAGTATAGACCCTTGTGACTCCCCTGACAGAATATCTACATTTTCCGAACGAAAACACCATCAATATGGATTTTTCGAGAGAGCAGTAGACCGTTCCATATCAAATACAGTGAGGAGTCAGTAAAAACAAATATGACTCCTTAAAACTTCTTACGTTATTTCTATTAGAAATTTTTTAGAGATATAAATCATATATCGATAACTCGATATTCTGCAGCGAAATTGTTGACGTTATCTGCTTATTGTGTTTCTCATATTGAGCCGTTTCATTTGATCATATTATAGTGGTGACCATGGAAATTAAAAATCGCCGTTTAGTATATTGGATTTAGGATGACGTCACTTTACTTATTGTGTTTCTCTCATCCGGCCCTTTGAATTGATACCCATATTATAAGGGTTACTATGGAAACGATGAATCGAATTCCGCCATATTGGATTCAAAATGGCGGCAGTTATTCATGTTGTTTTATCAGACGAATCAAACACAAAATTATAGCTGGATTAGTCAAGGCTAACTGGTTCAAAATTCAGTTTCAAGCTTTGTCATACACATACTAACATCCTAACAAGCACGTCAAGTTAAATAAAAGCTGGGGAAAAAGCTTGTAAAGTAGCCTCAATTCATGGAGCGCGAATGAGTGTATCCAGTGCAGCAAAGCTTTAGAAAATCGCTTCTGAAAGCCCTTAATTATCTTTTCAACTTTTTCCGATGATTATACGATGCTACTGCTTCTAACGACTCCCTTTCGGTTGCAGGCAAAGTGGGTTAAGCCTGCAGTCCGCGTTCAGAACTAAAACTGTTTATATTTGCTCGAAGACTCATCGCTGCGCTCGTCTCTATATCCCAGAGCAACCTCAGATAATTGAGCTGTCACAGCTGTGATGCGCCTTCACTATTTATAATTGTTTTTGTCTTTCACTTTTACCACTTCGTTTAGCTGTTGAGTAGCAGATCAGGGCCAGGAGGTTGTTCGGTATCATAACGAGAATTATGTTTTTTTAATAACAACCGGAGAAACCGCCACTGTTGCTCAACTGAGAAGTAGCTTTTCTTTCTCTGAGTTAATAATGATAACAAAAATACCTGGGTGAATAAAATATCATATACTAAGTGACATATAAATCCGAACATCTAGTTTAAATGGTTTTATTTTAATAAAATTTTGTATAAGTACTTAATGAAGCATAATAAGTAAATGATAAAAATTCCAAAATGATTGCACTGCTTTAAAGCCCTTCGACCTTTAATAATGTGTGGATGCACCCTGATGTTCTACGCATTCTCCAACGCGCCTAGGCATGCTTCTGATCAGGTGGTCAATGTCCTCCTGTGGTATCTCATTCCAGGCAACCACCAACTCCTCTCCAAGTGCTTCTAGAGTCTGAGGAGGACGTTGCAAATTGAGCAATCTCCTACCCATCATATCTCACACGTGCTCAATTGGCATAATAAGTAAATGATAAAAATTTCAAAATGATTGCACTGCTTTAAAGCCCTTTGACCTTTAATAATGTGTGGATGCACCCTGATGTGCTACGCATTCTCCAACGCGCCTAGGCATGCTTCTGATCAGGTGGTCAATGTCCTCCTGTGGTATCTCATTCCAGGCAACCACCAACTCCTCTCGAAGTGCTTCTAGAGTCTGAGGAGGACGTTGCAAATTGAGCAATCTCCTACCCATCATATCTCACACGTGCTCAATTGGGGATAAGTCGGGAGATCTTGGTGGTCATGGTAACAATGTGACATCATTATGTTGAAAGAAGTCTATTGTGACTCTTGCAACATGTGGTCGGGCATTATCTTGTTGGAAAGTTGGATCTGTCAGGGTGTCAAGATAGGATAAAAGATGGGGTTCTAGAACTTCGTGGATATAACGGTGCGCGTTCATGTTACCTCTGGTGAAGATTAAAGGTGACCTGGAACCATTAGCAATAATCTTAGGCGGCGAACTTCACGGTCTGTTGTTCTACGGCGGCGTCCAGTGCCCCTTGCTCTTTGCGTATGGCCTTCTCGAAGCCATGCCTGACAACACCTAACCACATTGTCTACACTTCTTTGCACTCTAACTGCAATTGCCCGAAAAGAAAGTCCAGCTTCCCGAAGTCCCACTATACGGCCCCTATCAAACTCACTAAGTTGACGAAATCGTACAGGTCTCCGTACTCTAGGCATCGTAACCGATCGTAAAGGATGTCAAGAACCAAAATCCGCCAACGTTGATTCTTTACTGCGGCTGGAATATTCATTTTTAGAGCGTTAGTGAATTAAAAAAAAGCAGTATAAAAACCGGAATGTACAACTGATAAGGCTGAAAATTTTTTCACTTGTTATTTACAGTAAGATAAATACATTCGCCAACTTTTATTAAAATAAAACCATTTAAACTGGGTGTTCGGATTTATATGTCACTTAGTATATTAATTTTTTATGTAGCATTCTCTCTATTAGCTGTTCCAGACGGGTTATTCATGTATTGTTTTTTCTGAAGAGCGGTTTTGTTTAAACTTATATGTAAGGCTTTATTATGAAAAATAAATACTTAAAATACACTTACCTTCAAAGCCACATCACAGAAACATTGCGAATGACGCATCGCATACAAAACATTTCCGTTGTGCCTCACGTCTAGGCGCTGATTTGTATTTTCTACATGACATCGCAAAATAAATTTTTATAAAATTTAAATGACTGGAAGTAAAAAATAATGTAAAATGTAACAGGCTTTTCACGTTCCATGAATATTCTTGTCTGTAGCCTATTTTCTCAGCTTTTAGTTGTAATGTACTTCACCAATCAGGGATTTTATTATTACCTTATTATGCTTTCTATCAAAAATACTCGAAAGAGCTGTCTACTCACAACTAGTGGAGTTTTTCGAACAAAACCACTTATTTCCTCTACATCGGTCAGGTTTCAGAGCTGGTTACAGCACTACTTCGTCTTTATTACATCTTACTGATTCCATCATTCACAATTTAGATAATCACATCAACACCGTCTTGGTACTGTTAAATTTCTTGGAAGCCTTTGATATGGTCAATCATCAGATACTACTGAGTAAGTTATCTCATTATGGAATGTCAGATATATGTAGTTCTAAGGTTCTTTGAGTCATACTTGCTAAATCGTCAACAAACAGTGAAAACTGATCAGGGAATTTCCTCCTCTGAGCCAGTTCCTTCAGGAGTTCCTCAGGGCTCAGTATTAGGTCCCTTACTATATCTGATTTATACGATCGATCTGCAAGACTGTTTAGTCCACTGTAGTATGCAAACTTATGCAGATGATACTCAGTTAGTGTTTGGTTTCGATCCATCAAAGGTTGATGAAGTTTCTTTTAAAGTTAATTTAGATTTGGCTAACATCGGTGATTACTGTAACAAACACTGCTTGAAGATCAATCCTAATAAAACTACTGCAATGTTGTACTGTTCGAAGAACTCCTACCGTGAAATGAAGCAGAGGATTTGTGTTTTTTTGGATGAGACACTCATCCCTTTTGTGGATTACGCCAAGAATCTCGGTGTTACCCTTGACTTGAATATGAGATTCGATCGGCATGTCTCTTTCTTATCTAGAGTAACGTATATGCGTTTGAAACTCGCCTATTCTAATCGATACATCTTGAATTTCAAAACCCGAAAAAAGCTCGCTGAAAGTCTTGTGTTGTCTGTCATTTCTTACTCTCTTGTTCTTTATTACCCATGTTTAGACTACGTCTCCAAATGCTCGGAGACAACTGACCAGCCGCTCATTCGTTAGCTAGGAACGCCCTCTACCGAATCCAGTCGGTGCGCGCATGCTCCGAAGTACAGTCATGGCGGAAGAAAATGAGTCCTATTACTTTCCGGACAGACCTTGTATGCTTTAAATTTGTTATTTTTTACGTTTCCTGTACTACTTTTTCTCTACAGCTTGCAGCCTACATGGACTGGGCTAACAGATCACTGAATTGTTTTTCCATTGCATCATATAAGTTATGGAATCCTGTTGGTAACATAACTATGTGGTACAAGCCCATTATTCCAACAAATTGAATTGTATGGCAAGCAATCCCATTAAGAAATATTTGCTTTTTACTTCTTTTTTTTCGATGCAGCTCTGTTATTTTTCCTATAAATTCTAGAATTATATCGAGGCACAGACAGATTTTGTTCAATACTTGTAACCACTCTTCGTTCCTGCAATAAAGTCTGTTATTTTTTTTACCATACGACGTGTGCATTCTTTATCTTATATAATCACCAATTATTATGGCTTGTCGAACTAGAATAGAGGCTAATTGTTCGTTATAGCGGTCTCATGCGGGCTTACACATAATCCGACCGAACAGAAATAGGCTAATTTGACAAATAATCATCGAGTGTTGTTATTGTGGATTACGCTGACTGGGGCACAGCGTCGACAGCAGGGACGCTTTCCGGGAATACGGGGGCGCCATCCAGACGCCTCCGGAGCGTCTCGGCGCCAGACGGTCCGCCGGCTTCAGAACACGATCCTGTGTTCTGCCCTTTTTGTCCTGTGGATAGGTCACCAGCAGGATATTTGCGGATTTTACCGATACACGTTTATGCGAACTATTAATAGTCCAGTCAATAGATGTCGGATAAGGTGATTAGCCTGAAAAGGGTCAACTTTGAGACGGACATGTCGGAAGACGAAGATTTCACGAAGCAGATCGACTATGACTTTCTATGCACATACAAGGTGTGGAAAGTATCGGAAGGGCTCGATAACCTCTGGGAATACATTTGCAAATAATAGTTTTTCCGGCAATTATCGGTCGGTGAGTCCCAGTCAACTTAGCTGACGCCATTTTTTGATAGACGTCAAGGAAATGTATCCAATAAATAAACATGTACCGAACACCTGTTTATACAAGAGGTCTGTTTTGAAATTTCCCACACCTATATATATATATATATATATATACTAAGTGACATATAAATCCAAACACCCAGTTTAAATGGTTTTATTTTAATGAAATTTTGTATAAGTACTTAATGAAGCATAATAAGTAAATGATAAAAATTTCAAAATGATTGCACTGCTTTAAAGCCCTTTGACCTTTAATAATGTGTGGATGCACCCTGATGTGCTACGCATTCTCCAACGCGCCTAGGCATGCTTCTGATCAGGTGGTCAATGTCCTCCTGTGGTATCTCATTCCAGGCAACCACCAACTCCTCTCGAAGTGCTTCGAGAGTCTGAGGAGGACGTTGCAAATTGAGCAATCTCCTACCCATCATATCCCACACGTGCTCAATTGTGGATAAGTCGGGAGATCTTGGTGGCCATGGTAACAATGTGACATCATTATGTTGAAAGAAGTCTATTGTGACTCTTGCAACATGTGGTCGGGCATTATCTTGTTGGAAAGTTGGATCTACCAGGGTGTCAAGATAGGGTGAAAGATGGGGTTCTAGAACTTCGTGGATATAACGCTGCGCGTTCATGTTACCTCTGATGAAGATTAAAGGTGACCTGGAACCATAAGCTATAGCACCCCAAACCATAACTCCAACAGTGTGATGAACATGTCTTTCAACAAAAAACTGTGGATTCCTCCTTTCACCACGTCGCCTTCTAACCCTGGCACGACCATCGTGCATGCCTAAACAAAATCGAGACTCGTCACTAAAGACAATACTGTTCCATTCCTGATCCCAGAGTGACCGTTGTCTGCAACACTCAAGGCGATTACGTCGGTGTTCTCGAGTATGACCGGTATGAAAACAAGCCAAAACTTCTCATTGGTCGGTAAACACTCCGCATGCTAATAGGTCTTCCGTGTTCTGCAAACCATTCATTTGCAATGGACCTGGTAGTGGAGAAACGGTCCCTTAAGGCCAATAATCTTAGGCGGCGATCTTCACGGTCTGTTGTTCTACGGCGGCGTCCAGTGCTCCTTGCTCTTTGCGTACGGCCTTCTCGAAGTCATGCCTGACAACACCTAACCACACTGTCTACACTTCTTTGCACTCTAAGTGCAATTGCCCGAAAAGAAAGTCCAGCTTCCCGAAGTCCCACTATACGGCCCCTATCAAACTCACTAAGTTGACGAAATCGTACAGGTCTCCGTACTCTAGGCATCGTAACCGATCGTGAAGGATGTCAAGAACCAAAATCCGCCAACGTTGATTCTTTACTGCGGCTGAAATATTCATTTTTAGAGCGTTAGTGCATTAAAAAAAAAGCAGTATAAAAACCGGAATGTCCAACTGATAAGGCTGAAAATGTTTTCACTTGTTATTTACAGTAAGATAAATACATTCGCCAACTTTTATTAAAATAAAACCATTTAAACTGGATGTTCGGATTTATATGTCAGTATATAATTGAATATATTCCATATTCTAAAATTTTTTAGCATTCTTGATTACGCACTAAACTGATCAAAAACTTGCAAAAATGGCGAAACACCGAGGGTGAACATTTTGGGCAATTCGAAGATTTTTCGCTTTTACTTCCCACGGTATTGTAATCGAGAAAAATTTCGAAAACCAAATAATATATCTCTTGGATTTCAATTTTTTCATTTATTTTTGTCGATGTATCTGTCTGTCCCCTAAGCCTTGGCCTGTCTATAATTTGGAAAGTATTACTCGAAAATTAGAATGTTCTTGCTTAGTCGTCGTGTCTATATATCGTCCATGTGACGGTCAAATCGACGCGTTTTTTTGAGAAACTTCAAATAATAATGAAAAAAAGCCGGCGATTTTAATATAAATCTGTTGGTGACAAATAGGAAATCAGACATATGAGAAACTCTTAAAAGATTCAAAATCGCAATACTATTTAAACAAGGTAAATAATCATTCCAATAGAAGTAAAGGAATTTGGAATACAGTACGAGAATTAACTACCACACCCAAAGCGTCGTCAGATCAGTTTGTTTTACCGGTACAACCGGTACATAATGATGTAAATGCTTTAGCGAACCATTTCAATAAAAGCTTTCTCGAAGCTGCTCCAAAACTCCTCTCAAAACTACCAAATTTGAATTATGACTACAACCTAGAACTAAAAAATAAAACAATAAACTCGAATAGATCATGATGAATTGCTCAGAATTGTATGCAACCTAAAAAACACAAAAAAGTTGTGGTGATGACGACGTTCCAATTTCCATCATTAAAAAAATGATAACCATAATGTCTGACCCTCTTCTTAACATCCTAAATACATCTCTTGGCGAAGGGGAATTCCCAGAAGCATTAAAAATTGTACTTGTATTACCAATCTATAAAAAAGTCGATCCTGATGATATGGACAACTACCGTGCTATTAGCTTGCTGCAATTTTTCGAAATTGCTTATAACAAACTCTTATAATTTTTTTCCAATCAAATAAATACTTCACAAATAACCAACATGGCTTCATGAAAGGTAGAGGTGTTCGATTTCACAACAGCAATCCATGAATACCGAGAGACTCAAGGAGCAGCATGTGGTTTATTTGTGGACCTATCAAAAGCATTTGATTGCATTGATCACGAAATATTGCTAAACAAATTATATAAATATGGTATACGCGGGAATGCGTACTACTGGCTTAAATCTTATCTCTGTAATAGAAGACAGAAAGTAATTTTTAACAAAACTGGGACATATAGTACTGGTGTTCCTCAAGGCAGTACACTGGGCCCAACATTGTTTATTATTTATATTAATAATATATCCACCACCAAGGAAAACACGCAAAATCTAAGTATCATCTATGCAGATGATATAACTATTCTGATACCATATAAAGGAACGTCTGATATCCGAATCTCGATAGAGACCCAAATAAACCATATTCAAAACTGGCTGCAGATGAATAAGTTAGCATTCAACATACAAAAAACGTGTTGTGTCCTATTTCAGTCAAGCCATGCCACCAAAGAACTGCCCTTAATTAATGAACCTCTATGTATCATCCTGGGTGTCACATACGATAGCTGTCTTAAGGCAGAGGATAATAAGAACAATGTTCAAAATGAAGAGAGTCATGTAGAAGTATAATTAAAGTCAACCGCTTATTAACATTACCGGGAATTCATATCTATAACACTTTACTATTTATCTTTAACCATAAAGAAAAGTTTAAAAAAAACGTCTTCAACCACAGTTACAATACTCCCAAAAATCAGAAATACATCTACCCATCACATAAGCTAAATTCTACCGAAAAATGTTCACATTACTCTGCACTGAAACTTTACAATGCTTTACCTCGACATCTTCAATCCATTTCAGCATTCACTATATTCAAAAAAAGCATTCATAAATATACAGGGTGTCCGCAAAGTTGGGGTTTCCCTTTACACGACGTGTAGATCTTGAAAACATAAGCAATTTTTCTTAGTACCATATACACCAATGTCTTAAGGGAACCGAGATAAAGGGCTCTGCAACATCAAAAATATCTGAATACCGTCCTGTAGCCGCGACCCGCCGCGATATCCCCGACTGGTACAAGGTCTCAACCCGACGGCAGAACTGGGTCGGGGTCAGTGTGTCAGGTTAGTATGCAACCTTCAACCGACGGTTACGGTCACGCATGTAGAGGTAATCGCGTAGACTAGAATCGCTCAACAAGCACTAGAGACGTGGCTAGAGAAGTGCAAGTATCAAAAACTAAAGTGTGGCAAACGCTGCGTGAAGAGAGGCTGCATCCGTTTCACGTCCAACGTGTACAAGCCCTTCAACCTGACGATTTTCCAGCAAGAGTGCGGTTTTGTGAGTGGTTGTTGCATCAACATGACAATAATCCGGACTTTTTGAAGTGCATATTGGTGACAGACGAATCTACGTTCACGCGTAATGGGGTGAATAACTTTCGCAACACTCATGTTTGGTCAGTAGAAAATCCGCACGCTGTCCGTCGGGCACATTTTCAACAAACATTTTCGGTGAATGTTTGGGCTGGCATGGTGAACGGTATGCTCATTGGACCATTTATTCTCCCAAATCGATTGGACGGGATGCAATACCTAGACTTTTCACGCAACATTTTGCCTTCCTTGTTAGAAGGTGTGCCATTAAGTGTAAGCATCTGCTCGGTAGCGCTTCAGCTGATTTCATTTTCTGTTGGAGCGGTATAATTTCGGGCAGAGACGTACTTAGCCCTTCTCGTCAACTGGAGAGTGAGTACTTTTTCCTTTATTTTTTTTTTACTTGATCGCCCTCGTTTCACTACACATTACCTTTGTTATTTCAAGGGTAGTTGTTTCTGAAAAGGAAAACCCCAACTTTGCGGACACCCTGTATATGCGAAATGGAACCATATAGTATTGAAAAGTTCTGTGCTCTAGTGAAACCATAAGCATCAATATCGCTGTGTTATATGATGTCTATGTATGTTTGATTTTGTATGTACTTAAAAAAATGTATTTTATTTATACTGTATCACAATGACGTGTTATCTCTGTTATAAATTTCTTTGTTTTTTGTTTATAACTGAGACACCAATAGATTTCTATTCTATTTATTCTATTCTATGAATGAGAAATGAATATAATAAACACTTCTGCAGTGTCTAATATCAAGCTTAAAAGACGATGCTTATACGAAAGAATTTTTTTTCAGTAACACATTCCACATTCTGATAACCATAGTCGACTTTAGTTTTAAATACGCCTAGTTTAACCTGGACCGTTGGTCAGTCCGCGATTTGACACCATTTATAAATACATGGTATTCTATTAAAGGTCTTGAAACAAAGGGCATCCTTCACTAAAACGTTCTATAAGATACCTGGCATCCATCCAAGCTTTCAATCAGTACCTAATGTGTGTGTGTGAAAGAGACGTATGGCTTCCATATTCCGTTAGGAAAACACGATCCATAACAAATATTTACCAGAAAGATGCTTCACCTCCACTTTTTTATGCTTTTTTGGTGGAAAGTGGAGTGGATTCAATTACCATTCAATTAAAGCTTAATTGAAGATTTGTCATTTCGAAGTGTTTACGTACAATTGGATACAAAGTTATATTGTCCTGTGTACATTACTGACTTGCCTGCCTGTCCGTTGTCACGTTTTTATACCGTAATATCAGTAATTTGTACAAATCAATCTTGTTACAATTTGTAAACGGATATATTGAGAGTGTCATCAATAAAGTACAAAAGTGTATTGCGGAAATATTTTATGTTTATTTGAGGTTTAAATTGGTTTTATCGTGGTAAATAAAAATATAGTGGTTTTAAAGTTACCTTGTACATGTACATTCAGGGTGTTTCACGACTTATTCGACAACTTTTAAAAACACATGCACTGTTATGAAAGAAGTTGATTTCTCAAAAAAAAATCCAATAAAAGTTCTACAGAAATCGAGATAATAAAAAAATTTCGTCTTCGGCATTTAAAACGCGTTGTGGGCGAACCCGACCCCCATCCACTCCACGTTTGTGGCGTCAATCTCCACTAGCACGTGCACGTAATACAATGGAACTGAATGTTTCGTGATGTGGTATGTGCCTATTCGGAAATGCATACAAACGAGAAGCCGCTTGCGAATTTTCTTCATTCAGATCACCCACGATACAGATTAAACCTTATTGACACGTTCTCATCAGTATAAAAAATAACAAATTCCTGGTATTTTGTTTTCGTAAGTTGTTTGGTACAACATTTGCTACAATATATACTAAGTGACATATAAATCCGAACACCCAGTTTAAATGGTTTTATTTTAATAAAATTTTGTCTAAGTACTTAATGAAGCATAATAAGTAAATGATAAAAATTTCAAAATGATTGCACTGCTTTAAAGCCCTTTGACCTTTAATAATGTGTGGATGCACCCTGATGTGCTACGCATTCTCCAACGCGCCTAGGCATGCTTCTGATCAGGTAGTCAATGTCCTCCTGTGGTATCTCATTCCAGGCAACCACCAACTCCTCTCGAAGTGCTTCTAGAGTCTGAGGAGGACGTTGCAAATTGAGCAATCTCCTACCCATCATATCCCACACGTGCTCAATTGGGGATAAGTCGGGAGATCTTGGTGGCCATGGTAACAATGTGACATCATTATGTTGGAAGAAGTCTATTGTGACTCTTGCAACATGTGGTCGGGCATTATCTTGTTGGAAAGTTGGATCTGCCAGGGTGTCAAGATAGGGTAAAAGATGGGGTTCTAGAACTTCGTGGATATAACGCTGCGCGTTCATGTTACCTCTGATGAAGATTCAAGGTGACCTGGAACAATAAGCTACAGCACCCCAAACCATAACTCCAACAGTGTGATGAACATGTCTTTCAACAAAAAACTGTGGATTCCTCCTTTCACCACGTCGCCTTCTAACCCTGGCACGACCATCGTGCATGCCTAAACAAAATCGAGACTCGTCACTAAAGACAATACTGTTCCATTCCTGATCCCAGAGTGACCGTTGTCTGCACCACTCAAGGCGATTACGTCGGTGTTCTCGAGTTAAAGGGACGTCCCAGTGTGGCCGGTATGAAAACAAGCCAAAACTTCTCATTCGTCGGTAAATACTTCGCACGCCAATAGGTCTTCCGTGTTCTGCAAACCATTCATTTGCAATGGACCTGCTGGTGGAGAAACGGTCTCTTAAGGCCAATAATCTTAGGCGGCGATCTTCACGGTCTGTTCTACGGCGGCGTCCAGTGCCCCTTGCTCTTTGCGTACGGCCTTCTCGAAGCCATGCCTGACAACACCTAACCACAGGGTCTACACTTCTTTGCACTCTAACTGCAATTGCCCGAAAAGAAAGTCCAGCTTCCCGAAGTCCCACTATACGGCCCCTATCAAACTCACTAAGTTGACGAAATCGTACAGGTCTCCGTACTCTAGGCATCGTAACCGATCGTAAAGGATGTCAAGAACCAAAATCCGCCAACGTTGATTCTTTACTGCGGCCGAAATATTCTTTTTTAGAGAGTTAGTGAATTAAAAAAAAAGCAGTATAAAAACCGGAATGTCCAACTGATAAGGCTGAACATTTTTTCACTTGTTATTTACAGTAAGATAAATACATTCACCAACTTTTATTAAAATAAAACCATTTAAACTGGGTGTCCGGATTTATATGTCACTTAGTATATTATTAATGCGTTATCTAATATCACGACGATGAACGCAAGACACAGATTTACATTTTTCAATTTATTATTGAAACCCAGGTTTATTACTTAATTTCGGTAGGACTTTTATTACATTTTTTGAGAAATCAAGTTCTTTCGTAACAGTACATATGTGGTTAAAATTTGTCGGGTAAGTTGTGAAACACCCTGTATACTGCCAGAACTTAAAGACTGTTCAACACTTGATACTGGTTTTTGAAGAATAATAAACGTAATAAAGATTATCAAATAAGATCAATTGACCTTGAAAGTTGATTTGTTTATTGTAGTTTTAAAATGTTTTAGTCTTAAAGACTTAGTAGTTGTCAACCTATTATCAAATCTACTTGATTTTACGACCATTGTGTCAGTAAGCAATAAGCCTTAAACGTATTCCTTTAGCTTTATGTAAAACTGTTTTCTTGAATGCAGCTATATTAAAACTAACCACCCTTAATTTAATGAATTTGGTTATCATAAAGACTAACTACTTCTGGTTAGAAACAATAAAACTAAAATCATGGGGTCCTTCTTCATGTCCTAAATGGACGCTTCATTTTGTTGGTTTTCTCGAGGCTAGTATGCCATGTTGGATAATAATATTGATGCTTACATAAAAATGATAAATTGTTAATTCAAAGGTGTAATTCAGATTTGTTTTGACGTAAAAAATTTAAAATTATAGATATTACCTTATTTTCAATTTGACGTTTTTCACGTTTAGTTTCGGTTATAAAACTTAAGAAATTTGGGACGCTTGAGTTTTTAACATCCTGTTTGTTAGCATTTATCGATAAAGTCGGACGTGCTAGTATTTTTTCGGGGTTTATTCTACATCGGTTGAAATAGTTTTTACAATCAAATGAATAATGATATACAACCTCAATTTTTTTCAATATTGTTCAATTTGGGGTATTAAGTTATTTTGAAGCACATTATTCGTAATACCTTCCACAAAGTGTAAGTTTCCCACTCCACTTGCTGACATGGATCCCTAATCATAACAGAAGCCGAAAACTTAACTTTTTTCAAGACAGTCATTTTTAAACACTTCTTCTTCACGAGCCCCTTCCCACTTCAGTTGGCCCAACTACTGAAATTTTAGTTTTTTTCTTATCAAACACAAATAATCAAAATGTAGCAGGGTGTTATAAGTTTGAAATATTAACAATGAATATTTTGATAATATATAGTGGCAAACACCAACTTTATCACTCCCTAATCAAATTTGCATCATAAAAATAACACATGTTGCAATTACAGCATATCAACCTATTTTCATTTCAATGCAAAATAAGTCTATAACGCATAGGTGGCTGTGAAAAATAAAAGCCATGACAATTGTTTTTATTAATCACAGCTGTCAGAATACGTTTAAAATAGTTTTGGGTAGTAAAGGTTTTCAAAATGGATAGAGGAAAGGTTATTAGTGACAAAATTCGGTTACTGATAATGAAATTTTTTAATTCTGGGAAATCAAACTCAGAAATTGCAACTTTGTTAGACTTATCGCGGTACAGTGTGAGAAATATTGTTAGAAGATATAACGTAACTGGTTCAGTTAATATTAAGCCACGATATGTGAAAAAAAGTAACATCACAAATGCCGACCGAAGAGCATTAAGAAGAATAACCGTGAAAAACAGGCGTGCCAATTATTTACAATTAAGTGCTCTGTGGAGTGACGCTGCTGGAAGGAGAATTTCGAGGTCCACAACTCATAGAGAGGCCCACAAACTGGGATTTAGCACTTGCAAGGTAAGTTTTCTTATAAAAAAAAGTGAAGTAAAAACTCTAAGGCCCGTATCGTCAGTCGTCCCTACAATTGTAGGGCACGTTTATGGCCTCCTTGATTGTCGTAGTTTTCTGCTTCTCCGTGTCAGAACTCTATTTTGAGGTTATGTCACAAACATCTATTTGCATCAAAATGTGCTTGCTTTTGAGTTATATATCATGTTTTATCAGCCTGAAATTTCCTACAATTTAAAAAGAAAACATATCTTCACAATAGGAGAGCGCTGACGCTGACACGGGACAAGTATAATCTAGAAATTTTTGAAGGAGAGAAAGATGTATGACAATCAAGGAGGCCATAAACGCGCCCTACAATTGTATGGACGACTGACGATACGGGCCTAAAGTTGGACAACTTGTTTATAGGCTAAAGAAAAGCCACTATTAACTCCACTGCAGAAGAAAAATCGGCTTAGATGGGCTAAAGAACATAAATAATGGACACCTCAACAATGGTGTGCAATACAATGGAGTGATGAGGCCGATTCGAAGTTTGTGTTAGTGACAGTCGCAGTAGAGTTATTCGCAAAAAATTGAAGTATTCCATGTTGACTGTCTGAAGAGAAAAGTGAAATTTCCAGCACCCATTATGGTCTGGGGCAGTATGTCATCAAAAGGAGTAGGAAAACTTCATTTTATTGATGGAAATGTGGATACACACAAATATTTGGCAATTGTAGAAGAATCGCTTTTACCAGTGATGGAAGAATGTTTGACATCCGGCCAAGATTTTGTGTTTTAGCAAGATGGTGCGGCGTGCCATACCTCAAAAAAGGCTATAAAATGGATGGAAGAAAATAATGTACCACTTTTGAAATGGGTTTCTAGCAGTCCAGATCTGTCACCTATTGAAACTTTGTGGCACGAGATGAAAAAGGTTCATCCTGCTCGTACAATCACCGAACTGAGACAAAAGCTTCAAGAAATATGGGATTATTTTACATCAAATTTTTGCCAAAACTTGGTTGGTTGCCCCAAAGAATTTCAGCCGTAAAAAAAATAAAGGTGATGTTACCCAATGGTAATCTTTCAATTGTTGCTTTGTTAACCTCGCGCATTTATTCGCACATTGTTTATTTGTTCAGATGTTCTATTATTTATAGGTCTAAGTGATTTCAAATATGTATTTTTTACGACTAGAGTGTATCTAAAATGTTTTTGAGAAAATAAATTGTGTTAGAAGTAAATAATTACGTCGTGTTTAGTTTATAAAGGCATATTTTGGTACAAATCTTGAAGTGGTCCAACTGAAGTGGGAAGGGGCTCGTAGTTCTTAGGACACGACTTCTACTATCATCAACGCATAATCCAAATCATCACTTCAAATAATGGAGTTCCATTGGAACGGAGACCATAATTTGTGTCCTTTGGTCCACCCCAGTATGTTTCTCTTCTGAATCTTTGTCAGCGACGGCTTCTCTCTTGCCTAGAAATACTGAATTAAAAACCAATAATAAAAAAATAATTTAAGCCTGCCTTGTTAGTTTCAAATCCCAGTTTTTGGGCAGCTCTGTGACAAGTTACTCTTGAAAACTATTTTGGGGTTGCCTGATTCCATAATATTTTCAATTTGTGGTAATTAGTACGCCGATTTTCCTTGATAATCCGTTTAAAGGCTCTTAAGGTTGTATTGGAATAACTTCCAGTTCTGGGTTTTCAAGCCACAGACCCCGTTGTTTTATACAATTTATTATTTTTTTCGTACTGTATTTGATTTGTTAATACTGTCAGCGATTTTGGAATGATCACTTTTCTCATTTTGTCAGAAACAGCTTTACCACGAGCCATTTTTAATTAAAAACAACAACACCAGTGCATTGAAACTTGATTTAAACGTCAAAAATCAGCTTCTTAGCAACGTAACATGTTATTCCATGTTTTACAAAGCGTTCCTTTACTTTATCCAGCCGAATAATCAGACCATTCAACTTATGTTGTCTCTATCACATACTAAGTGACATATAAATCCGAACACCCAGTTTAAATGGTTTTATTTTAATAAAATTTGGTGAATGTATTTATCTTACTGTAAATAACAAGTGAAAAATTTTTCAGCCTTATCAGTTGGACATTCCAGTTTTTATACTGCTTTTTTTTAATTCACTAACGCTCTAAAAATGATCATTTCAGCCGCGGTAAAGTATCAACGTTGGCGGATTTTGGTTCTTGACATCCTTTACGATCGGTTACGATGCCCAGAGTACGGAGAGCTGTACGATTTCGTCAACTTAGTGAGTTTGATAGGGGCCGTATAGTGGGACTTCGGGAAGCTGGACTTTCTTTTCGAGCAATTGCAGTTAGAGTGCAAAGAAGTGTAGACACTGTGGTTAGGTGTTGCCAGGCATGGCTTCGAGAAGGCCGTACGCAAAGAGCAAGGGGCACTGGACGCCGCCGTAGAACAACAGACCATGAATATCGCCGCCTAAGATTATTGGCCTTAAGGGACCGTTTCTCCACTACCAGGTCCATTGCAAATTAATAGTTTGCAGAACACGGAAGACCTATTGGCATGCGAAGTGTTTACCGACGAATGAGAAGTTTTGGCTTGTTTTCATACCGGCCACACTAGGTCCTCCCTTTAACTCGAGAACACCGACGTAATCGCCTTGAGTGGTGCAGACAACGGTCACTCTGGGATCAGGAATGGAACAGTATTGTCTTTAGTGACGAGTCTCGATTTTGTTTAGGCATGCACGATGGTCGTGCCAGGGTTAGAAGGCGACGTGGTGAAAGCAGGAATCCACAGTTATTTGTTGAAAGACATGTTCATCACACTGTTGGAGTTATGGTTTGGGGTGCTATAGCTTATGGTTCCAGGTCACCTTTAATCTTCATCAGAGGTAACATGAACGCGCAGCGTTATACCCAAGTTCTAGAACTCCATCTTTTACCCTAGCTTGACACCCTGGCAGATCCAACGTTCCAACAAGATAATGCCCGACCACAAGTTTCAAGAGTCACAATAGACTTTTTTCAACCTAATGATGTCACATTGTTACCATGGCCACCAAGATCTCCCGACTCATCCCCAATTGAGCACGTGTGGGATATGATGGGTAGGAGATTGCTCAATTTGCAACGTCCTCCTCAGACTCTAGAAGCACTTCGAGAGGAGTTGGTGGTTGCCTGGAATGAGATACCACAGGAGGACATTGACCACCGGATCAGAAGCATGCCTAGGCGCGTTGGAGAATGCGTAGCACATCAGGGTGCATCCACACATTATTAAAGGTCAAAGGGCTTTAAAGCAGTGCAATCATTTTGAAATTTTTATCATTTACTTATCATGCTTCATTAAGTACTTATGCAAAATTTTATTAAAATAAAACCATTTAAACTGGGTGTTCGGATTTATATGTCACTTAGTATATATTTTGTTATACACAAATCATTTCGAAATAAAAAAGCTTTAAAAATAGCCTTCATTTAAATTCACAAATAACATGTTTTGGGACGTTGGGCCAACTTCACTGAGACAGGGCTCGTATGTTATAACAAATGAGCATACGATTTTAAAGAACCATTTTCATATGTTAACCGTAAAGGTATAAATTCAGTAAACACTTTTAAGGATACTTTAACACTTTTAAAACCAGTTGATCTAGATAAGAAAGTTCCATGTAGGTTTTTATTTTTGAAAAGGCATTCATGCTTTCATCGTAGGTGCTCTCATGCTAAAAGTGATACGAGGGATATCTTTTAAGTTTTGCATATGGAAATAAAACAACACGGTAGGTAGTTTTAAATGACTTTATTGTTTTTCGAAGTATTCTCCACGAAGATTAATACACAGCACTTATTCCACTCGTGTACTGGCAGATCCAAAACGGCATTTTTTAATGCGTCAACTGCTTCTTCTGGTGACTGGAACCTTTGACCACGCAGTCTGTTTTTAATTTTCGGGAAAGTAAAGAAATCGTCAGGACTTAGATCGGGGCCATATGGAGGATGGTCCAATAATTCCACGCTTTCTTCCGTTAAATACTGCCTTGTTTTTTGGGCTGTGTGCGCTTGCATTGTCTTGGTGGAGGATGATTCTTCTTTCGGGGTTGATTTTTCGAAGCTCGGTGATGACTTTTGGCAAACAAATGATGGTATACCAATCCGCAGTAACAGTTTTTTGCTCATTAAGAGGAATTGCTGCAATATGACCCGCTTTTGACACAAATGTCGCGACCATCTTTTTCGAAACACTTCGAGAACGGATGACTTTTGTTGGCTTTCCTTCGCCGTGGAACACCCAAACAGCCGACTGTCGTTTATTTTCTTGTTCATAACAGTAAATCCACGATTCATCACCACTAACAATGCTGTACACATTTTTTGAGTTTCCGGAATTGAAACGGTCAAGCGTTTTTTGACATCAATTAACCCTGCTGCTTTCTGCTCTTCAGTCAACAGGTGGGGTATCCAACGAGAAACTAATTTTCTTACTCCTAATTCTTCATGTAAAATTTTTTGAATTGAGGTCTTTGAGATCTTCAAGGACGCCTCAATCTCGCGATATGTCACATGTCTATCTTCAATGATGAGTTTGCGCACAGCATCGACGTTTTCCTGGGAGACTGCCGTTTTTTGGTGCACCCACCCTGGAATCGTGGCTAAGACTCACCCGTCCAGGTTTGAATTCTTCATACCAACGGGAAATTGTCGACTGATGTGGCGCTTCGTTGCCGAAAACAGACAGTAACTGAGCAAGGCATTCTTGTTGCGATAATTGTCTCTGAAAGTAATAAATTATTTCGCGAAAATGTTCTCGGTTGAGTTCCATTTTTCTAATGACTTGGTGACACTTAAAAATTCACTGTAATGAGAACACTGCACGTATTGTTGTGAAACTTTAAATTTAAGTTTACTTAAGAGTGACGTTAAGATTCAGTACTGACGTTCGATCCGCGCGGCCTACTATGTTTCTATATGCAAAACTTAAGAGACATCCCTCGTAACTACAACCTGAAGGTTTATTTAAAAATCAATTGGTGTTATTTCCGGTTTCATTTCACAGTTTTAATGAATTCTTGAAGTACTCAATAAACCCGTTCGGTGCAACTTGGCATGTTTTTCCGTGTTGGGTAGACCCCCTACATACCTGATATTGATTTCCTGTAAATTTCTAACTGTAGTGAAGTTTAGTGTTAAAAACTTAAAGTAAAAACACATGTTAATTTATACACTTATTAATTGAATTTAAATTAAAACTACTCAAAATAAAATTTTGTATCTGTTATGTAAAATATACGTAACATTAAATAAACAGGTGTCTGACCAATAAGTGCCCGCATTGGGAATAAATGCCCGCATTGAAAAAAAAAATAAGAGGGATAAAATAAAAAAAAGTGAAAAATAATAAAAAAAAGTTTTTTTACTTAAAATAGTACAATAAACGAGTTCGTTTATTAATTATAACATAAAGGTATGTTCTACAATAATTTCACTGTTAGTTTGATTAAATTCCGCTTCTTATACGTTTAAGTTATCTAAAAAAGGCAAAAAACTAACGAATTTTAGTGTGTACCTATCCTTGAATTTTCAGAATAATTTAAAAAAAAATATTTTCTATAAAGGGGGGTTCTTTAAAAAAATCAATGCGTGCACTTATTCCCAATGCGGGCATTTATTGGTCAGACACCAATAAACATAAAATAAAATAACATAAGCAATAAGTCAATATTTTTAGTGAGAAGGATGAACCTGATGCTTTAATAATAAAGTATCAACATTGGGCGTCAATTTTGTAAGGGTTAATCTTAAATCTCCTCGGCTAATGATGTCCAGTCTGTTTCTTTTTCTTCGTTAGGAGATTGGTAACAGCGCTGAACCCCCTTTCCACTAGGTAGGTCGATGGAAAGGAAATTAAAAATTTCCTCGCTATATTCCATAATGCGGGACAAGTAACGGGTATGTTGTTTTGCAGCCAGGATTGCTGATATTCGTTTTTAAACTGAACCTTAAGTTCTTCGTTTGTACTTAGTTCAGTCAGTTCCTCTTGTATTATGACATTCGTTTCTTCTATGTCACCATATGGATTAATTATCCACGGTGGTATTACCATAGTCAAAATATCCTCAAACCTAGATTCAAAATCTGAATAGAGAGCATTTAAATGTTGAACGTAAGTTGAAACGTCGTCTTCCTGGCAGCTTGTCTGTGACAAATTGGGGAACTGAGAAAATATTTTGCTTCATTAGTTTAACCCTGGCAAGAAACGCTGATAAGATGGACTTTGTTTTAATCAAATTTAAACTGTCGCCTTGTAATTGCAAATTAACCATATTAAATTTTGTAAACAAATCTGTTAAATAGGCGATGTCTGTTTTCCTCTTCATTAAATTTTCTTTTAAAATTTTATCTTTAGTATCCAGAAATTCTAAAATAGTCTCAAAAGGTGCAAAAAATCTTGTCAAAAATAAGCCTTTCGACAGCCAGCGAACTTCAGTATGAAGGAGTAATTGATGAAAGTGTTCGTCATTTTCTTCACACAACTGCGAAAATAACCACGTATTCAACGCGTTGCTTCGGATTCGGTTTACTGCATCAATGACTAAATGAAGTGATTCATGCAATCTAACACTCAAATTTTTAGCAACTAAATGTTGTCGATGGATGACGCAATGTATTGCTAACACCCCTGACGCATTTTGTTTTAAATAGCTTATAAATCCACGATAACGTCCAACCATGGCAGGTCCTCCATCTGTAGCTACTGATATTATATTTGATGAAGGAATTCCTTTTTCAATGAAGTAATCCTTCAAAACATGAAATATTGATTCACCTTTAGTGTCGGTTATCAAAGTTCTTGGAAGAGCAGTTCTTCGTAGATTTCTTGATTCATAATAAAACAAACATATGCCAATAATAATGCTGCATTATCAGGTAAAGTTAACTCGTCCAGTTGTATAGAGATTTGGGTCGTTTGCAAATAATTACACAAGAAGCTTTCAATATCAGAACTTATTTCATCAATACGCCTTTCAACAGTATTGTTGCTTAAGGGAATTCTTTTAATGATAGCAGATGCAGGTTTGTGTAAAACAGTTTTTAAAACCTCTTCAACGGCTGGCAAAATTAACTTCTCTCCGATAATATGCGGTTTTCCGGATTTTGCTATAAGTAACGAGATATTGCAGGACGCCCGCAAACCATCATCATTTCTTTGTGATGTCGAAGCGAACATTCTGTCCAGTTTAGGTCTCTTCTGCAATTTATCTTTGAGTGTTTGATAGTATTTCAAATCTTTCTCTGTTTTATCAGGATGGCATCTTCTCAGATGATCTTGCAGTTTAGATGGTTTCATAGCATCATTGCCCAAAACTTTGTTGCATAAAAGGCACATAGGCGATTGTTTGTCCGGCAAAATTAAATTATTTAAATAAGACAGAAAATCCAGCAGCTGTATATTAAAAATATTTTTTGATTTTTCCGAAAACATTCCATAATTCGAACATCTTGCAACAATTAGCTCGAATTACGGAGATTGCACTGTAATTATATTACCGATTGCTAAAACTTTCAAAAAGAAACTATTGAGGAGTACTCGTGTAATCTTGCATGATTGAATATTTAACTACTAATAACTAAAGTCATGATTGGCGTAATTTACCTATGTTTGCTAACTACGAGTACAAAACTAAAATTTAATAAAAAATAATGTACTTACTTTTCTCCAGGACTCTCAAACAAAATAACACTGACTCACTATAATTTGTGTGATATACTATCTGTTTATATTTTTTAAAATATTTTCTTAGCACTTTCCTTTTCAAGATTCAGGAAACGAATAAACTTATTTGTCCCACATTCGTATTTATAGAGTGACAAATTGAACAAGTCAGTGCAAGGTAGCGAAGCTCTGAGACTGCGACTCTCAGGTTTTTACAAGTTCAAAATGTATTGCGACCACAAAGCGAATACCAACATCCTACAACTTACACAATTTTATAAACATATATAATAAATTTTTTACTTCATAGGTACTTTTTAAATAATGTATATGTTTTGATATTATAAGATAGTATGATGTAAGTAAATAGGTACTATCAGTGTATGTGTTGAGATCCACTATCGTGGACCCCTATATTCACTTCATGGACCCCCAAATTTTTTTTCGCTGACGTAGACCCCTTGCAGGTTGTCATATACCCCTAGGGGTCGATATAGATCACTTTGGGAATCAATGCTTTAAATTAAGAGAATAGCTTTTCGATAGTTTGGACATTCAAAGCAAAACCGTTCACATTTTTCTTTGCTTAATTGAAATGAATTGCTCATTATCATTGCTACTTTTCTCTTCTATAAGGTCGCGTAGTAAGAATTTCATTATGATGTTTTGTCTTCTGTCCTCCATCATAACTTTTACTTTGGTAATTTTAGTGTATGGCAGATTATACATTTTGAAAGTAGAATTAAAAACCCTGAGAGGATATTGATACAAGCTGCGCGATTCCAATTCCTTTGTTACAGTTGTTTGAATGATAATTAATATCCTTGTCACTCTTAGGTATTTATTATATTTTTTGTTGCAGCAAACTGTCTTCCAATATTCATAGCTAACGACGACCTCCGCTTTAGGCGAATCAAGTGCAATGCTACAGTACTGTGTTACTGTGCAGGCATCAATTCTACGAACCTCTCTGTACTTATGACTACTGTAAGTAAATTGGATGAAAAATATTAACACATTATTGATCCACAGCTCCAAACAACTACTAAAGCCTATTCCAACCTCATTTACTCCGCGTTAGAACAAACATGAGCTTGTCGCTGCCTGCTCAGGCATCTTTAACCCGCTCGCTACTTTTTTCTCATAGTCACACATTTTTTTTGTGAAATACTGTTGAGTCAAACAGACGTAACCTACAATCTGCAACCAGGAAGGCAGTTAGGGACAACTGGTTGCCTATATTCAGTTTTCTACTTCTCTGTGACTGAGCTGTAATTCCAAATAGCAATCGCATTATTTTGCATTGCCTATTGATATTTGCATAAATCATCCAAATCGTTCCATTTTATCATCAAGAGCAATTACGCCCATCAAGGAAAAATCTTTCTGACATCGACGTCGATGAACTGTTACAGCCTAATTGGTTAAGGCTTTCGCGGCCAGTTCTTAAACGGCTGTCTTGATTCGGGTCTAAAGGCTGTCGTCGGTTGGAATTTCTTCCTAATGTTTCGCTAGCACGAGTGGCAAGCTTCTTCAGAGGTCCTTCCATTTCCGATGCTGGATGTAGACTGACGATTTTTTTTTTTTTTTTGGTGAGGGGGGAATGCGTATACGCACCATACCATAGCCCGAGCTACGGCATGTGTGGGACTCCAGGTTGTCTTGAGGAGACCTCCTAATATCCACTAAACCCTAACCTCCGCGTGGCCCGACTCATCAGCGTCTCGGTAGGCCATGTGTTGTGCGTGACCTGCGGTCTGCTACAACGTCTCCTCATGTGTTTCAGTCGCTGGGAACGCCGGGTTGGCTCCCTTTACCTCGCACATTCTATCGATGTCGTTAAGCGATCATCGATAGAGGGTCTGCTAGGTTCTCTTGAAACTCCTGTTTTCGAAAAAATCAAGAGTTTCAACTCCTCTTACCAATATGTTGTTCCTGGTCCTGGTCCTGAAGGGTCCTGGTCCTGGTGGGTCCTGGTCGTGGCGGGTCCTGGTCCTGTCGGGTCCTGGTCCTGGTGGGTCCTGGTCCCGGTGGGTCCTGGTCCCGGTGGTTCCTGGTCCTCTGCATCCACGCCGTGGGGGGGGGAGAGCAACCGCGGGTTCTCCTAGTCTCCTAGTCAAGGTTTCAGTTAGCGGGTGCCAACTGAGACCTTGGTCTAGGGTATCTGGTTCTGCGGTTGCGAGGCCTCTCGTCCGGATCGTAGTCCATGAGGAATCTTAGCTACTCGTTCGGGTGGTCCTGAGCTTTCTGGAAGGTCTTCTCCGCTTTTTTCCTCATGTACTCGTGAATGGTGTCCCAGTGCAGGTCCCTACGCAAGGTTGAGTTTCTTACGTAGGATGGTGCACTGGTGGCGATCCGGAGTAGCTTCATCTCTAGAGCAGCAAGTCGCTTGCGGTAGCTGGGGGCAGCGTACCCCCAGATCGCGGAGGCGTAAGCGAGCTGAGGTCTGGCGAAGGCCTTGATCAGCCGTAGCTTGGTCGCTAGCGGCATCCGGCTGTGTCTACCCAGTAATGGGTAGAGTTGAGCCATGGCTGCTCTGGTCTTTGTGATGACAGCTTCTATGTGGTCTTTCCAGGTGAGGGACTTGTCAAATACGATCCCCAGATATTTGACTTTGTCGCTCCACTGGATATCTTCGTCGAAGATGGATGCTTCGGAGGTCTTGCAATCCTTCTTCGTTGGATGAAGATTGCCTGCGTCTTCTGGACGTTGATGCGGATTTTCCATTTCACGCACCAGTCCTGGATGTGATCCAGTTCATCCTATAGTCTCCTACGGATGATCTCGAGTCGTCGATGCTTGGCGGCTATAGCAGTGTCGTCTGCATATAGGGCCAGCATTATGTCAGCTGTCTTCGGTACATCGTGAGTAAAGATGTTGTAGAGCAGGGGGGCTAAGGCTGACCCCTGGGGCACGCCTGCTTCCAGCTGTCGTCTTGTTGAATGGCATGTACCAATCTTCACCGTGAACCATCTTTGTGTTAGATAGCTCTGGATCAGTTGGCACATGTTTGCATCGATTCCGGCGGCTTCCATTTTGGCGATGAGTCCATCGTGCCAAACTCGATCGAAGGCTCGTTCCACGTCCAGCAGGACGAGGCCGGTTGCCTCCTGGAGATTGAAGCCGCTGGTGATGTTTTCTGTCAGTCGTAGCGCTTGGAGTTCCGTGTTGTGGGAGGATCTGAAGCCGAATTGCTCTGGGGGGAGACGTTGCAGTTCTTCTGCCTGTTTCTCTAGTCGAACGGCGATAGCCTTTTCGACTACTTTGCCCATCGAGGAAACCAGGCTGATGGGCCGGTAGTTCTGGGGCAACTTCCGGTCCTTGCCTGGCTTGGTGAGCATTATAACCTGGGCTTCCCGCCACCGCCGCGGGAAGTGGTTAAGTCTCAGAGCCACGTCCCCTACCTTCCGGTATAAATACAACCTGCGCAACAGAAATCGTCAGTCTACATCCAGCATCGGATAATGGAAGGACCTCTGAAGAAGCTTGCCACTCGTGCTAGCGAAACGTTAGGAAGAAATTCCAACCGACGACGGTCGTTAGACCCGAATCAAGACAGCAGTTTGTTACGGCCTACTTTGAAATGAAAATTTAAATCCTCCCTTGTACGTTCTTCAAGGAAGCGACATTGATTCACCGTTTACAAGGAGAGATCTATTGTTTCCAAGGAAGCCTCAAGCCTCTCGGGGTCCATAAATTTGACTCTTAATAATGATGATGAGTTTGCAATGCTCTCCGCGTTTATGCAGTAAATGAAGGAAGAATAACTGTTTATTTATTATAGTGGCCTTCTATGGCCAGTTTAGTCAGAGATACTATTTCACAAGTAGATCACTTATAATTTTTATTGCGCGTGACAGCAAACGTTCAATGAACAAGCTGTTAACTTGAAAAGTTTTTTTGCTAAACATGTTTATCATTATTTTATAGCAATTGGTGGAAAACAAATGCGACGGGGGAGAATGGTCGTGCACTCCTCCAAAAGAATGCTGCAAACAGGGCTGCTGTTTTCTCTTTTCATCGTCAATTTTCAAAGGCTCATCGGCGACGCCGTCTTTTCAATCGGGGTCTGTGTTCAACCCACTCTTCTTAGGACATTGGTAAGTTTTTTTTATTACACTTGAAGTGGATCCGTGCTTACACAGGGTTTTTTCGTGGGTTTCAGTAATAACGACGGCGATATGGCTAGCCAACTTTAATGGTAGTAAGGCACAAAATAATTCACTAACTAAAAAAACATGGAACCCGGTAATCCTTAAATCCGGAAGATGGCCACGTCACCTGTTGCCTCTCCCGGCGGCGAAGGGCAACTGCCAACTCGCTCGATCTACCACAATTTCGTCCACTGTTGCCGAGTTGCCGCGCACCTCACTGAACCACTACACACTTCTGCTACTTTTTGCAATATTAAGTAGTTGGATTTTTTGCGGTGGAGCAGTAATTTGCTGCTTCTACAGGAAACTTTATTCTTTTCATGATCATGCTTCTTCATACATACACAAAACGGTACTTTTGATAGTAAAGCTCCTGAAACTATGGCTTTGGCCTTTGAATAATTTTATTGTTTCAAAGTGATACAGGGTGAAAACTGGAGTAGCGGTTATGTAACATTGAAAACACCTATTTAAATTCACTGTATTTCCTTCTAAATGAATTCTAGATCAGCGGGAAGTGGCATTCGCAGCCTGTTTAGACATTGAAGGTGTACTTAATTATACGAGTACTACAACCAACTCCACCAGACATGCTTTTTTTAGGCACCGGGTTGGCTCAATTATGGTTGGTTCCATTAACTCTGGAGGTTCTTTGGGACTAGACTAGTTCTATCCCAACTAGTAAAATATCTAGGAATCCTCTTGGACTGTAGACAGAATAGGAGAAGGCATGTTGAGTACAAAGTTAACAAGGTTCGTAATTCATTGCGGGCTTGCCGACGTGTTGTCGCAGAGAGGTGGGGGCTTGAACCTTCTAATTTCGTCATTCAGTCATTCTGAATGGATTGGCAAATATGATTTTATTTTTTAGTTATAGTTACCTACAGAATGGGACAATGCGTTTCCAGTATCAATTTCGGAGAACAAAGATTATTTCTCATATATGCTAGAAGTCCAACTAACCGCTATTTTTACGTCACAGCTTTGATGAGAAATTCCACGTCTGAACTTATTATACATGGTGTCCCGAAAAAAGTGTGCAATATTCTACCAGCGGTTTCTACAGTATATTCAGATAAGAGATAGACCGGACATAAACAAGACCACGTGATCATCGAACGCTGTAACATTCGGCAGGGACGTATTTTAGATAGTAGATGCTGCTTTGCGTAACTTTGTAGTAAATTAGCACAATTCGATGTGTATACGATTGGTGATGGATATAGGCTCATGTGGGGGTGGGGTAAGAAATATATGATGATGTAAATATACATAAGGGTTTCAAAATTTTCGCTTCGATTTCCAGCTTCGGATGCCGCCTGATGTTTGGTGAAATACAGTCGAATATAATCTCAGAATGGCGTTTAAATTAGCCTAAATTAAAAATAATCGTATATCTCTTAAAATTGCTTTTAGAATATTGATTAGTATATTTTTTGATTTCTAGGTAAATATGTAACCAAATTAAAACGTTCAAAACGTAAAAAAATGTGCATAGTTGAACATTGTCACAAAGTAGATTCTTGAATAGGTTTTGCTAAAATGGGTTCAAAAATGTCAATAATTAATTAAAAAATACAGTAGCTTTATAATTACTCGTACTTATAACTTACCGAATTTGATGGCATCTTTTATTGGAAAGATGAGCTTGATGAGCTTTCATCATCGCTACTGCCTGAAGCACCAACGTCAATAATGAATGGCTCGACTTGTTCCTCTAAAATATTGTCCAGTTCCCATATTCTCTTTTCAACTTTGTCTTTCACGTGCTTAATACAGTTTTCCCATTTTTGCGCTGTTATTAATTCTAGTGCTTATTTGAAAAGTCCTTTGAGGTCACAAAATTTAAAAGTTGTATTGTGCTTAGCTATATAATTTTTAACCTCTGCCCATATGAGCTCAACGGGATTGAGCTCGCAATGGTATGGAGGTAAACGGAGCACAGTTTTATTTTGACTTGCTGCCATTTCGTCAATGGCGAATTTTTGATATTCCGCCTTGTGATCCTTGACAATTCTTACTAATTGTACTTTCAGCATTGCTTCTTCAAAGTTGATATTTTCCGAGCGGAGCAAATTTTGAATATCAACTTTCCTTGAAGCCGTTGTTGGGACCTTCTCCATTCTTCGAGAATGATGAGGCGCATTATCCAACACAATTACTGCGTTTTCCTCTAAGTTCGGTAAAATTTTTGAAAACCACTTTTCAAACGATTCGCCATTCATTTCCTCGTGGTAATCTCCAGTTTTCTTAGACTCAAAGCACCACAGACCGTCAACAACAAATCCATCCTCACTGCCAATATGGCAGATAATGAGCCTTTTCCCTTTACCTGGAAATCGAAGTACTAACTGGTGTAGATTTATTTCAATAAGCGAACCTTTTTCAAATGTTTTCATCACATTCAGCGAAAAAACATTGAGACATGAGTATCAGATTGCTATAATTGGGATTATTTAGTCGTATTGAAAGAAAGAATATTGAACGTCATATGATTACTCAGCGCTTCACAATTTAATTTAAAGTTATAAACCTTTAAAAAATGAATAATCAGGAACCTGAAATACGCGCAAATATTAATATAAACAAATTATAACTTTATAAAGCTTAAAGTATGAATTAAAATGATTAGAAATATTAGGAACGGTACACAATATAAAACTTAGTAACATTTTTTAAGTTTATAATATTCGACATATTTTAAGATTATATTAAAAAATTATTGAAATATCGAAAACACATAAAAACATGGCTTAAAAAAGTTCTAACAAATGAAAATGACAATAAAACATCTACGCATTATATCGAAAGTTATAAAAGTTTTGTTACTTGTAATATGTTTTATCTGCCCCCTGGAATTAATGTTTAGAACCTATTACTCGTATTTACCTGCTGGATTTTTTAATCCGGTGGACAGTCCATCTAGAAAGGCCCTCCTGGATGAAGTTACAGAATCATCAACCCATACTTTACTTGTAGTGTGTCCTGCGTTTACCCACGTTTCATCAAGGTAATAAATCTTCCTGTTTTGATTTCTATATTTCCCAATTTTTGTTAAATAATCCCTCCTCCATAGCACAATTTCTTCTCTATCCAGTAGTAAACTATTACGACCCCGTTTTTTCCATTCGAAATTTAAATGCTTCAGTAACGCATGGAAAGTTGATCGTTTGAAATTTGGCAACGTTGTATCTCCATTTACCTCCTGCAGTACTTTATCTATAGTAGGTATTTCATTACTAAAGAAGAATTCATGCACTTTCCTCCTAATCGCATGCTTATCAGCTTCATCCAATGATTTAACAATACTTTTGCGATGTTTACTGGTCATTGGCTCAGAAAAGGTGTGATTTTTTTTGTATTGTCTTAACACATTAAACACTGATGCGCGACACACCCCAACTTTGTGAGAAACCTTCACAACAATTTCTTTGATGGTTGATGCCTCGTTTTCCTCGCGCTCGATCTTATATATATTCAAAATGACCTCTTTCATTTCTGCACTCAGGTGTCTTTTTTTAGAGCGTTTCCTAGGTGGACTAACAATCAATAACAAGGTATAACAATAACAACGACAAACTCAACAACTTAATAAGATAACAAACGAAAACGCCCAAAGAAATATCAAATTGCAATGATGCACACGACATACGTAACGCGTCTGAACCTGAATGTGACGTGATGTGACTCTGCCTTGATACGACTGCTCTGCCGCTCGGCATAGGCATTTAATTGCGAATTGACCAATGAGGGCTCCTGTTTTACGTCGAGACGGCGGCGTTAGCGTGAAAATCACCCGAACCTTTTGTTTACATCCGGTCTATCTCTTATCTGAATATACTGTAGAGCTTAAAATAGGAAGAAAAGTTTATATAAACATAGGTCGACAAACGTCCCCTAAGGGCGCTACGGTCTTTTAAAGGGGCTCCCCTGAAGATGGTTTTTCCTTAATATTTCCGAAACGTGTTGAGATAAAGACATAAAATTTGGTATTCTAGCCTAGTTTTTTATGCTAGATTTAAAAATATTAACAATTTTATACAGTTTTGTTTGGAAGCGTATGTAATAGGGACGGACTCAGGTTATTTTAGCCCCAACATTTTTGTGTGATTCTACTTATGAAATTGAATTTTAGAATTTGAAAATTTAGGGTTTTCTACATAAAAAAGGTTATTGAATATCGATGAATTGTGCCATTTTTGAATAAAATCAAACTAAAAAATTTGTCACATGATAGGAAATGTACTGCGAATTTAAATGAATTGTTGATTATACATAGTTAGCCATGACTGCAAACAAAAGTTGTTTTGATTTGTTATGACTTATTGTGACGTTAAGCTGACATTGTTAGCAGTATAAAATGAATAGATTAAACATTTTTATTAAATCGATTTAAAATGTGAGTCAATATTATTTTAATTCAGAGGTGTATCTGAACTTTCTTCAGAATGAGCTCATGGATATAATACCACTGGATGTGCGCCAGCAGTTTCAAGAAAATATGTTTTTTCAACGATGCCGCCCCTGCACATTTTGGACGCAATGTTCGAAATTGGATGAATGTCAATTTTCCAGACAGGTGGTTAGGCCGAGGAGGTCCTATAGCGTGACCGCCACGTTCACTTGACCTAAATCCATTGGATTTCTATTTTTGGGGTCATTAAAAGACCTAGTTTACTCGACTGAAGTAAATACTCAAGAATATTTACTTCAAAGGATCCATCAGGCTGCAAATGAAATAAGAAGAAAAAGGCTTTCTACTTTTCGGGCTACGCAATCATTAGTTCGTCGAGCGATACTCTGTATCCAACAAAATGGAAATTTATTTGAACATTTATTGCAAAGCTAGTTTTAAGTATATCCAACTGTACGTCTTCTTTTTTAAACAAATTTCAATTTCGTTCGTAGAAAAAATTTATTTCTTTTGTTTTTGCCTAAATGTTAGCTATGTTGCAATAGAAATATTTATTTATGTAATATTTATTGATTATTAAATTAGCTTTTTAGCTAATTATTCAACGATTCATTTAAATTCGCAGTACATTTCCTATCATGTGACAAATTTTTTAGTATGATTTTATTCAAAAATGGTACAATTTATCGATATTCAATAAGAGTACCTTTTTTATGTAGAAGACCCTAAATTTTCGAATTCTAAAATTCAATTTCAAAAATAGAATCGCACAAAATTTTTGTGGCTAAAATAACCTGAGTCCGTCCCTGTTACGTACGCTTCCAAACAAAAATTCTCTGAAATTGTTAATATTTTTAAATCCAGCATAAAAAGCTAGGCTGGAATACCAAATTTTATGTGTTTATCTCAACACGTTTCGGAAATATTAAGGAAAAACCATCTTCAGGGAAGCCCCTTTGAAAGACCGTAGCGCCCTTAGGGGACGTTTGTCGACCTATGATTATATGCACTTTTCTTCCTATTTTAAGCTCTAGCAACCGCTGGTAGAATATTGCACACTTTTTTCGGGACACCCTCTATGTACAGGGTGTAAAGTTAGTAGTGGATCAACGGAAGGCAGATGATAGAGGGCTTCAAAACCTATAGTATGAACTCCTATATGCGTGATCCGAAATTTTATAGCTTAGGAAATATTTGCAATTTTGTGAAATTTCGCAAAAACGAGATAGTGAACTTACAATCGCAATTACAACTAAACCAGGTAATGCTCGAGCAGCTGCTCGCATGTATCGGGAGTATGTGGTTATAAGAGGTGGACCACAACCGGCCGTATATCCCGACTACCGCGTTTTTCTACGCATCCATAATGCATACGAGTATATGGAGGGCCGCATACTAGGCACACACCGTCAGCTAGGAGCGCCGAGGATACGCCCAGAAGAAAGAGAAGATATAATAGAAGCAGCTGAAAGAGATCCCTCTATAAGCACCGGATCCATTGTCCGAAGCAGAAACGTATCCCATACTTTAGTGCAGACAAGTAGTGCACTTTATTTTGAAGGTTCATTTATACCATTTATGTATGAAAAATAGTATCGCTCAAATGTTCACCATGACTGGATTTACAGACGTCCACGCGATGGTCGAAATTTTCAATGACATTTTGCAACATGGTCGGTTCTATGGCATTTATCTCGGCAATGATGTTGTTTTTGAGTTCTTGGAGGGTGGCTGGTTTGTTGACGTAGACTTTGCTTTTCAAATATCCCCATAAAAATAAGTCCAATGGAGTCAAATCGCACGGTCTTGGTGGCCATGGCACATTTCCTCTGCGCGAAATCACGCGATCACCGAAGAAGGACTGCAATCGATGGATATTGACGTTGGTTGTGTGGCATGTTGCACCGTCTTGTTGGAAATAAACATCGTCCATATCCATTCCTTCAAGTTGCGGCAAAAAATAGTCCTCTATCATCACGTGATATCGCTCATAATTGACGGTAACGGCGTCCCCGGCCACATTTTCGAAAAAGTAAGGTCTGATGAAGCCTTTTGACCACAATGCAAACAACACAGTCACTTTTTGAGGATGCATCGGCTGCTCTTGATACTCACGGGGATTTTCGTTCGCCCAGATGCGGCAGTTTTGCTTGTTTATGGTCCCATTCAAAGGGAAATGCGCTTCATCGCTGAACATGATTTTTGACGAAAAATTGGCATCAATTTGGCGGTGTTCAAGGAGCCAATCTGAGAACGTTCGGTGCGAAAAATGGTCGGTCCGACGCAGCTCTTGCGTCGATTGGATCTTGTAGGCGTGTACATTCAAATCCTTGTGGAGAATGCGGAGCAAACTGGTCCTCGAGATGCCCAATTCTTGGGATCCACGCGTTGTTGATTGTTTCGGATCGTCTCTCACACTCTCCTTCACAACAGCAATATTTTCCGGTGTGCGAACGCTCCTTGGCCGGCCAGAGCCTGGCAGATTTGCCACAGAACCTGTTGCCTCGAATTTATGTACCAGACAACCGATGGTTGTTTCGTTTGGGCGGTTGTTGCGACCGAAATGTTCACGAAGCGCGCGATACGTGTGAATACGACTCCATAGCGATCAATGGTAAACATTCAACTAACAAAATGACATGTCGGTGACAGAAAACAAAGATGGCGTCTATGTCAAATTGACGTTTACTTTCCTGCGTCCCTATTGGACAACCCTTTATAATAGAAGCAGTTGAGAGAGATCCCTCTATAAGCACGAAGCAGAAACATATACCATACTTCAGTGTACACAACACTACGCTCGGAGAACATGCATCGTTACCATGAACAAAAAGTACAAGAATTGCTTCCAAGCGTTATGCACAACGGGTTGAATTTTGTCAGAATATGTTAAAGTGCGAAGAGGATGAAACCCAAATGTCAAACAAGAATCCTGGGAACAATTATACTCTATAAATAATATCGACAAAGCAACGGGACTGTTCATAGAGAAAATAAAAAAACTAATAGATATTAGTACCAATAAAGTAATAATTAGTCACAAAGAGAAAAGCAGAAATGCCTGGATTACCAAAGGATTAATAACATCGGCAATAGAAAAAGAAAGACTATATAATGTAATGCAACTAACGCCAACTACAGAGAATACCGACTGCTACAACCAATATAAAAATAAATTTATAGAGCTTGCAAGGCAAACCAAACGAAAACATTACCTAAATAAATTGAATAATAACTTAAATGATCCTAAGCGGCTTTGGACAACTATTGATGAGATTACTGGTAAAACAAAATTTAAAAAGTGTGTCACTGAGTTAAATACAACATCGGGAACAGTATTAAAAAATACTCAACAGATATGCGATGAATTTGTACAATTCTTTACTGACATAGGCGAAAATTTAGCAAGTAATATACAAGCAAATGTACAAAATACTCAGCCTCCAAAAAGAACTTTGAACTCATTTATTTTGGATAAAGTCGAGCAATGTGAAGTATACACCACTGTTATGTCCTTAAAAAATCGGAAAAGTCCTGGGTTCGATGGTATTAAAAGCGAGCATTTGAAAATTATAGCCGAGGACATAACAGAACCACTCACTTACCTAATCAACAAATGCTTTGAATCTGGCATATATCCCTCCATTTTAAAAAAAAGGTAATATAATACCGATACATAAATCAGGAATAAAAACAGATGTTAATAACTATAGACCAATATCAATAATATCAAGTGTAGCAAAGGTTTTTGAAAAACTTTTATCTACTAGAATGATTCGATACCTCACAAAATTCAAAATTTTAAGTGAAAATCAATATGGATTTACAGAAGGGAAAGCTACATCGGACGCAATAACTAAAATTGTAAATCAAATACATCAAAATATTGATGACAGAATCCCTTCAATCTGCGTTTTTGTTGATTTAAAGAAAGCTTTCGACACAGTTAATCACAAATTATTATTAGAAGCATTGGAGATAATTGGTTTCAGAGGAAACGCGTACTCACTGATCGAAAATTATTTGTCAAATCGCCCACAATCTGTGCAGATATCAGGATCATTTAGTAAAGAAATGTATATTAAGTGTGGTGTCTTAGGTCCGCTGTTATTCAATATATATTTAAATGATATTTTCCAAATTAATTGTGTTGGCAAAATAACTAGTTTTGCAGATGATACTGCAATATTATATGAAGGCACTGACTGGTCTGATCTGAAAAATGTAATTGAAAATGATTTTATCAAAATTATATATAAAATACCTTGGAGTGGTCTTGGATCCTCACTTACGATGGGACATCCATGTCAATTATATTTTAAAGAAAGTTAGATTTGTATCATACAACATTAAATACCTTGGGAATATATTGACAGAAAAATATCTTCGAACATTATACCATGCACTGATTGAGCCTCATCTCACATATGGTATATTAGCATGGGGAGCTGCATGTTCCTCACATATCTATAATTTAGATGTTTTTCAAAAAAGTATTCTAAAAATGATATTTAAAAAAACGAAACTTTATCCCACTGAAAAATTATACGCAGATGTTCGAATGTACGTTATGATATAAGACAGCTTTATTTCTTACACAGTATCACTCACTACCATAAATTTGTAAACACCGACCAAAAAATTAAACATAATCATTAAACCAGGTACAAAATTCGTGGCACAGTAGTTCCTCAACCGCATAAATCTATAATGCAGCGATCATATCTCTATTTAGCGCCTAAATTTTATGAAATTATACCCAAAAACTTTTAAAAGATTTACGTTTCGGAAATTGTTTCAAAAGAAATTTAAAAAAGTGGCTACATTCTATGTCTAGGACTGAAATTCATAAACTCATAAATACGAACATCAACTAAATACATAATCTACTGTAGCTAATTTTTGTCCTTTTTTGTCATTTGTATTCTACAGTTTCAGCTTAAATTATTGGTCCATGTACAGGCGATGCCTTCTATTGGGCCTGTTTTGATTTTATATTTATTTACTCATATTGTTTGTTATATTGGTACATTGAGTGAATAAATATTATATTATTTGTTTATGAGTAATATTCCGTCCACAAATGAATGGGCCACCCTGTATATAGGGAATATTTTGCCACGTCTCATTCATTGAAAATATGGAGCCAAAAACATTTTGATTAACGATTTATTGACTTTTCCAGGTATTTTTGGTTGGCAGTAACAGCAACGGTAGCAGGAATCCTGTGCGCATGCTCTCTATGGCGAAAACACCACCAAGGTTCACTATGCTGCCGCGAATCTAGCAGAGATGAAAGGATTTCCGAGCCTGATTCAAATGGATCATGTTATGCTCCTCCGCAGTACAGTAGATGCGGTAGTTTTCACCAGGCACCTCCGCCGTACTCAGAGGTACACCGAGAAAAATGTTTAATATACTAAGTGACATATAAATCCGAACACCCAGTTTAAATGGTTTTATTTTAATAAAATTTTGTATAAGCACTTAATGAAGCATAATAAGTAAATGATAAAAATTCCAAAATGATTGCACTGCTTTAAAGCCCTTTGACCTTTAATAATGTGTGGATGCACCCTGATGTGCCACGCATTCTCCAACGCGCCTAGGCATGCTTCTGATCAGGTGGTCAATGTCCTCCTGTGGTATCTCATTCCAGGCAACCACCAACTCCTCTCGAAGTGCTTCTAGAGTCTGAGGAGGACGTTGCAAATTGAGCAATCTCCTACCCATCATATCCCACACGTGCTCAATTGGGGATAAGTCGGGAGATCTTGGTGGCTATGGTAACAATGTGACATCATTATGTTGGAAGAAATCTATTGTGACTCTTGCAACTTGTGGTCGGGCATTATCTTGTTGGAAAGTTGGATCTGCCAGGGTGTCAAGATAGGGTAAAAGATGGGGTTCTAGAACTTCGTGGATATAACGCTGCGCGTTCATGTTACCTCTGATGAAGATTAAAGGTGACCTGGAACCATAAGCTATAGCACCCCAAACCATAACTCCAACAGTGTGATGAACATGTCTTTCAACAAAAAACTGGATTCCTCCTTTCACCACGTCGCCTTCTAACCCTGGCACGACCATCGTGCATGCCTAAACAAAATCGTGACTCGTCACTAAAGACAATACTGTTCCATTCCTGATCCCAGAGTGACCGTTGTCTGCACCACTCAAGGCGATTACGTCGGTGTTCTCTAGTTAAAGGGAGGACCCAGTGTGGCCGGTATGAAAACAAGCCAAAACTTCTCATTCGTCGGTAAACACTTCGCATGCCAATAGGTCTTCTGAGTTCTGCAAACCATTCATTTGCAGTGGACCTGGTAGTGGAGAAACGGTCCCTTAAGGCCAATAATCTTAGGCGGCGATCTTCACGGTCTGTTGTTCTACGGCGGCGTCCAGTGCCCCTTGCTCTTTGCGTACGGCCTTCTCGAAGCCATGCCTGACAACACCTAACCACAGTGTCTACACTTCTTTGCACTCTAACTGCAATTGCCCGAAAAGAAGGTCCAGCTTCCCGAAGTTGACGAAATCGTACAGGTCTCCGTACTCTAGGCATCGTAACCGATCATAAAGGATGTCAAGAACCAAAATTCGCCAACGTTGATTCTTTACTGCGGCTGAAATATTCATTTTTAGAGCGTTAGTGAATTAAAAAAAGCAGTATAAAAACCGGAATGTCCAACTGATAAGGCTAAAAAATTTTTCACTTGTTATTTCAAGTAAGATAAATACATTCACCAACTTTTATTAAAATAAAACCATTTAAACTGGGTGTTCGGATTTATATGTCACTTAGTATAAAATCAATTAAACATTTAATGAGGCCAAATAAAAAAATTAATTAACTATTACGTCTTTAAATTTAATGATTGAAAATGTCTATTTCCAGGTGGCTGCAAAACCCGATCTGTATCCACTTGTGATAAGTTACAACGCGGAACCCGTTATAAAGAACAGTAACGGTTCCACTGGCTACCTAATGGTTCAGTATTTTAGAAATTTTATTGTTAGACCTGTTGGTGAGTAACAAATCAAAAATATCTCTTAGTATGGTAACTGATTTGGACTTCTTCTAGGTACGTTATCAGCAACAAGCACAATAGATTCGCTAAGTTCCAGCTTTCTATGTAATGCGGCAAACGAAGTAAGTATAATGAAGCTTTAATAGTAAATTACATACCTTGGTAAAGAAGTATACCATCAAGCACTTTTATATATTGAGGCGATATCGCTGAGGGAGGAATTTGTCAAGCATTGTAACGGCTCAGGTACAATACTTCGGAAAGGTGAAAACAGTGCGATTACAGCCTTATACGAGGGTGGTCCCAGAAGTACCCGACCCAACGAAGAAAATAAAATTTTTGTAAAAAAATGTATTTATTTTTCAACAGCTCTATACACTTTTCCCAGCGATGTTCAATAAGTTTGATACCCTTTTTATAATAAGAACTGTCTTGCTCCTCAAGATAGCCATTAACTGCCGACATCACTTCTTCATCGTTGGAAAATCTTTGACCACTGAGCCATTTTTCCAAGTTTGGAAACAGAAAATAATCCAAGGGGGCTAAATCTGGTGAATAGGGTGCATGAGGTAGCAATTCAAACTTTAATTCGTTTATTTTGGCCATTGCAATAACGGATTTGTGAGCTGGTGCATTGTCTTGATGAAACAACACTTTCTTCTTAACCAAATGGGGCCGTTTTTGCTTGATCTCATCGCTCGAACATTGCAATAAGTTCGCATAATACTCGGCGTTGCTAGTTTTACCTTTTTCAAGATCCCACGCGCATCCCAAAAAACCGACGCCATAACCTTGCCTGCAGATGAAACGATCTTCGCCTTCTTTGAAGCCGGTTGTCCCTTTTGAGTCCATTGTTTTGATTGTTCTTTTGTGTCGGGTGTGAAGTGTTGGACCCATGTTCCATCCATAGTTATGAAATGATGCAAATATTCTGCTTTGTTGCTGTGAAACTTCGCTAAACACTCAATTGAAACATCTTCACGACACTGTTTTTGCTCGATTGTGAGCAATCGCGGCACCCATCTTGCACACAGCTTTCTCATGTCCAAATTTTCGGATGAACCGCATTTTTTGAAATTCCTACTGCGTCTGCTAGCTCGCGCACTTTCAGTCGACGATCATTCAGTACCGGTTGGTCAATTTTCTTCACAATTTCTGGAGTCGTCACCTCATTTGGACGACCACTACGGTGCTCGTCTTGGTACCTCATACGGCGTCGTTTAAACTCTGCTACCCAATATTTTACTATTGTAAACGAAGGAGAAGACTCACCCAGAGTAGAATCCAGTTCAGCTTTTATATTGGTTGGGCTGATGCCTTTGAAATAAAAGTATTGTACCGCAGAACGATGACCAATTTTCTCCTTTTTCACAAATTCACTGAAAACGTTCATGGCTGTCAAACAAATATTAAACAACGTGGCGTCTTCAAACTTGACACATATGGTTTATAGGTTGCATACTTTCTAACACAACGATATTTTTAAAACAACTATCGACATCTCTAGGTAAGGCCGGGTACTTCTGGGACCACCCTCGTACTTGTCAGCACTTTTATTAATCTTGACCAGATTTAAAAGTATAGGGATTCATCATTTCAAGTGGCTTGATATTATTTCCATAAGTTACTTGACTTGAATATAATTTTACATGAAACGTTAACGTTCGGCTCGATTTGATTTTCTTATTGTTCTACTTGACATGGGGCAGGCATATGGTTTAGCGCCGGCACTGTGTTGGGGGAAAACAGCGCCATGGATGACCAGTTGCAAGGACCAGAAGCAATACAGGGTGTCCGCAAAGTTGGGGTTTTCCTTTACACGACGTGTAGATCTTGAAAACATAAGCAATTTTTCTTAGTACCATATAAACCAATGTCTTAAGGGAACCGAGATAAAGGCCTCTGCAACATCAAAAATATCTGAATACCGTCCTGTAGCCGCGACATCACCCACTGGTACAAGGTCACTAGCTCAACCCGGGGTCAGTGTGTCAGGTTAGTATGAAACCTTCAACCGACGGTTACGGTCACGCGTGTAGAGGTAATCGCGTAGACGAGAATCCCTCAACAAGCACTAGAGACGTGGCTAGAGAAGTGCAAGTATCAAAAAATAAAGTGTGGCAAACGCTGCGTGAAGAGGGGCTGTATCCGTTTCACGTCCAACGTGTACAAGCCCTTCAACCTGACGATTTTCCAGCAAGAGTGCGGTTTTGTGAGTGGTTGTTGCATCAACATGACAATAATCCGGACTTTTTGAAGTGCATATTGGTGACAGACGAATCTACGTTCACGCGTAATGGCGTGAATAACTTTCGCAACACTCATGTTTGGTCAGTAGAAAATCCGCACGCTGTCCGTCGGGCACATTTTTAACAAACATTTTCGGTGAATGTTTGGGCTGGCATGGTGAACGGTATGCTTATTGGACCATTTATTCTCCCAATCCAATGGACGGAATGCAATACCTAGACTTTTTACGCAACATTTTGCCTTCCTTGTTAGAAGATGTGCCATTAAGTGTAAGACAATCAATGTGGTTTCTGCGTCTGCTCGGTAGCGCATCAGCTGATTTCATTTTCTGTTGGAGCGGTATGATTTCGGGCAGAGACGTACTTAGCCCTTCTCGTCAAATGAAGAGTGGGTACTTTTTCCTTTATTTTTTTTACTTGGTCGCCCTCGTTTCACTACACATTACCTTTGTTATTTCAAGGGTAGTTGTTTCTGAAAAGCAAAACACCAACTTTGCGGACACCCTGTATTGTAGAAGCAGAAGAACAGTGATATTATCTTCTATGTAATTTTGGGCTAAGTTGAAAAACGCTTTTTAGAGACACTTCGCCTTTTTATACTTTGTATAAACATAGCCGGATTATTATTATCATTATTATCATTATTATTATTATTATTGTTATTATTAATATTTTCAGGCGAATTCGATGATACCGCCTCCATATTCGCACATGGGTAGTTTAGAAGAAATAACAACAGACTGTGGGCCACAGTCTCAAAATGAATCTCAACAGACTGACAACCGGTCGCCAAGTCAAACAGCGCAACAGCCTACTCCTAGTCCGGACCAGAGAACTATGTCTCGATCCGTCTCTTCGAACTCTCAACAGGAATATCAACAGGTGGGTTTACGAAATTATGAACATGGAAAAGAGATATATGGAGGCTGTACATATACAGGGTGTAAACGTTATGGTAGTCATTATTCAAATGGGTAATAGGGGATGGGGGGGTCAAAACAAGTCAAAAAGTTCATATGACCCATGGTCCAAAAGTCAATAGATTTTTGCCTAAATAGCTTTATAGTTTACAAGTTTAAGTGCCTTATATCACCACAATCTTACTAATTTTTATAATCTAATCTAAAACGTTTTTAAACTGGGTAATTAACAAATAAATGACAATAAGTTTTTCTAAGTTAAGCCAAAATTTGTAGTCAGTAAGTAATCTTTCATCACGCTTATCGAACCGGCAATCGATCGCAAACAGTAACAGTGGTTAGTTATTGTTCGCGTACGTCGTCGTGTTTATTTACAATGTTCTCGAATCAAGAGTTCGCCGACATGTTGTTAGTTTACGGTGAAGCTCGTCAGAATTCAAATCTTGCAACTCAAATTTATCGCAACAGATTTCGCCAACGGGTACACCCAGACAGAAGGACATTTGTGCAAGGGTACCAAAGACTTCGAGATACAGGAAGTGTTCAGCCCACGAATATTCGCACTCGTGAAAGACAGGTTACTGTAGAGCAGGAGGAGCAAATTTGAAATATCGTGGAAATCAATGCAGATATCAGCACATCTTCAAAACTACTGAACTGAAGTATACTTTATCTGAAGTCACTTGAAACACTGTGAAATACCGGGTGCGCTTTATATATCTATATTTAACACGCTCTGTTGCTGCAAAAATCGCCAAATTTCGCAGCAAATATCCCCCGTATAAGATCAAAGACAGTTTCACCGGTCCACGTGGAGTAAAGCACGCCTATGCGTGGACATAGCCAATGAGAAAGCGTGTATTTCAGAGCTCCGATCAAGTGCAGGTGGCTACTGAAAATTGAAACAGTTTAGCCAGTGGCGTGTAGCGGTGAATAAACGTGTTTTCTTTAGTCTGTCCGTGTTTTTTCATAGATTTTATAAGTTTGTGTGTTTTTGACTTTTGAATACTCAGTTTACTTGTTGATTTAATTGTTGTGTTGATTGTTCTTGTGTGTCCTAAATATGGCTCTTAGGAGACCTTGGGAAAATGCTCCAAGCCACGAGGAGATGGTTGATGAACCTGTGCAGGCAGAATTCTTTCATAAAGATTTAGAGGAACAGACCCAAAGTGTAATCCTAAATATGTATGATTGTCTGAAAAACGAAAATCCAGATTCCTCGCAAAATCAAATTTTAAACAGAATTTGTATCCTGGGGAGATGTAGTCAACCATTCCTTCCACAGAAAGCGCATAGGGCAAAAATTAAAAAGAATAGACGTGGGTTTTCAGGAAGATATTCGTCGTATAATATACGGATTTTATAAAGAAAATTTGGTGCCCACGTTAGAAATGATACGGGATAAATTAAAAGATTATCCTGAAGATTTTTATAATTACAAATGCTTAGACTCACTGCACTGTATTGTAAAACTGTGTGGTTTTCAATAGAAAAAATTAGATAAAAGAATGGTGATTGTGGAGTCGTCTCGAATCGTTGAATTGCGCCAAGAATTTTTGCACAAAGTTAAAATCTATAGAGAGCAGAAAAGAAATCTGATTTACCTGGATGAAACGTGGTATGATACCCATGATGTTGTGCAGTTCGGCGGGGTTGACGACAGCAACAAGTGCATTTTAAATGCACCATGTAACCGTGGAAAACGAATCATTATTCTCCATGCTGGCAGTGAAAATGGATTTATACCTAATGCCTTGCTGTTATCTGCCAAAAATATCAAAGAATCATGTGCCGACTATCATGAGGACATGACCTCCGACTTATTTGAAAAGTGGATAGAGCAGCAGTTAATACCAAACATTTCCCCAAATTCAGTGATTATTATGGACAATGCGCCATACCATTCCCGACAGAAAAACAAAATTCCGAATACAGGCACAAAAAAACAAGACATTATTGATTTTATGAAGGATAAGGGAATGGAAATACCACAAAAATCAACCAAAGCCACATTATTGGATCTTATTAAAAGACAAAAATTTGAAAAAGAGTATGTTGTTGACAATCTGCTTCAGCAAAATGGCCATGAAGTACCCCTCAATTAAGTGAATCGCAATTGGCCACAATAAGAGATGCAGTATCTCATATTGCTGCCACAGACCTATGGAAGCAGTGTTCTAGGCATATTATTGAAAAAGAAAATGAATATTGTGTTTTGCCTCCTGTAAATCCCGTTGTAATTCCTCTACAAGATGACTCTAGCGACAGCTCCGAAGGCGAGGATGATATATAAATACCTATAATGTAAGTCTTTATATACCTTTTTATATACCTACCTGCTATGTAAATATTTGCCTATGTCAAACGTTGGAATTCTGTAATTTTTCCATTTCTTAACTTTCAGTCAACATAAATTAAACTCCCAATATAGGTATTTTTTATCCCAAATCAAAAAAATAAGAAGATAGTAAAATCCATTTATTGTGATATAAAAACATTATTATTATCGTTCTAAATAAATGACCGCACGCCTGTGATACGTCATGAAATTACAAAGGACGCGCCGACCAAAGGTTTTTATGCTATTTCAAGTGACTTCAAATAAAGTATACATTAATTTTATATCATTATAAAGGGAATTGAAAGACCTTTAAAATAAGGTATCACTCGACCCCCCTTTCCATTCAAGATTTTAGGGTTGGTGTCACCCCCGCCCAGGGGGCTGCACGTGTTAACGTGATTTTTTGCCAAACTTGTGTCCCACTCGAAAACAAAACCGACGGGTCTGAGCGTTTTTCCAAAAAAAACTGAGCTGCCAGTAAATGCGTCTATTTCGTTTTCGATGTGCCACCCTGTATATTATTCCAACTTATACGTTCATGAGTCATATGTGATCATGGAAGATGGAGGGGAGAGAGGTATGAAATTTTGTCTATAAAACATAGTTAAAATCATGTTATAATGATATATTAAGAAAATATGTTTCTGGCATAATGGACGTGTTGCTGGAATCCCGAGAATATGCTTGTACAGTTAACGTGTTAAAGCACGTGATCGACGGGTTGGGGACCACTGCAATCACAAGTCATATAGTGGTACATACCTCTGTATTCTTTGGTTGAAACTGATGCCTTACAATAACAATTGTACTGTATATAGAGTCATTAATATCTTCTTCATCTTCAGTAAAGTTTTATCGTAATCTAATAAAAATAATCGATTTTCAGGTCCTACATACAAGTTCCAGTGCCCACACCCCTCTTTGCAGTAGCCAGAGTGGAAATATCGTACTAGCACCGCTCCCAGGCGTTCGTTCTACCCCTGTTACGCCACGCCCCCACAATCCTGTCGTATCGATAACTAACAATCCTTGTTTTGGAACGGCGCAGCCTAATACACAGCCGCAAAAATTAGTAACAACAACGTCACAAGGTACCAGCATTACCTTTCCATAAAGAAATTATTAAAAATATTGAGGGTGTTTACAGATTGTTGCAATAAAAAATTAAGAGCATATCTAGCACATAAAGATATGAAGAAGAAATTAAAAATAAACACTTTCGAAGATGAACATAAAGACGAATTTTTCTTAAAAGTCAACAGCGAGCGGTCAAATACTTAAGCCATTGCAGACACACAGATTTTCCAAAATAAGGATAATTTGCATGGGGATTTCAATACTTGTAGGAGATACATCTTAGGTTGAGTTAGGAAAAAGCTGCGTTCTTTGGGGCATATTTACATGCCGTTGAGAAACTTGTAATAATTTGATGGCTTACTGCGGTATTTATATTGGATACCCCGTATAATCATACAGGGTGTTTATTTGATAACTTACCACCACGGATTTATTGGAAATCTAGAAAATATCACTTTTTATTTATTGAAATACAAAGTGATATTTTGGTACGTTTTTGTTTTCCAACTGAACAAATTAAGATAAATAATGATTTTTCTAATTTTCTCGATTACAAATCGAGTGATTTTAAAAAATCAAACGTCAAAATAAATGACATCAAAATACCTTTCAAACAAGCTATTATTCGATACCCCACGCTGTATAACTTTGGCACTTATAACCAAAACGATGGGGTGATAGTTTTTGTAAGAAATAAACTGCCATATAATCATGATACATTCACTTTCACCGATGGAATCATAATTTTAAACATAATGATCCAAATTAACCATAACAAAATTGAGGTATCTGCAATTTATCGTCCGCCATGTTCAGAACCCCACGAGTTTTTAAAGAATATCGAATTTTTTTTTCAAAATCAAAATAAAGTTCATTTAAAGCAACATATTTTCTTGGGAGATGTCAATATAAATATTTTGGACGATGATCCCATCTCAAATGAATACTTGAATATCCTATCAAGTAACGGATTTCTGTCCTATATAAACCTACCTACAATGTCCATCAGTGGCACATGTATAGATCACTGCTTTGTGAAAGACCTATCCAACAAAATTACTTGTTTACCAATAATCATAGAAAGCGATACTACTGACCACTTCTCCACTATTTTACTGATATCTTCAAATGAAAAACATTCTAACATCCCTACCGTTAGTAACAACCAGGAAAATTATAAATTTTTTGTCGACAATTCAAAACTAATATCAAATGTCAAACAAGAATCCTGGGAACAATTATACTCTATAAATAATATAGACAAAGCAACGGGACTGTTCATAGAGAAAATAAAAAAACTAATAGATATTAGTACCAATAGAGTGATAATTAGTCACAAAGAGAAAAGCAGAAATGCCTGGATTACCAAAGGATTAATAACATCGGCAATAGAAAAAGAAAGACTATATAATGTAATGAAACTAACGCCAACTACAGAGAATACCGACTGCTACAACCAATATAAAAATAAATTTATAGAGCTTGTAAGACAAACCAAACGAAAACATTACCTAAATAAATTGAATAATAACTTAAATGGTCCTAAGCGGCTTTGGACAACTATTGATGAGATTACTGGAAAAACAAAAGTTAAAGAGTGTGTCACTGAGCTAAATACAACATCGGGTACAGTATTAAAAAATACTCAACAGATATGCGATGAATTCTTTACTGACATAGGCGAAAATTTAGCAAGTAATATACAAGCAAATGTACAAAATACTCAGCCTCCAAAAAGAACTTTGAACTCATTTATTTTGGATAAAGTCGAGCAATGTGAAGTATACACCACTGTTATGTCCTTAAAAAATCGGAAAAGTCCTGGGTTCGATGGTATTAAAAGCGAGCATTTGAAAATTATAGCCGAGGACATAACAGAACCACTCACTTACCTAATCAACAAATGCTTTGAATCTGGCATATATCCCTCAATTTTAAAAAAAGGTAATATAATACCGATACATAAATCAGGAACAAAAACAGATGTTAACAACTATAGACCAATATCAATAATATCCAGTGTAGCAAAGGTTTTTGAAAAAGTTTTATCTACTAGAATGATTCGATACCTCACAAAATTCAAAATTTTAAATGAAAATCAATATGGATTTACAGAAGGGAAGGCTACATCGGACGCAATAACTAAAATTGTAAATCAAATACATCAAAATATTGATAACAGAATCCCTTCAATCTGCATTTTTGTTGATTTAAAGAAAGCTTTCGAGACAGTTAATCACAAATTATTATTAGAAGCATTGGAGAGAATTGGTTTCAGAGGAAACGCGTACTCACTGATCGAAAGTTATTTGTCAAATCGCCCACAATCTGTGCAGATATCAGGATCATTTAGTAAAGAAATGTATATTAAGTGTGGTGTCCCACAAGGAACTGTCTTAGGTCCGCGCTGTTATTCAATATATATTTAAATGATATTTTCCAAATTAATTGTGTTGGCAAAATAACTAGTTTTGCAGATGATACTGCAATGTTATATGAAGGCACTGACTGGTCTGATCTGAAAAATGTAATTGAAAATGATTTTATCAAAATTATTCGGTGGTTTAACAGTAGAAAATTAAGCATTAACTACTCTAAAACACATTTTTTACCATTTGGATCTTATGCTAGACATCTGCCAAATTACACAAATTTCTCCTTCAATATTAATGATCAAAAAATGCAAATTAATAGAGTGCCCAACATAAAATACCTTGGAGTGGTCTTGGATCCTCACTTACGATGGGACATCCATGTCAAGTATATTTTAAAGAAAGTTAGATTTGTATCCTACAAAATTAAATACCTTGGGAATATATTGACAGAAAAATATCTTCGAACATTATACCATGCACTGATTGAGCCTCATCTCACATATGGTATATTAGCATGGGGAGCTGCATGTTCCTCACATATCTATAATTTAGATGTTTTTCAAAAAAGTATTCTAAAAATGATATTTAAAAAACCGAAACTTTATCCCACTGAAAAATTATACGCAGATGTTCGAATGTATGATATAAGACAGTTTTATTTCTTACACAGTATCACTCACTACCATAAATTTGTAAACACCGACCAAAAAATTAAACATAACCATTATACCAGGTACAAAATTCGTGGCACAGTAGTTCCTCAACCGCATAAATCTATAATGCAGCGATCATATCTCTATTTAGCGCCTAAATTTTATGAAATTATACCTAAAGACTTAAAAGATTTACGTTTCGGAAATTGTTTCAAAAGAAATTTAAAAAAGTGGCTACATTCTATATCTAGGACTGACATTCATAAACTCATAAATACGAAAATCAACTAAATACATAATCTACTGTAGCTATTTTTTGTCCTTTTTTGTCATTTGCATTCTACAGTTTCAACTTAAATTATTGGTCCATGTACAGGCGATGCCTTCTATTGGGCCTGTTTTGATTTTATATTTATTTACTCATATTGTTTGTTATCTTTGTACATTGAGTGAATAAATATTATTATTATTATTTAAAATTTTTAAGGGAATGACCCTGGTGGGCCCAGGGTGAAAGAGGGTGAGGTACTTTTTGGTTAAAAAGTTGCGCCCTTTTGTCGCGTCTCGGCGTTTTTTCTTTTAATCAGTGGTTTTCGGTAAGTCCATGGTGGGAAGAAATGAAACCTCTTTCCGCGAAATTATCTTAGGGATCATAAAACCTGGAATATTATCGCGTCATTCAGAAACAGTGACCATAATTATGTAATCTACTAGCTAATTACTACGAAAATATATTTGGCATGCATAGTTTTGTCTGGTAACCTAACCTTATTAATATTTTGTCACAGATAGTAACACATCAGTGCATATACCAGTAACATCACATAGGACGAAAAGAACGCTTCAAGAGCAACGAAGAAAGATATCCAAGGAAGACTCTGAGAGTCAAGAAGATGAAAATAACTTCTCGGATTTGCTCAATTTAAGCGTCTGTATGCCTGGAGTGATAGAGAGGATGGATACTGTCAATTCTCAGGTACAAAATATGTATGGCTTGGCAATTTTTATTTTTACGTTTTTGAATTTTATCTCCGACGGCAAACTAAAAGCTTTTATCGCTGGTATAGTAATACCTTTGTTTCAACATTGAAGAACTTCATATTAGACCCTATAACGTTGTATTTTTTAAACGGACCACCCTGTATATTTTCAGTGAATATGATAGTCCTTTTTCTTTGATTTAAAATATACGTATACATATACACAGTGGTTTTTGAAATTCAAACCTGTATCTAGATACAAGCCCAAGAATTTAACTTGCGTGATAAGGGAGATTTTTGAGCCATTAAAAGTGATATTTAATGCCATAGGTTTCTTCTGGATGTTGTGAAATTGGACAACTGATGTTTTTAAGAATTTAAATACAGCTGATTGCTGCTAAGCTAATTGTGAATATTTTATATAACCTGCAGGTAGAACCCGGAAGTAGAACTGGAAAATATACTAAGTGACATATAAATCCGAACACCCAGTTTAAATGGTTTTAGTTTAATAAAATTTTGTATAAGTACTTAATGAAGCATAATAAGTAAATGATAAAAATTTCAAAATGATTGCACTGCTTTAAAGCCCTTTGACCTTTAATAATGTGTGGATACACCCTGATGTGCTACGCATTCTCCAACGCTCCTAGGCATGCTTCTGATCAGGTGGTCAATGTCCTCCTGTGGTATCTCATTATAGGCAACCACCAACTCCTCTCGAAGTGCTTCTAGAGTCTGAGGAGGACGTTGCAAATTGAGCAATCTCCTACCCATCATATCCCACACGTGCTCAATTGGGGATAAGTCTCGAGATCTTGGTGGCCATGGTAACAATATGACATCATTATGTTGAAAGAAGTCTATTGTGACTCTTGCAACATGTGGTCGGGCTTTATCTTGTTGGAAAGTTGGATCTGCCAGAGCGTCAAGATAGGGTAAAAGATGGGGTTCTAGAACTTCGTGGATATAACGATGCGCGCTCATGTAACCTCTGATGAAGATTAAAGGTGACCTGGAACCATAAGCTATAGCACCCCAAACCATAACTCCAACAGTGTGATGAACATGTCTTTCAACAAAAAACTGTGGATTCCTCCTTTCACCACGTCGCCTTCTAACCCTGGCACGACCATCGTGCATGCCTAAACAAAATCGAGACTCGTCACTAAAGACAATACTGTTCCATTCCTGATACCAGAGTGACCGTTATCTGCACCACTCAAGGCGATTACGTCGGTGTTCTCGAGTTAAAGGGAGGACCCAGTGTGGCCGGTATGAAAACAAGCCAAAACTTCTCATTCGTCGGTAAACACTTCGCATGCCAATAGGTCTTCCGTGTTCTGCAAACCATTCATTTGCAATGGACCTGGTAGTGGAGAAACGGTCCCGTAAGGCCAATAATCTTAGGCGGCGATCTTCACGGTCTGTTGTTCTACGGCGACGTCCAGTGCCCCTTGCTCTTTGCGTACGGCCTTCTCGAAGCCATGCCTGACAACACCTAACCACAGTGTCTACACTTCTTTGCACTCTAACTGCAATTGCCCGAAAAGAAAGTACAGCTTCCCGAAGACCCACTATACGGCCCCTATCAAACTCGCTAAGTTGACTAAATCGTACAGGTCTCCGTACTCTAGGCATCGTAACCGATCGTAAAGGATGTCAAGAACCAAAATCCGCCAACGTTGATTCTTTACTGCGGCTGAAATATTCATTTTTAGAGCATTAGTGAATTAAAAAAAAGCAGTATAAAAACCGGAATGTCCAACTGATAAGGCTGAAAATTTCTTCACTTGTTATTTAAACTGGGTGTTCGGATTTATATGTCACTTAGTATAGAACCCGTGATCAATGAGGTTTCACAAAAATGGGGCGTGAGTCCCAATCAAATTCGCAGACGGTCCCCCTCAGCTCGATGGTTGAGTGTAGTTATGTCCAGGGTCAAGTCTCTAGGAGGGTGAGAAAAAAGGCTCCGAAAAAACACCACGAGGGGACGATTTCTAATAAAAACCCCACCACCCTAATATCCCGCAACTCTGCGTGTGAAACTGAATCACAAAATCGGGCAGTGGGCCGCAGAATTCCTACACCAGAGCACCAAGTCACCTTTAGCTCTCGTATTCACGGTCGAAAAATATACTAAGTGACATATAAATCCGAACACCCAGTTTAATTGGTTTTATTTTAATAAAAGTTGGTGAATGTATTTATCTTACTGTAAATAACAAGTGAAAAAATTTTCAGCCTTATCAGTTGGACATTCCGGTTTTTATACTGCTTTTTTTTAATTCACTAACGCTCTAAAAATGAATATTTCAGCCGCAGTAAAGAATCAACGTTGGCGGATTTTGGTTCTTGACATCCTTTACGATCGGTTACGATGCCTAGAGTACGGAGACCTGTACGATTTCGTCAACTTAGTGAGTTTGATAGGGGCCGTATAGTGGGACTTCGGGAAGCTGGACTTTCTTTTCGGGCAATTGCAGTTAGAGTGCAAAGAAGTGTAGACACTGTGGTTAGGTGTTGTCAGGCATGGCTTCGAGAAGGCCGTACGCAAAGAGCAAGGGGCACTGGACGCCGCCGTATAACAACAGACCGTGAAGATCGCCGCCTAAGATTATTGGCCTTAAGGGACCGTTTCTCCACTACCAGGTCCATTGCAAATGAATGGTTTGCAGAACACGGAAGACCTATTGGCATGCGAAGTGTTTACCGACGAATGAGAAGTTTCGCCTTGAGTGGTGCAGACAACGGTCACTCTGGGATCAGGAATGGAACAGTATTGTCTTTAGTGATGAGTCTCGATTTTGTTTAGGCATGCACGATGGTCGTGCTAGGGTTAGAAGGCGACGTGGTGAAAGGAGGAATCCACAGTTTTTTGTTGAAAGACATGTTTATCATACTGTTGGAGTTATGGTTTGGGGTGCTATAGCTTATGGTTCCAGGTCACCTTTAATCTTCATCAGAGGTAACATGACCACGCAGCGTTATATCCACGAAGTTCTAGAACCCCATCTTTTACCCTATCTTGACACCCTGGCAGATCCAACTTTCCAACATGATAATACCCGACCACATGTTGCAAGAGTCACAATAGACTTCTTTCAACATAATGATGTTACATTGTTACCATGGCCACCAAGAAACCTCTTCAGAGGCATTATATTGGCCACGTGATCTACTCTTGTACTAGCTGCCCAAAAATCTTCTATGGCAGGAAGTTTTATTACACCCATAATCAAGAGTATAGATCCGTTATTTCTGGCGGATTTTTATCAATAATCAAGTTGCTGAGTACTATAAAGATTTGTCTGATAGACTATTTTATCCATTAGATCAAATGAAAAAAACTTTGTAAAATACTCAATGGGAACTGCAATGTTGTCAGGTTCAGGAAAGTCTGGTGAAGGTATGTTAGCAGAAACTATGTCAGCTTCAATCCAAGAATATGATTCAGTTTTTCGTCTTTGTGGTGGTGGCGGCTCAGTTTCATCGTCATTTTCTTCGAATTCAGAATTACTTTCTGGAACCAGCATGTCAAGTCCTGAAGGCACTTCTTCTTCATCGTTAAGCTCATTTGTTTGGGAAATATTTTCTCCGTCACTGAAATCGTCGTCTGAGACATCGGAAATATGCGGATCTGTGGGACTTACGGTCGGTGCCTTCTTTTTGCCGAAAAAACATGTAGTGCTTATGGTTGGAAAATTATCCAGATCGGAAGACGTAATTATTCTGGCAATGTTGCTTGAGAGATACATACTAAACAAAGTCATTTTCCTGCCTTATGTTCTGATCTATCGCTTAAAAATAATCATAAACATAAAGACTCAACCTTCTTTTATACCAACCAAGGCTAATGGAACATAAAACAAGTGATTACTTACCATTTGAAACTAAAATCCCAACTACAGATTCATACGTGCACCAAACACCTGTTACGCAGCAACCATATTGAAAATTTTGACTCAACTTTTTATAAAGAGAGGTCGCTGATAATATTATTTCCGTTAATGAATAATGTAGCTTACGCGCAACACTGCCCAATCAGACCGTTAGAGCAGGGAGGACGAGAAATTGAGGTTTAAAGATGATGTTGCCTACAGGCTACAGCACCAGACATAGGGTTACAGGATTGTTCCGCCAAAAAAACTTAGGTTAGGAATCGTATGCTGGCATACTCTTATTAAAATTGGATTAAAAACACTTACAACTTCTTTTATCACTGAGTATAACTTGACTTGAGGATATTTTTTCAATGATCTTCACCTTTCTACTGACGATATTCACTGAAAAACTAATTAATTTGATTTCTGAGGTATTCAAAGAAAATTGCTACATTAGAAGAACGTGTTAAAATTGACACTGTTGCCAAATGTAGGCTTAAACAAAGGACAGCTCTCTATTACACTGATCAACAGCCAAAAAATATCCTAAATAAAATCAACAAAATATTTCTATTCTTAATGTGCTAAAACCGGAATGAAACTTATTTTTTCAATATTAGTTCAAGTTTTAGAGATACGGTAATTATATGTGTTCCTGCTGTGACAGTGTTAATATACTGTAATTCACAAGAATGCACGTGCTACATTTTTATATTCGGCAAGGAAAGATGATGTAATCGGCATGATTGTGTTACGTTATACATACGTGTACATTATATTGTTTTATATTAGCCATTTCTTCCTCAGTTGGCTGACAGCGTTCAAGCAAGATGTCTCGAAAGTGTGTAAACAATCCAGATCAGTTTTGTTACGTGTGTGGTGATGTGACTTTTGCGTCTCAGAGACGGTCTATTACTCCACTAATAACAAAGGCATATCAGCTTTATTTCGGTTGTAAACTAGGTGATCAAGACAAACAGTGGGCACCCCACATCTGCTGTAATACATGTGCTTCAAGTCTGAGGAGCTGGTTAAATGGAAAAAAACGATCTATGCGCTTTGCTGTCCCAATGGTTTGGAGAGAGCCTACAAATCATATTAATGATTGTTACTTTTGCATGGTACCTTGTGTTGGACAAGCCACAGGTATGTCCAAGAAAAAAAAATCGGTTATTAACTACCCCAACATACCATCTGCGATGAGACCTGTGCCTCACAGTGACGAAAATCCTATTCCAAAACTCCCAGAATCCTACACTTGCGAATCAGAAAACGAATCAGATCATGGCGATCGAGTGATTCGTCAGGAAGAAGATATGCCATCAACGTCAAGAGATCCTGATTTTAAAGCGAGCACGTGATGCCACCAACCGCACAAAATAACAGAGTCAGAATTAAATGATCTTGTAAGAGATTTAGTACTTCCAAAATGTAAGGCAGACTGCAAGACTGCAGCAGTGGAACTTGCTAGAAGACGATGTTTCGGTATGTGTTTTTCGTAAACGCCACAAAGACCCATTTTTCAATATGGAGAATAACTTGGTTTTCTGCAGTAACATTAACGGCTTACTGGCGGCTTTAAATATAAACTATAACCCAGAAGAATGGAGATTGTTTATAGACAGTTCAACATTGAGTTTAAAGGCAGTGTTATTGCATATTGGATTGGAAATATTTTACCATCTCTTCCCGTAGGGTATGCAGTTCACATGAAATAATCATATGACAATATGAAGTACCTATTGACATGCATAAAATACGATGAGCACCAATGGCATATTTGTGGCGATTTGAAAGTTGTTGCACTTTTACTTGGGCTGCAGCTAGGCTACACAAACTTTTGCTGTTTTTTGTGTGAATGGGACAGTCGGACAAAGGCACTTCATTACACCAGGCAAAACTGGCCTGTTCGTCAATTTCTAGAGCCAGGTCAAAAAAATGTACAGCATATGCCATTAGTAGATTCGCAAAAAAAAAGTTTATTACCACCACTGCATATCAAGATGGGCCTAATGAAAAACTTTGTCAAGGCATTAGATAGAGATGGGTCAGCTTTTCAATACCTGCGTCAGAAATTTCCAAGACTAAGTGAGGCAAAGGTTAAAGAAGGTATTTTTGTTGGGCCACAGATTCGAAATATTTTGAAAGATACACAGTTTGAAAACACTTTAACAGGTATTGAAAAAACTGCTTGGAATGATTTCCGTCTGGTGGTCACTAATTTCTTGGGAAATAGAAAAGCTGACAGTTATAAAACCCTTGTCAAAAATATGATGTCATCGTATCAAAAGATGGGCTGTAATATGTCTCTTAAGATACATTTCCTACACTCACACCTGGACTTTTTTCCTGACAATTGCGGAGCCGTAAGTGATGAGCACGGCGAACGTTTTCATCAGGATATTTCAACAATGGAAAAAAGGTACCAGGGAAAGTGGAATCCTTCCATGCTTGCAGACTACTGTTGGACTCTTGGTAGAGATGCTCCAGAAATGATCCATAAAAGAACAGCAAAAAGACAGCGCATATAGTGATTCTTATAAGTATACGTATATGAATCTTGTTACTTTTTTAATATATCCTTAAAAATAAAAAGTTTTTTTCTAAACCGCAACTAATTTTTTTATTTCATTGTCATTTTTGGAATCAGCGCCCCAAAATTAACAAAGAAGTGCACTTTTCCCACAAGATACAATTAAAAAGCTAAAATTTGTTGTCCAGTGTTATGGGTCACCCTGTACATAGCAATCTGCAAAACTCATTACAATTGTGTTTGACTGTTCGCTGATTGGAGTTGATCGAATAGAGCATTTTCATTTCAGGAGTTCCAGTTCAGCGTCACGAACAGCATAGGTTCAGATATCAGCAGCCTAGCGAACTTGGGCTCTCCGGGCTCTCCACCTAGAGCAACGAGTCCTACCGCCGAAATGCGCCATTTGTTGGATAAGATTCAACAGCTTCCTCAGCAGAAGAGCCCACAGATGCATCCGGAAAAAGAAAAGGAAAAACCTATTAGTAGAGGCTGCTTCCATAAGATTAGGGCCAAGACGATGTATATGCCTTTGAACAGCGGGGATGGAGCTAAGAGTAGAAGCGGTAAGAAATTATTCAATTATCATCATTTATTATTGTCAATTAGCGTTTATAGGCAAATATAATGGCATCAAGTAGGTTGACTCCTCACTTCTTACGCAAGTCAGTTGTGGACAGACAGTCAAAGACGTATATGTAGGGGAAGTCCGGGAGAATTGCCCCTTCCAAGTTATTATTGGTGATAAAATTTGTTCCTATTTTTATAAATCAATAAATTTTAGATGCCTTCGTAGCATATATTTTTAGGAACCTTGTTTTATCATTTAAATCTTAAAAAATTAAGTCAGAAAAAAATATATAGTTTTTTTATTTTTTTGAAAACATGGGCAACTCTCCCACATATGCGGGAGACTTGCCCATAGTCAGAAGGAGAGTTGCCCACCCCCCTTATTTAATAAAAACAAATGTAATTAATAACTTTTGTATTCGAAAAACTCAAAAAATAAAACAAAAAACTTTACTTATTCAAGTACGAAACTAAATCTAAATCTTTGAAATCAGAATAAACAATATATAACTTTAATGCAAAAAACAAATAAAAACAATTTTAAAAAAGTATGAACCTTCTGGGCCATCAGAAATGAAGTCTTCTCGATATTTGATACGAGGGAATATAAAAAAGGGTGGAATAACGCTTCCAATTGCATTGACTGCAAAACAAACTGTCACCAAAGTGCCCCTCTCTGATGAAGTAACTTGTCCAACCTGCTTAGCTTTTTTACTGGCCAATACCTTAGGACAATCCTGTACTGTAGTACATCCTACTTCATCACGGTTATACATACTTTGTGGTTCAAACTTAAATTTTTCTCGTACGATCCTTAAGTTTTGAAAAAAATCGTGTACACTCTTCCGATTGAAGCTTGTAGATCGTGACAAGCTTGTTTCCTCCGGAGTTCTTAAACTAATTTCGGGATTTCTTTCTAAAAAACCGCGAAACCAATCCTTCCCTGCCATACTATTTTTTGACCAACTTTCTGGAATTTTTTTGGAATTCGAAACTGCAAACTCAAAAGCTAATTTCATTCCTTGTTTTCGAGTAAGTCCATAGTGCATTTTGCTGCAATTTAAAAAATATTCAACCAGAAGCTTCTCTTCTTGTATGGTGAATATTTGTGAAGTATTATTCTGGCCCTTAGTTTCTATTTTTTCAAGTTTATTTTTATTGTTTTTGTAGCGTCTCAAAGTCCTCCGATCAATATCATATTTTGCAGAAGCTTTTCGAAGAATTCCTAGTTCATCTAGTGCATTTTTAAGAACATCCTTATCAAGTTTTTTGCGAGTGGAACCGTCTTTTGTTTTGTACTTAAATGGCATTGTACAGACCTGTAATAAAAAAAATGCATCAACATTTACTAAAATTAATTAAAAACAAATCCCAATTTAGAATTACATCAGAAAGGGAGAGTTGCCCCTCTGGGCAAGTCTCCCTCCTGAGGTATGGGCCAGTCTCCCACACCTTTCTTTTTCAGGTTAGGTTCAATTTTCTTAAAAATCATGAATAGTGCACGTTTAACATTTATGGTGCATAAATCTACAATGTATAATTAATATACCCACACAAGAATCTAAAACGTACCTTTTAATTTGCCCACAAAATCACGAAATTTGTAAAAGTATTAATTTTTGGTTTAAATGCAAAAAGCCACATGCCTCGGGTCAGATACAAAACAAACTGAGTAAAGTCAACTAGGATTTCGTAGACGCCTAGAAGCACTAGAGGGCGTCCCGTTTTCTCTCGTTTCAGATTATGGTGCTCAATTTTAAAGTAAATATATCACGGAGGAGCAAGTCTCCCACCTGGGCAAGTCTCCCGGATTCCCCCTATGTTACAATTAGCCATACACATTATTTCCTTGTTCTATCGGTAGTTACTGACCATCTGGCAACGTTGTGCTTTCCATCGCGGCACCGCTGCATTTTTTCCTGACTTCATTTATGCTGGGATTCCAAAATACATTGCACATTGACGTTATCATTTTTTATCCTCTACTGAATTTCATCTCTTGTGCTCCAGCATCAACTTTATTTTCTCTTATGGACGCCGTATTGAGTTTCTGTCAAAATATGTCATACATTGACACTGCCAAACCTTAGTTATTCCAGATAAACATAAATCCCTAGGTAGGCCTTGACATTATCAGATTTCATTTGTTTCGTATACGAGAAAGTAAGTAGTATGCGAAACAAATGAATATGTGATAATTTCAAGGCCTACATAGAAAATTCGGATTTTTTTGAAATAACTAAGGTTTGCATGATGTATGATACATTTTTGGAATCAAAATTAAGCACTATATTCAAATCCAATATGGCGTTTATAAGAAAAAATAGTTGATGTTTGAGGACAAGAGACGAAACGTCATATTGAAATTCTAATTATGCTTTCTTGTAGAGGAGAAAAAGTGACGATGATAATGTGCAATTTAAAGTCAGAAAAAAATTAAAACGATTTCGAAACTTTCTAAGCTGCATTTTGTTGATTACCTAAATACACAACTTTCCGAGATCTCAATGGTGAGGGTCGAATTTGACACACCCCTAACATCAAAAAGAATTCAGATACCTTTGGCTTGTTTGCCTATCTGGCTATCTATCTATGTCTGTCCGCTGATCTTTAGCGGCGGAGCTACCGGTGAAAATAAAAAAGTAAAAATTACCCGAACTTCGTTTTTTAATATTTGTGACAATCCTAAACATTTCCAGCATTGTTTTCTGGGCAAGGGAAGCATAACATTATGATTTGGCATTAGTATATTTATACGCTAACCGAAGTAGTTCTACTTACCTATTAGATATAAGGGTTGTCTAATAGGGACGCAGGAAAGTAAACGTCAATTTGACATAGACGCCATCTTTGTTTTCTGTCACCGACATGTCATTTTGTTAGTTGAATGTTTACCATTGATCGCTATGGAGTCGTATTCGATTGAAGACCGCATTAAAGTTATTCAAGAGCACTACAATAATGGTGCAAAAATAAAAAACACGTTTCGCGCGCTTCGTGAACATTTCGGTCAAAACAACCGCCCAAACGAAACAACCATCGATCGTCTGGTGCGTAAATTCGAGGCAACAGGTTCTGTGGCAAATCTGCCAGGCTCTGGCCGGCCAAGGAGCGTTCGCACACCGGAAAATATTGCTGTTGTGAAGGAGAGTGTGAGAGACGATCCGAAACAATCAACAACGCAAGAATTGGACATTTCGAGAACCAGTTTGCTCCGCATTCTCCACAAGGATTTGAATGTACACGCCTACAAGATCCAATTGACGCAAGAGCTGCGTCGGGCCGACCATTTTTCGCGCCGAACGTTCTCAGATTGGCTCCTTGAACACCGCCAAATTGATGCCAATTTTTCATCAAAAATCATGTTCAGCGACGAAGCGCATTTCACTTTGAATGGGACGGTAAACAAGCAAAACTGCCGCATCTGGGCGAACGAAAATCCCCGTGAGTATCAAGAGCAGCCGATGCATCCTCAAAAAGTGACTGTGTGGTGTGCATTGTGGTCAAAAGGCATCATCGGACCTTACTTTTTCGAAAATGCGGCCGGGGACGCCGTTACCGTCAATTCTGAGCGATATCACGTGATGATAGAGGACTATTTTTTGCCGCAACTTGAAGGAATGGGTATGGACGATGTTTATTTCCAACAAGACGGTGCAACATGCCACACAACCAACGTCAATACCTATCGATTGCAGTCCTTCTTCGGTGATCGATTTCGCGCAGAGGAAATGTGCCATGGCCACCAAGATCGTGCGATTTGACTCCCTTGGACTTCTTTTTATGGGGATATTTGAAAAGCAAAGTCTACGTCAACAAACCAGCCACCCTCCGAGAACTCAAAAGCAACATCATTGCAGAGATAAATGCCACAGAACCGACCATATTGCAAAATGTCATTGAAAATTTCGACCATCGCGTGGGCGTCTGTAAATCCAGTCGTGGTGAACATTTGAGCGATATTATTTTTCATACATAAATTAATTTTTTTTGTTCGAACAGTTTTTTTCAGTTTTTCTGAATCACTCCGAATGAAAAAGGCTTTCATTAACTTTTCTCTAAAGAGAATAATGTCTGAAAATCCTTAAAAATGGGTAAACAGTCTAAACCTTGCTTTACAAGACCCCAAAGAGTATTTTGAGATTACTTCATTTCAAAGCGATTTTTAACTTATATTTGCCCTTTAGACCGAAAATGTATTTTTTATATCCTCGTCGAATACCTCGAAAATAGACGATAAACCTGAGCTGGCAGCTACCAAGGTTCACTCATCGCATATGAGATCGCAACGTTTCCGAACGGACAGTGCTCACGGTAGGGCTGACAGATCTCTTTGACGTGATCCATATAATTCCTTCGTTATACATGTTCACGGCTAGCTTTTTCTAAGGGCGCTGCGTTCGACTTACAGAGTCAACCTACTTGACTCGACTTCACTGGTAAACAATATTGTCTCTTCCAGTATTTTCTCGCAGCTGGCTTTCGCGCTCAGCACCCTGCACACCCTCTGGAGCTCCGCCTCCCTCTTTCCCCGCCCACCACCACCAGTACCACAAGGCAGGCACATCCAAGCCCGCAATGGGCGGAGCTAAAAGCAACTCGCGCACCAACCTGAAAGCGCGGAACATGAAGGGCGGGGATAGCAGCCCGCTGTTGCTCAGAGAACACGCCGAAGAGAGCGAAGAGGAGGCGCGGCAAAGAGACGAACGGTTGTGATTGGACGAAGGCAATCGGAAGGAGGAGCTAACAGTTAGGGGGGCAGCGTTGCTGAAGTATATCGGAAATAGTATAGCGAGGGCGGGTATAAACGCGAGTAATGCTAGTAAAGATGAAGTTGGGGATGATGAAATGATGTTTCAATAGATGATGTGCGATTATGGTGGCTTTCTAAGTGATTGAGTGTAGCGGAACGCTGCAAGACTTGATATAAAATTGGTTCTATGTTTCCATTCATCCCTTGAAAAGAGCATTTGCTTTTGGGATATGGTAATACCGCGCAAAGTACAAGTAAGGCACGGGCGCCTGCAGGGGGAGCAGAGGGGGCTCAGTCCGGTTGAGTTGTTGCACAATTTTTAGGATCTTTTAGTTCTGGCTTCCCTTTGGAAAATTTGCTACCCCGCTTTTCGAAATGTTTGTGAGCAGGTACGTCTCAAAAGAAAGCTATCTCTTGCCGATGATCGCCCCCCTGCGGGCGCCCATGCAGTTCGGTTACTTGCTTAAGATTTTCTAATGGTCACTGGATGTTACCTTGGATATGTTACTCTTTCAATTCCCTCTTAGGTGTTCGTAATAAATTCTGATTCATGAAAAATTATCATATTGATAAGGTCTTCATGACACAAAGAGGTAAACATTATTTTTTGCAATTTAACGTTCAACACAGTTGTAAATGCCTTTTTGGCGCTGTGATAGCACAGTACGTTTTAGATTCGTTTATGGTAGAATTCTGAGAGTATCCGATATTTTGCATTTCAATTTCCTTTACTATAAGAAACGCCAAATCAAAACAGATATTAATTTAATAGCATACAGACAATAACAAACAAAACTAAACAAGTTTACATGTTGCATAAAGAAGCTTTTCAGCTGCATTTTAGTTTGCTTGCTTTCTCACCGCATGCACAACTAACATGTTGCTTTTGACGAATTATTATTGTAGATTATTATTTTGCCGTGTACAGTATACGTATACGGAGTGTTCCATAGACAAATTAAATTCAATATACAGAAATAAGTAGTGAATATTGTAAATGAGCATAAAATATATTTTGCGCTGTGACAATCCTATAATTTTGATTTGAAAATTTTTTGCAGTATTATTTGTTGCGTTTATTAGATATTTTCAAAAATTGAAGGCTATATAGATCCACCTTTTTGAAATCAGCTGTTTGACACATTTGATGTGAAGTTTGTCTTGAGTGGAACATACCGTATACCGCAAAATGGTAAAACTAAAGTGCTTTATAGCCCTGGTATGATGTATGATCCAGGAAAAAACAAAAAACCCCAAAGTGCGGTAAGTCCTGAAATTACTGGATTTGCTTCACTATATACACAAATGAGTTTTTCTATTTTGAACTTGGATGATTTGTAAACGGAACACAGCACATATATAAGGACTGACTTGACTTAGAGCACCTTGTTTACGTTATTCTCTAAACGATATTTGTCAATCATTTTTCCCACATCATACATTTCATCTTCGTCTTACTAGTTATTAACAGATAATTGCGACAGATTCAAAATTATAATTTAACCTCAAGAAAGGAATTATATCTATTTTTGAACACGGCTATTCAACATTCATAGTGATGAAGCGACCTTATGTGTTTTGATAGGTAAACTTCGACATTTCTTACAGCGTACACTTTTGGTTCATTTTTTTCTTGAGGCATAAAAGGTTAAATATGAGCCCGTCGCAGTTATCGAGAACAAAGTAATCATACTAAGCGATGTTAACGAATTAAATTTAAATACATAGTCACTATTTTTTTATAAATGTGAGTGTTTTGCTGCTTAGATGAAGAGGGAATTAGGATGAGATTACATTGAGGTTACCGAAATCACTAGCATCCAGGGTATTCCAAAATAACTGGTCAGTTTCTTGGTGCTATGCAGAATACAAAAATAACACCACGCACATCTTGGTGTACAAGGACAATAAACAGCTGAAACAATTTTGTTGAAATCACATTTTTTTCAGATGAATGCTTTCCAAAAATGTTACTTTTGAGCCATTATTGTACAGGGTGTAAAATATATCTCGTTATGTTCAAAATGTTATCTATAGACATCGTCATTCAAGGCGCCATCTGGTTATTAAGCTGTCAAAATTGCGTTGCCAGTGTAGTTCGGAAATTATTTGAGAGAACCGGATATCCTGTGCATCCGCAGATGAGCTCGCTACGACATTTTTTATAGGTACCATCGGCTGTACCTTTGATCCGGGGGTGTCATGACTCATGACCCCCTGGGCGAATCTAGTTGGACCACTAATATCTTACTTTCGAATCTCCTTGATACATTTAATAAATAAAGAATTTTTGCAAATATGTGATGGATACAAACGGGCAAGAAGTCACCAGATTTGGTGAAAAATCACCACACTTGGCAACCCTGATCAATTTGTAAGTGCATCAGTGATGGCATGGAAATAACAGGGTTGTGTAATTCTGGTTGCCTATATGTTGAAGGGGTAACATGTATGTATTTATTAACTGTTGATCCTGACAGTCAAGCTACTGCTGATGCCCCTTTTTGTATTCTATACGTATCCGAGAGATTAACATGTTATTCTGGAGAACCCTTTTTTAAAGTGAACCTTTCTACGGACCTAATTAAGCTTGTTCGAAAGAAAGCTCGCAAAGTAGCTGAATATAATTTCATTTTAGCAAACCTCTGTCCTCTACTCCCTCTTTGTGCATTTGTTGAAAAATTGTAAACTGTTAAACCTTCGCAAGTATTGATGTTAGATATGACGTGTGTTTCGTGAATTATTATTATACTGCTATTATTAATTTTTACAGTGGCCAACACAGTTTTGAATATTTTAATTCGGATATAAACAGGGGTCCGCAAAGTTGGGGTTTTCCTTTTCAGAAACAACTACCCTTGAAATAACAAAGGTAATGTGTAGTGAAACGAGGGCGACCAAGTAAAAAAAATAAAGGAAAAAGTACTCACTCTCCAGTTGACGAGAATGACTAAGTATGTCTCTGCCCGAAATCATACCGCTCCAACAGAAAATGAAATCAGCTGAAGCGCTACCGAGCAGACGCAGAAACCACATTGATTGTCTTACACTAAATGGCACATCTAACAAGGAAGGCAAAATATTGCGTAAAAAGTCTAGGTATTGCATTCCGGCCAATCGATTTGGGAGAATAAATGGTACAATGAGCATACCGTTCACCATACCAGCCCAAACATTCACCGAAAATGTGCCCGACGGACAGCGTGCGGATTTTCTACTGACCAAACATGAGTGTTGCGAAAGTTATTCACCCCATTACGCGTGAACGTAGATTCGTCTGTCACCAATATGCACTTCAAAAACTCCGGATTATTGTCATGTTGATGCAACAACCACTTACAAAACTGCACTCTTGCTGGAAAATCGTCAGGTTGAAGGGCTTGGACACGTTGGACGTGAAACGGATACAGCCCCTCTTCACGCAGCGTTTGCCACACTTTAGTTTTTGATACTTGCACTTCTCTAGCCACGCCTCTAGTGCTTGTTGTGGGATTCTCGTCTACGCGATTACCTCTACACGCGTGACCGTAACCGTCGGTTGAAGGTTGCATACTGACCTGACACACTGACCCCGACCCAGTTCTGTCGTCGGGTTGAGCCAGTCGCGGGTCGCGGCTACAGGACGGTATTCAGATATTTTTGATATTGCAGAGCCCTTTATCTCGGTTCCCTTAAGACATTGGTGTATATGGTACTAAGAAAAATTGCTTATGTTTTCAAGATCTACACGTCGTGTAAAGGAAAACCCCAACTTTGTAATTACTGTAATTACCACTTTTAATGCTTGAAGTTTTTACTAGTATATTTTACTGAATGTTTTCCGTTAACTATAAAATAGTATAGTACAGAAAGATTCGACATATCTTTAAACATCATCGCTACACATTATGTGGAAAACAGACTAAAACATTATGGCTGGCCTTGAAGTTTTGATTATTGCTGTGATATCGATATTCAGAAATTAAAAGTATTTAACACTGTGATAGCCATTGCTAATACTGTAAAAACTTATTCGATGTAGTGATATGAAGGCCAAAGTATTGAAAACGATATTAATATATTTATTATCTGAATATTTGTTAGACTGTGAGTTTGTTCATTTGTTTGTCTTGTGTATATAGAACTGTTTTGTTGATAAGGCTCATTTGAGCTGTTTTAGGAACGTGAACGTTTACACAGAGGTAATGGAGATGTATTCCTTTCAGTTTTCATAAAATTTTCGCACTGTATAAGCAACCTTACACATTTATTAATTCCTCTAAATGTGCAAAAGTGTTTTACTAACGTCGCCTTTATCCTGAGAATACTATTTATTTTTATTTGTAAATTCGTTCCAAAAAAAGACGCTGAGCGGTTCTGAACTCACAAACCATCATTTAACTTTTGAAAAACTTAAAGCGAGTATCAATAGCCGCTACTTACGTGTCGAGTGTCAGACATCTGTCATTTGACAGGTATAGGGATGTTCCGATCCACCAAAAGTATCGATTCGTATCGTTTTAGGAAGTATTAATACTCTAAAATATCGAAATGAAAATATCGATACCACAAGTATCACTAATAAAAATAGATCAAAAAATACCAGGGAATAATGTTTTGTTTTGAACTATAATGCTTAATCAATCATTACTATATCACTGTCTGTCATGTGTGTGTAATTCCCCAAAATAGAATCCAGCTCAGTTTCCCCAGTTGAAATGTAAAAATCCACTAAATACAGGATCCCCAAAAAATACCATTTATTTTTCGTTACATAGGTTTATGATTTGTTAGGTATCTTAAAAAAATTTTACATAATAATAACCCCCACCCCCGTTAAATGTGTTTCCCCAAAAAACTCTAAAAAAATATCCCTAAAATCTTCTTCCACATTGAATTAAACCCTCTGGTATCCCTGGAATCCAAAATAAAGTATGTGAAGTCGTGAAGTGAGTAGCACCAGCGGAAGGAAACAAAGAACAAAAGCAATCTGAAGTGAATCACTCTTTCTGACACAGCCGAATGGAAATATAACCATAGTCGTGAAATCTATCGATACACCCAAGTATCGTTTATAAAAATATCGATCCAAAATATCGGGTATCAGAAGCAGAAGTATCGATTCTTCTAAAAATCGGATCGTATCGAACATCCCTAGACAGGTGTCACAGTTGTCATCTAAATCGGAAGGATTCTTCTTTTGAGGTTTGCTAACATTTTCTGAATTCTGGTTTTTGGACTAATTTTATGCTGAATTACTGACACTCATGCTGCTAAAACCAATTTTTAATTTACATCGTTTTTAAATTAGTTCAGAATCACTCTTGGAACAAATCGCATAGTATCTGCATATACCTCCAGGATAATAAATTTTGCAGAGCCTAAACGGAAAATAATGTCATAGCGTATTTTTACGTCGCCTACACAGAGATTCTAAACTTAGGTAGGTGTAACGATAGGTACTAACAGTTTGAATTTGAAAATGTATGTATGTAATTATTCGCATCAAACAGTATTTTTATATGTCACCAAGAAGCAAAACAAGTATTGTTAAATGTGAAATCTGTACTTAACTGGTTAATTCAGGGGACTAGATGTCCTCGTATAAATATGCTGTTATTTTCTATTAGTGACAAAAGTGTGACAGCTAACAAGTTCATCTCTAAACAAAAATCCGAAGCCTACGTGCAGTGTTGCCGAACCGAAGAAGACGAAATCGGTAGATAGTATCATTGGAATTCGGTAGATTCAATGACAAAATCAGTAGGAGGAAAAATCAGAGCCAATGCAAGATAAATAGTGGATCAAGGCCTTTGCTTCACGCAGCGCCGTCTTTGAAAAAAAATATTTTTGAATTGCGCGCGCACACATAACATCCCTGCATTTGAAACTTCATCATCTGACATTTTAATTTAATATTTCATTATAAAAAACAGATGAGGGTTTCCTTTTATTGCTTGTTCGGTGATGAGGTACCTCTTGTACGCACAAAAACCAATACAGGGAATGCGATTTAAGGGATGTGTACTCATATATAACCATTTTTTAGTAAGAAATCTGGAAATACCCGAATTATATAATTTCGCTAAATAAAATCTCATTTCTGAGGAAATATGGAAATGTAGGTTCGGCAACATTGCTTAGATGTCTAAAACAGCCCATAAGCTGCACGTGCCATCTGTGGAGGAATAGCGAAACATCAGTTTTGTTGTCATCTTGTCTAAGCAATTGCAACCCATGTCGATGTTGCCAGCATGGTAATAGGAAGGCATTTATATCATCTTGTGCGTTTACTGATACTTTGCTTTTCGCACAGAAACAGAAAACGATAAAATAAAATTTGTTCTACCAATGAACTGGTGTCATAGCTTTTCCATGCATTACGGTTTCATTCTTAGTCGAAGCATTGACATTTGTCTATCTACCTAATAAAAACAATGCTTCAAATGATGTTAACGGCCTAAGTCCAGAATCTAGCCATGTAGTCTGTTCTTTGAGCTATTTTCTTCAAATTAAGTAGGATTCTTTCCCCTGTTTGCTTCGAATTTCCTGAAAAACCTTTATTGTTAGTGACTTTTCCCGATTTGTACTCATGTGATTTATTGTTATGTAAATAAACCGATTATATTTGAAAAATTGTTTGATTGAATTTTCTAGGATTTATTTTTGTCAGGTTATAGCTTTAAGCATTGATTCACATATTCTACCTGAAAATAGTCAACCATGTACTATTTCGACGCCAAAAAAAATTATTCGAGACAGATATGCTTCTATTCTTCGTAATAATTAGAAATCTTTTTTTAACAGGCTAATTTATAGATGACACTGTTGCCATTTATGTGGTCATATATGCTCATATACAGTTTTATTCACGAAACATTTCATTTCGACCCAAACAGAAAAAATATACCACCAAGGATCTTTAATAACGATCTGCATTTCGAATCAAAATAATATGGACAACTCCGATATTGCTGCAAGAGTGTACCATTTTTTTTTTAGAATCGATGTGTAAAGGTTATGTTTACAAACGCAGCCATCGCCTGGGTTGAGTACTGATCCGCTTCGTACGAGTTCACGTTATAGATAATAAAGTAACAGGTACACAGTGCATACAAAAAGCTTTTCCGATATATTTTGCTAATTGAATCAGAATCTGAAGGCTCATTAGTTTGTTTACTGCTTTTTAAGATATTCGCCGGAGGTCGCTTACGTAATTGCTAGTTGTCAATAAGCAAATAGCCGTGAAAATTCATTAGCTGGCAACAGCGCCATAAAATGTAGCTCCGGTTACCTCGGACTAGTCACACCACAGAACGGTGTGCCTTAGTGATGGGAAAACGCTTATTCGATATTACAACGCAATGCTTAGAAATTGGTAGATTACGCTCTCGCTTTAAGGAACATCTGGGCTTCATCGTCGGCGCCGATAGATGTCGCTGAGATGCCGCTTATCGTCTATAACTTTAATTAATTACAACTACTTCAGTACCTGTTAGCCTGTTACTGTAAATACAGGAGACAGGAGGGTGAAGGGAACGGAATTAATTTTTAATTTCTGTCGCTGACGCTGTGGCATCATGATCGCCATTTTATTATGTTTCCAGAACCTTTCCACCTAACCATTCCACCTCTGATTCAATGACAACCAAAAAATGTTCACGAATGTAGAGGCTTGGTCAATTCGGACATTCGGAGCACTAGAGTCTAGAGTGGAGAGACAGTGTGGAAGGTTTTATTAGGAACGGACATAGAGCTCTTATGGCAAAAAGAAATTTCATCTGTTTTAATTTAACCTGAAAAAATGTTGCATGCCTGACGCTATTTATAACAAACAATACAATTCAAATATAGTAAATATAAATACTGTTATATTAACAATGCAACTGATTACATATTTTTAAAATTCTGCTCAAGAAAGAATGATGGACGACACCATTGAAACTATACCACAGGAGGACATTGACCACCTGATCAGAAGCATGCCTAGGCGCGTTGGAGAATGCGTAGCACATCAGGTTGCATCCACACATTATTAAAGGTCAAAGGGCTTCAAAGCATTGCAATCATTTTGAAATTTTCATCATTTACTTATTATGCTTCATTAAGTACTTATACAGAATTTTATTAAAATAAAACCATTTAAACTGGGTGTTCGGATTTATATGTCACTTAGTATAGTTTCTTTAACTGAAAATTATGTCACTGACGACCAAAACAAACACGAAAGGCATAAAAGAATAGGAAAGGGTTAAGTTACATTTGTGGATGGACGTTTGGCATACAAGAACCGCATATAATCTACCTCCTGCGCAAGGTTATTATTGGTCTCAACTGTCATAAACGGTGGCGTCACAGAAGGACCAGTATGCGACGTCATCATTTGACAGCTATTACAAACCGAGTCGCTTAAAGTGTTCTGTCATTAAATTCGTATATTTAGTGTTATTGTTTAGAAGTGCGAGTGTTTGCAGATAATAATTGTGCTTCTAGACATGGTACTTCTTACACAATATGCAAAGAGCGGCAGAATCTTAATGAAGGTAAATCTTTTCACCAGTAAATACTATTATCATGTTAATACAATTCTGGCACTTTGGTAGGCATTGGTATATATAGTCTGCCGAATTTGTGTCGGTTAAATACTAATAGGTACTAAATCCGCGAATTAACTACGTTTACATGTTCGGCGATGACTTTTCGAGGGATTCCTAATCATAGTCAACAAAGAGTAAATAATTACATCGATAACATTATGTTTTCAAGAACAGGACCAATCGTTACCCCCAAGCCAACTTGATCCTTCCTCGTTCTGTAAAAAAGCCCAACGGTCCAATGACTCTGTTCTGCCGATTGCCGGTGTAGGACTTTCTGCTTCCATATCAAAATCCTCATTTGAATAAAAAAAGAGAATGTCCCGTTAAGGATATCCATATAAAAAGCAGTAATAACATAAAATACGATCATAAAAGTAAGCAGAGGGAGAAGTAATAAGGAGGATCGATAATGAGACAGTGTGACTTTCTTAATTACGATGCTGGCCACTCGGCGACTGTACGACTGGCAAAGTATACAAACTAGGTATAGTAGAGTCACTCTGTGGTCGCCAATGGGCGAAATAAAAATGCTCTACTTTCGAATGAGATAGCTCAAGATCAAGTCGGTTTTAGAGGAGAAACAGAATTTCTGGGACTACATATTAAATTCGAACCTATATTGGAAGGATTCACAGTAGAATCCCTTATATTAAAAATAAACTTTCAAAGCTATATTTTGAGGCAATTGGAAACCATCCTCATAATTGAACAACTGCTACAAATTTACTTTGCTGATGTAGAAATGAGATTAAGTTATGGGGTAGGATTCTGGGGTGGGTCACCGCGCTCTGAAGACGTATTTGTACAACAGAAAGTTGCAACAAATAATTTTATAGATTTTAACATTATAACTATCCCTTCGTAGTATACAGGGTGTCCGCAAAGTTGGGGGTTTCCTTTACACGACGTGTAGATCTTGAAAACATAAGCAATTTTTCTTTCTTTCTACACCAATGTCTTAAGGGAACCGAGGTAAAGGGCTCTGCAACATCAAAAATACCTGAATACCGTCCTGTAGCCGCGACATCACCGACTGGTACAAGGTCACTGTCTCAACCCGACGACAGAACTGGGTCGGGGTCAGTGTGTCAGGTCAGTATGCAACCTTCAACCGACGGTTACGGTCACGCGTGTAGAGGTAATCGCGTAGACGAGAATCCCTCAACAAGCACTAGAGACGTGGCTAGAGAAGTGCAAGTATCAAAAACTAAAGTGAGGCAAACGCTCCGTGAAGAGGGGCTGTATCCGTTTCACGTCCAACGTGTACAAGCCCTTCAACCTGACGAGTTTCCAGCAAGAGTGCGGTTTTGTGAGTGGTTGTTGCATCAACATGACAATAATTCGGACTTTTTGAAGTGCATAAGTGAATAACTTTTGCAACACCCATGTTTGGTCAGTAGAAAATCCGCACGCTGTCCATCGGGCACATTTTCAACAAACATTTTCGGTGAATGTTTGGGCTGGCATGGTGAACGGTATGCTCATTGGACCATTTATTATCCCAAATCGATTGGACGGGATGCAATACCTAGACTTTTTACGCAACATTTTGCCTTCCTTGTTCATCATCAGCTGATTTCGTTTTCTGTTGGAGCGGTATGATTTCGGGCAGAGACGTACTTAGCCCTTCTCGTCAACTGGAGAGTGAGTACTTTTTCCTTTATTTTTTTTACTTGGTCGCCCTCGTTTCACTACACCTTACCTTTATTATTTCAAGGGTAGTTGTTTCTGAAAAGGAAAACCCCAACTTTGCGGACACCCTGTATAAATGAATTGTGCTTACATGCCTTTAAAAATAAAGATACGCTTAAACGAAATTGTGATATGCATAATTATGATACAATGACTAGTGACTTTATATGTAAACCTTAGCAGATCTAAAGCAGCATTTCGATCACCTAGTAAAATCGGTCTTCTCTTTAATAATTTACCAAGCCACATTAAGTCGATAAAAAGTGTTAACCATTTAGAAACGGAAATTCTTCAGTGATTTTACTTCTCATTGCTGTATATTTTGCCGACTGGTTTCCCTAACCAGCACGAAATGGAGGAGAGGATGCGTGTATCTCCAAACAGAAAGCACCTCATGATTCTTTTTACATTTTTACATTAATACGTTTTATACATGAATACAGGTATTTCTTGCTAGTCGTTGGTCATAGTTATAAGCTTCTTTGTCGGTTTTCTTGATAAAACTGCGTCGTCAAATTCGAAGGTATTCTAGAATATGTTAGCACACATTGAACATGATGTCCTACTTGTCGACTCTTTAAGGACGTAATTATTGACAACGTTGAAATTGGTGTTGGTGTTATCTTGTTGAAGACGCATCAGACCTTAAACATTGTCGATGCTCTCTAGAAATTCCAGTTTTATAATAGTGATCCAAAAGACCAATCAGAACTATGAGAGATACTCTTAGATTACATTACAGTATGACAATTTCGTTTTATAGTGAAACTGATGGTAGCAATTCGTGTAAAATAATTTCAAAATAATGGGACTTCCTGTTGTATTGGAAATAGATACTAAGTTCCTTATTTTAAATAGAACGCCCTGCATAATGTTCAATTATTGGATTCTACGTGAGATTTTAAATAAGTTTCGTGCGTATCATCCTCTACATAAGTCCATCCGTATTTGAGATATCCCAAATTTTGCGTCAAAAATCCAGGAATAATTTTTGCTCTCGTACATTTTCCTTTACCATATGACTTGTAACGGGTTCTTTATAGTATGAGAACTGTTTTATTTAGTAGATTCTATTCTGAATCGGGATGACTAAAATAATTTTTGTTTCAAATGGAAACCACATCTTTTATAATTTCTTCGCATCATGCATTGAAAAGAATATATATATATATATATATATATATATATATATATATATATATATATATATATATATATATATTTTATTCAACACATTTTGATAAATCACACTATCTGAAGTGATTTGGCAACATTTTTAGAAATTTTCGTTCCATCCATCGACACTGACCAGCCTTCTGTCATCTGTCAAATGTTTCATTCTACTTATGATCCTGTGCCACATCATTTTGTGCAGCATGAGCTTGTTTCACGATGTAACATGTAATAATTTTAACTTTCGTTCCAAATATTCTAATCCATTTTGATGTGTTCCTGATATATAGCTATGTGTATTTTATACTAATTTTAACTAATATACCATGTATCCAGTTTTCACCAGGTTACTAACTGTTTCCCTCAACTTAACCTTTAATAACATTTAGCAACAATCTCACATACTATTGTCAGTAATTTAAAATCATTTTGCACAATAGTTGCTATTTCTTCTAAATGTTATTGCAGCTCCTGATGATGATGGCATAGTCCATTGAAAGCTAGAGGCTAATAAAGTATAAAGAGTCCTCATTGCTTGAATTTTGTCGAAGTACCCAACTAAAGGCGGAAGCTTTATTTTTCACCTAACTGGTCTAGACGACAATACGACATATATATATATATATATATATATATATATATATATATATATATATATATAGGTGAAAGCTTCCGCCTTATTTTGGGTACTTCGACAAAAATTTAAGCAAAGAGGACTCTTTATACTTTTTTTATTCCCTCTAGCTTTCAATGGACTTTGCCATCATCATCAGGAGCTGCAATTACATTGATAACAGTAGCAACAATAGTGTAAAATGAATTTAAATTGACTTAACTTACAGTAGTATGTGAGGATGTTGCTAATTGTTCTCATAAACAACGTCATGTTACTGTAATCCAACTGTTCAATCATGAGCTGTGCAAAATTAACACGTTGTGCATAATCCTCTGGCAACAGTTGTTGACAAACTTGGATTTTGTCAGGATGGAACGTACAGAGGAGGTGTGGATCCCTAAGGAACTGGGGACTGAACGATTCGGTCTTTGCAGCGTGTCAACTCTCACTCTGTCTACGTTCTTGGGGTTTCGGCCTGGCGGTTTTTTCTTCATCACATAACCTGTTGTGTTGAATGCTTCCACCCATCTGAAAATGGTGTTACGGTCTGGTACTGTCCCATGACGTGGAACTCGAAAGTAAACGCTAAACTCACGTTGCGTTCGAACTCGCCATTTTGAAAGTACCGACGTACAGTGAAAACACTATGCTCAACGTTCCAAACCATCTTGCCAACTGAAACGGCACTTGTCCCACTATCCAACACGCCCTTCCCCACCGACACGGGACCAGACCACTCGATGTAGTACCCGTTCGAAGAACATGCTTTCTTTCTGGCGGACCCTGTATATATATTTTTTTTTCGAACCGTACAACCGTCGAAGCGAAATACAACGTCTATATTATTTTGAACTGGTGTACTTAGTTACGGCTTTGGTACCTTCGCTGACGGCGTGCTTGGCCAATTCTCCCGGTAGCAATAGGCGTACGGCTGTCTGAATTTCTCTGCTAGTTATCGTGGCACGTTTGTTGTAATGTGCCAATATGGATGCTTCCGCAGCGATACGTTCGAAAATATCGTTGACGAAGCTGTTCATGATGCTCATGCTCACTCAGGCAGCAGCGGTGGCCGCAGTAGTAGAATCTTCGGTCTCCTGATCAGTCGCCCTGCGCTGTGCGGGTTCGAGTCCCGTCCCAGGAGAAATTTTTCTCTTGGCTATGGATGTTGTGATTGTCCGTAGGTGGTAGACGGTATCTGACTGTCGAACGCGGAGGTACCACCCGGCGGATCTCGTAGGCGGAGCCAGAATGTGTGCATGTTGCATTCACTTGTGTTCCCTCGCCAGAGTCCGTGCGCTTCTTTTTCTTTTCAGACTTAGAGATATTCTTCTGCGCCTTGCCGCGTTTTTGGCAGCCTTACCGCTAGTTTTAGGTGGCATTTTAATGTGAGATGATGCTCAGTAGGATCGACACCAACGCTCGACTGACAAAGAACCCAAAAGGTTCATCTTACTCATGATTCTATGCCCACCATTTTGTGCAATCATCAAGTGGCGTCACGATGTAATGCTTAACTTTCGTTTTAAATACTTTTAATCTGTTTTTAATTTGTTCTTGTCATACAGCTGTGTGTAGTTTGTATAGTTTTGACCATTGTACCATGTATCCAGCTTTCACCATGTTACTGGGTGTTTCCCTCATCCTTATACTGTAAGTTAATTTAAATTCATTTTACACAATTGTTGCTACTTTATCAATGTAATTGCAGCTCCTGATGATGATGGCAAAGACCACTGAAAGCTAGAGAGATTAAAAAAGTATAAAGAGTCCTCCTTGCTTAAATTTTGTTGAAGTACCCAACAAAAGGCGGAAGCTTTAATTTTCACCTAACTGGTCTACACGACAATGACCACGTCTCACGTTATATATACAGGGTGTCCGCAAAATTGGGGTTTTCCTTTACACGACGTGTAGATCTTGAAAACATAATCAATATTTCTTAGTACCATATACACCAATGTCTTAAGAGAACCGAGATAAAGGGCTCTGCAACATCAAAAATATCTGAATACCGTCCTGTAGCCGCAACATCACCGACTGATACAAGGTCACTGTCTCAACCCGACGACAGAACTGGGTCGGGGTCAGTGTGTCAGGTCAGTATGCAACGTTCAACCGACGGTTTTTTATGCTGGATTTAAAAATATTAACAATTTTATACAGTTTTGTTTGGAAGCGTATGTAACAGGGACGGACTCAGGTTATTTTAGCCCCAAAATTTTTGAGTGATTCTATTTTTGTAATTCAGTTTTAGAATTTGAAAATTTAGGGTTTTCTACATAAAAAAGGTACTCGTATTGAATATGGATAAATGATGCCATTTTTGAATAAAATCAAACTAAAAAATTTATCACATGATAGGAAATGTACCGCGAATTTAAATGAATTGTTGATTATACATAGTTAGCTGAAGTTTACCTACGATTCTTTGGTGACTAATCTTATCGAAGGCCTTTGATAAATCCGTATAGACCACATCCTATTATCTAAAACCTCTGCAATTTCCAGGATGATTTCAGTTAAGTTAGAAACAGTAGAGCGATTGCGCATAAATCCATGTTGCGTCTCAGATATCAGATGCGAGGTCAAAGGATAGATATAAGTTATATACAGATATCTCAAATGCTTTACCAAAATTATCCAATATAGATATATATATATATATATATATATATATATATATATAGCTCGGTAATTTTCGATTTTGCTTTAAAAATAGGGCACACTCTAGCCAGTTTCCATTTTGTAGCAAAAGTTGCTGTACTGAGGGAATAATTAAAAATTTTCTTTAAAGGCGTGACAAATATGTGCGGCGCATCACGGTCTACAAAGCTCGGTACCATATCTTCTCCTGTTGTTAACTTGTTTGGTAATTTACACAGTGTCTTTAGAATATCCTCATCTATGAGGTTACCCAGATTAAAACAGTCATGCTGAGTATTAACAACGGGATGTTGGTATAAATAATAATAATAATAATAATAATATTTATTCGCCAAAATACAAAAAATGGGCAAATAAATATGAAAAAACCACAGAAGGCATCGCCTGTGTGTGGTTTATAACTTAATAACTAACAATCAATCATATATGTGTATAACAATTATTGTTAAATCTAAAAGGTATTAATGTAATTGGAATTTTGTAGTTTTAGTTTTCTATATAATTATGTATAGTCATTCGCTGCACATTACGAACCCAGTCTTTCAATTTTCTTCTAAATTTTTTTCCAAAATTAAGTATCTTTATTTCGTTTGGTACTACATTATATAATTTAGCTGCTAAGAATTTAAACGATTTTTTGAATAATGTTTTGTGTGGTCTTTGGATATTAGATGAGCCTATTCGAAATCGTGTGTTATGCTTGTGTTTATAGGATTTTTTCTTTTTATTACAATACTTATGGTATAATAAGGTGGTGGCATGTAAGAAATAAAGTTGTCTTGTATCAAGTATCCCTGTTTCTGATATAAGTTGTTCGTTGGATATAATCTTGGCTTATGGAAAATGGCTTTCAAAACAGTTTTTTGTGCTTCAGGTCAGAAATATATATCTTGCAGGCGGCACCCCGGGCTGTGATGCCGTATATTATATGGGTTTCAACTAAGGCATGGTATAGGATTCGCAGATAACTTTCTGTAAGAATGTTAGCAAGCATTTTGAGTTTATAGGCAACATTTCTAATTTTTTGATAACATATTTAATATGGTTATCCCACCTTAGATGTGAGTCTATAAATATTCCAAGATATTTCAAAGTATTAACTCTATCGATTTTGGTCTTTTGGCCATGATAATTAACGGAAATTTGTTCGAAGGTAGGTAAAAATTTTGAATAGGATGTAAATGCAATAAATTTTGTTTTTTTGAAGTTAACTGTTAAAATTTTAATAACAAACCAGTCAATGATCCTTATAAAATCCTTTTCAGCTATTTGCTTCAGTGTGCTCCAGTCATCAGCTTTATATAATACGAGGGTGTCATCTGCAAAACATATAATCTTTCCAGAACTGTTAATTTTGAATAAGTCATTTAAGTAGAGACTAAATAATAGTAGGCCTAGTACTGTTCCTTGAGGCACACCACACTTGATGTACATTTTTTTACTGTAAGTGTTAGTGATTTTGACAGTCTGTGCCCGACATGAAAGGTAATTTTTCAAAAGGATTTGTGACGCTTCCTAAATCCCAATCTTTCCATAACTTTCAGAAGCTCGACATGGTTAACCGTATCAAAGGCATTTTTTAGATCAACAAAGATACCAATAGTAGGTATCTTTTTGTTGACATTAGAGTTAATTTCATCCATTGCAGCCAAAATTGCATCTGTAGTAGATTTTCCTTTTCTAAATCCATATTGGTCAGAACATATAATTTTGTTTTTGTCCAAAAATTGTAATATCCCTTTTTGTAGTAATTTTTCGAAAATTTTGGCTATATTCGATAGTACTGATATGGGTCTATAATTTGATGTTTCCATTCTGTCACCGCTTTTATAAACAGGAGTAATAACAGTTGTTTTAAATGCATCAGGACAAATTCCAGATTGGAAACACCAATTAATGACGTAAGAAAGTGGTTCGGCTAAGTCGTAGGCTATTATTTTTAAATGGTCGGCTTTGATACCATCTACACCAGGACTTTTTTTGGTTTTAAGTGATAGGACAGCTTCTTGTACTTCAATCGAACTAACGCTTTCTAAAAAGAATGAATTGGGAAGTTGGGTTTTTGTGAACTTTTTGTTCGAAACCATTTTTTTAATACTGGATGCTAAATTTTCTCCAACATTAATGAAAAAATTTAAGAATGCATCGGATATTTGTCGTTTTTCTGTTAATATTGTTCCATCACGATTCTTAATTTCATCAATATTTGGCTTTTCTTGAACGTCTTTGTTAGTTAAGTGATCGACAACTGACCACAGTTTTCTTGGATCAGATTTGGCATCTTGTAATTTTTTTAAATAAAATTGGCGTTTTGCTTCTCTAACTAGATTGATAAAAATATTTTATATTCTTTATATTTATGGGAGGTATCTGCACATGGCGATGCTTTCATTATTATTTTGTATAGTTCCTCTTTTTTGTTGGCAGACTTTATCAAACCTTTAGTTATCCAGGGATTTCTGCTTCTGTCAAAATGTTTAATTTTAACTCTGTTTGTACTACATTCAATTAAATATTTTATGCGTTCAATGAGTGTGTTTGCAGCATCATTAACATTCGTTGCACAGTACACTGCTGTCCACGATTCTAATTTGATATTTGCAAGTAGTTTTTTATTATCGACAAAACACCTAAATTTCACTGTTTCATTATCTATAACATAAACACTTTGGAAATACTCTGCGAATGAACTAATAGTCCGATTAGGATTATATGAGACTTCATTAGTAAGGGTCATCCTACCTAGTATTCTAGATGAGCCTTTCATAGACTGGCTGAAAGACCAAAAATGATTGAAATACTAAACTTCGTCACTGAGACTGGTGTATGAGTATGGAATCTACTAACCATAAATGAGTATTTCCGACCTTAGAGGGAAGCGTTTGCCGAACGCGGCATTGTGCATTTGAGGATTAATGATAGTGCATGGAAAAACCTACGATGGTCTCCTAACTGATGATGGAATGACACTGCACGCCATTGACTTGCATCTCCTGGCGCGCGGTTGAGATACTTAACCGCCGACCATTTTTCGAAGTGACAGCAAAGCAATCGCGATGCAAATCGTCTCCGAGGCTATATTTAGACGCTGAGTAGGAAGGCATATTCTCTTCTTGCTCCTTCCTCGTCATACGCATTCTCAGAATGGCTTCTCTTCTAAGCATAGGATGCGTTCTTTCTTCGCTGTTGTAATAGATTTATCTATCGCGGGCTTTTGCGTCCTTCGTAGCACAACTTGATTTCAGTATGATTAACTTTATTCTGGCTGAAAATGTATACTAAGTGACATATAAATCCGAACACCCAGTTTAAATGGTTTTATTTTAATAAAATTTTGTATAAGTACTTAATGAAGCATAATAAGTAAATGATAAAAATTTCAAAATGATTGCACTGCTTTAAAGCCCTTTGACCTTCTCCAACGCGCCTAGGCATGCTTCTGATCAGGTGGTCAATGTCCTCCTGTGGTATCTCATTCCAGGCAACCACCAACTGCTCTCGACGTGCTTCTAGAGTCTGAGGAGGACGTTGCAAATTGAGCAATCTCCTACCCATCATATCCCACACGTGCTCAATTGGGGATAAGTCGGGAGATCTTGGTAGCCATGGTAACAACGTGACAGAAGTCTATTGTGACTCTTGCAACATGTGGTCGGGCATTATCTTGTTGGAAAGTTGGATCTGCCAGGGTGTAGAACTTCGTGGATATAACGCTGCGCGTTTATGTTACCTCTGATGAAGATTAAAGGTGACTTGGAACCATAAGCTATAGCACCCCAAACCATAACTCCAACAGTGTGATGAACATGTCTTTCAACAAAAAACTGTGGATTCCTCCTTTCACCACGTCGCCTTCTAACCCTGGCACGACCATCGTGCATGCCTAAACAAAATCGAGACTCGTCACTAAAGACAATACTGTTCCATTCCTGATCCCAGAGTGACCGTTGTCTGCACCACTCAAGGCGATTATGTCGGTGTTCTCGAGTTAACGGGAGGACCCAGTGTGGCCGGTATGAAAACAAGCCAAAACTTCTCATTCGTCGGTAAGCACTTCGCATGCCAATAGGTCTTCCGTGTTCTGCAAACCATTCATTTGCAATGGACCTGGTAGTGGAGAAACGGTCCCTTAAGGCCAATAATCTTAGGCGGCGATCTTCACGGTCTGTTGTTCTACGGCGGCGTCCAGTGCCCCTTGCTCTTTGCGTACGGCCTTCTCGAAGCCATGCCTGACAACACTTAACCACAGTGTCTACACTTCTTTGCACTCTAACTGCAATTGCCCGAAAAGAAAGTCCAGCTTCCCGAAGTCCCACTATACGGCCCTTATCAAACTCACTAAGTTGACGAAATCGTACAGGTCTCCGTACTCTAGGCATCGTAACCGATCGTAAAGGATGTCAAGAACCAAAATCCGCCAACGTTGATTCTTTACTGCGGCTGAAATATTCATTTTTAGAGCGTTAGTGAATTAAAAAAAAGCAGTATAAAAACTGGAACGTCCAACTGATAAGGCTGAAAATTTTTTCACTTGTTATTTACAGTAAGATAAATACATTCACCAACTTTTATTAAAATAAAACCATTTAAACTGGGTGTTCGGATTTATATGTCACTTAGTATATATTGATAGATACTGCAAGGTACCTCGGCCATTCCTCTGCCTAACGCAGCATTTCCAGTGAATTATACTACTTGCAATACCTAACAAGTTTCTAATAACAATATATTATACAGTATGACCTTACCGTACTACTCCTCCCCCGATATTTAAAAGAATTTTCTTTCTAATGAAATGAAAATTCTTCTACCTCGCTGAGAATGGTTTATGACACGTCGAGTAAAATAATATAAAATATGTATATACAAATTTGTAAGCATTGTATGCATATAAAATTTATTTCTTAATTGCCGTCAAACTACTTACCATACTACACGGCGCTGTCGCATTGCGCCGGTTTACGAAGCGGTGATGTTCAAAAGATTCTGTTTTAATGCAGTCTATTGCGCAAATGCCTTATTTGACAGGCAACATGTAAATTAACATTATGAAAAATAAAACCAGTTCTAACATATACTAAGTGACATATAAATCCGAACACCCAGTTTAAATGGTTTTATTTTAATAAAATTTTGTATAAGTACTTAATGAAGCATAATAAGTAAATCAGGTGGTCAATGTCCTCCTGTGGTATCTCATTCCAGGCAACCACCAAGTCCTCTCGAAGTGCTTCTAGAGTCTGAGGAGGACGTTGCAAATTGAGCAATCTTCTACCCATCATATCCCACACGTGCTCAATTGGGGATAAGTCGGGAGATCTTGGTGGCCATGGTAACAATGTGACATCATTATGTTGAAAGAAGTCTATTGTGACTCTTGCAACATGTGGTCGGGCATTATCTTGTTGGAAAGTTGGATCTGCCAGGGTGTCAAGATAGGGTAAAAGATGGGGTTCTAGAACTTCGTGGATATAACGCTGCGCGTTCATGTTACCTCTGATGAAGATTAAAGGTGACCTGGAACCATAAGCTATAGCACCCCAAACCATAACTCCAACGGTGTGATAAACATGTCTTTCAACAAAAAACTGTGGATTCCTCCTTTCACCACGTCGTCTTCTAACCCTGGCACGACCATCGTGCATGCCTAAACAAAATCGAGACTCGTCACTAAAGACAATACTGTTCCATTCCTGATCCCAGAGTGACCGTTGTCTGCACCACACAAGGCGATTACGTCGGTGTTCTCGAGTTAATGGGAGGACCCAGTGTGGCCGGTATGAAAACAAGCCAAAACTTCTCATTCGTCGGTAAACACTCCGCAAGCCAATAGGTCTTCCGTGTTCTGCAAACCATTCATTTGCAATGGACCTGGTAGTGGAGAAACGGTCCCTTAAGGCCAATAATCTTAGGCGGCGATCTTCACGGTCTGTTGTTCTACGGCGGCGTCCAGTGCCCCTTGCTCTTTGCGTACGGCCTTCTCGAAGCCACGCCTGACAACACCTATTCACAGTGTCTACACTTCTTTGCACTCTAACTGCAATTGCCCGAAAGTTGACGAAATCGTACAGGTCTCCGTACTCTAGGCATTTTAAAAAATAACCCAGGCTTTGAATCTTCATGTCAAATTGAGAGCTTTATTATTGATACTGGTGACGTTTTGACAGAGACAATAAACCCGGATTCAAATACTGTCCAGTTACTTTCGTGGATGTGGAGCGGTCTCTTCCAATCCATAATAATGTTTTGAGTAAGTAATCAAAGGCTTACCGCTGAACATTTGGAACAACACCTTATTGTTTGTGTTTTAACAAAAATAACATCTTAAATAGTCGTCACTTACAGATCATCAGTCATTCAAGTGCTTAATTATTAATTACTTGTAAGCCGATTTTAAAATAAAAGGTATAAAAATCATTGTTTTACTGTTATTTAATTTTGAATATTTCGATACTTTGATGCATATTTTAACCATTTTTCATGCATATTTCAAACTTTTTATGTTGCATATATTAATTATAATGGGTGGTTCATTTATGGGTACTTTTTTCAGCAACAAAATAAAATAACAAAATTATTTCTTCTTGTCAAATCTTTTTTATCAAAGAAAAGAAATATTGCTGACATTTATTTTTTAAGTATTATTTCTTTCAAATGTTGGCCCTGCTGCGGTTGAGATGGTCCATTCTAAAGTTCCAATTTTCGATGACACGTTGGAGCATTTCGACTGGAATTTGGCGAATGACCTGCGTAATGTTGGCTTCTAATTCCTCAATCGTATTGGGCTTATCAATGTAGACTTTGGACTTATCGTACCCCCAAAGGAAAAAGTCTAGAGGTGTGATATCACATGATCTAGGTGGCCAATTCACTGGTCCAAATCGTGAAATTAAGTGTTCATCGAAATGTTCTCGCAATAAAGCCATGGTTACACGGGCTGTGTGGCAAGTGGTGTCGTCTTGTTGGAACCAAATGTCATCGAGATTACGGGCTTCAATTTCAGGCAGCAAATAATCCGTTATCATGGCGCGGTAACGAGCCAGTTACGTTCTGACCGGCCTCAATTTTAAAAAAATAGGGACCGATGATTCCACCAACCCATAAACCACACCAAACCGTTGTTTTCGCTGGATGTAATGGCAGCTCTTGAACCACTTCGGGTTGTTCTTCACCCCAAATACGACAGTTTTGTTTATTAACGTAGCCGTTAACCCAAAAATGGGCCTCATCGCTAAACAAAATTTTGCTCCAAAACATCGGATCTTCTTCAAGCCGTGCAAGAGCCCGAAGACTGAAACGATGACGCTTTGGAAGGTCGGCCGGCTTCAATTCTTGAACGAGTTGAATTTTGTATCGTTTCAAATTAAGATTCTTACGTAAAATACGCCAAGTTGTTGAATACGACAAGCCAAGCTGTTGAGAACGCCGCCGAATCTATTCTTCACGGTCCTCACGTATACCGCAGCTATATTTTCTTCACTGCGTGCTGGATTAGTTGTCATGACGCATGCGCCATAAGCAACTACAGCCACACCAAAAAAGTACCTCTAAATGAATCACCCGTTACATCTCAGTACAGCTGATTATTTTAAAACATAAAAACGATATTAACAGCAGTACAATGATATCTTCGAAAGCACCATTTTTATCATCGCTGAACCTGTTTATGACTCGGCACCACTCCCTTCTGATTTCTCTATGTTTTGGCACAGGTAAACATGTTTTCCTTGAACTGGTATGCCCGTATGTGTACACCTAGATGAGTATTTGTAAGTCGATAGTCTGACCCATTAGCCGTTATTACTGTAAACCGCAAATACTGAGCCGAGCAACGTTTGTGAATTGTAGCTGGTGTCATGTGACGTCATCTATCAGTCTCGCGTTCCAACGAGACAGTTCTCCAAATAAGAAACTTCTGGATAGCGTAAAAAGCTTTTTTCAGTGCTGTACCATGATTTTAAGTGTTTTTAAAAAATCAGCAAATTTCCACATTGAATGGACAGTTCAGAGTCAATCTACTTGACTGCATTTTTACTTAGTGCTAGATAAAAATCTTACAGCATGTGGCAAAAAACTTGACGTCTGAATAAATACCTCTAATCAGCACCTATCAGCATCAGCATGCCAGACGAATAAAATTTTTATTGGGGAAACACTATTCGAATGTCTAAAAACTCTCAGGCAAGGATTAGATTAAGGTGTCACTGAACTTGTAAACTGTTACCGGCACTCCGTCGCGTCGCATCGCGTACGTCGCGAGCTCTATGGTTATGCCAACCTGATATCTATAAAAAGTCCTGTTTGGGTGTGTTTGTGTAGTAGTACGGTAGAACTACACAACGCTTAGTTTAAATATGATGCTTTTGTCTGCTTCGTGCTTTTTTGTTACTCATTAGCGTGTTCTAGGCTTGGTCTCTTGTCTCTAGGGCAACGAATGAAAGCATCGCAACTATTCGTCTACCCATCTATCACCAAAATCACCACACGGTGACTGGGCTATCAAAAGCGAACTGAGAACTTACCAGTTCCAACAAATAGATGCCGTAGTGGTCGATTTTGGTGATAGATGGCGCTTTGCGCTGACTTACGTCTTACACTTAGTTTGAAATATACACAGAAATTATGTAGACTGATTTTTATTTCCCGTCCATTATTAAAGCGAGTCTATGCACTACTGTTTTTTTTTCAAAACCTCTGCTCGTTCATCTCGAGAGGTAACAGAAATTTTGCTTTCACTTTAAACATGTAACTCTGATGTCATCAGTAATAGCGGTCAAGAAGTATTCTTGTGTTTGCTTTTATTATAAAGATTCATCTACTTGTAGAATAGCCCGCATTTTATGAAAAAAATAAAAAATAATACGAACATTCACAAAAGCATATCACTAAAGTTATACTAAGTGACATATAAATCCGAACACCCAGTTTAAATGGTTTTATTTTAATAAAAGTTGGTGAATGTATTTATCTTACTGTAAATAACAAGTGAAAAAATTTTCAGCCTTATCAGTTGGACATTCCGGTTTTTATACTGCTTTTTTTAATTCACTAACGCTCTAAAAATGAATATTTCAGCCGCAGTAAAGAATCAACGTTGGCGGATTTTGGTTCTTGACATCCTTTACGAAGTTGGATCTGCCAGGGTGTCAAGATAGGGTAAAAGATGGGGTTCTAGAACTTCGTGGATATAACGCTGCGCGTTCATGTTATCTCTGATGAAGATTAAAGGTGACCTGGAACCATAAGCTATAGCACCCCAAACCATAACTCCAACAGTGTGATGAACATGTCTTTCAACAAAAAACTGTGGATTCCTCCTTTCACCACGTCGCCTTCTAACCCTGGCACGACCATCGTGCATGCCTAAACAAAATCGAGACTCGTCACTAAAGACAATACTGTTCCATTCCTGATCTCAGAGTGACCGTTGTCTGCACCACTCAAGGCAATTACGTCGGCGTTCTCGAGTTAAAGGGAGGACCCAGTGTGGCCGGTTTGAAAACAAGCCAAAACTTCTCATTCGTCGGTAAACACTTCGCATGCCAATAGGTCTTCCGTGTTCTGCAAACCATTCATTTGCAATGGACCTGGTAGTGGGGAAACGGTCCCTTAAGGCCAATAATCTTAGGCGGCGATCTTCACGGTCTGTTGTTCTACGGCGGCGTCCAGTGCCCCTTGCTCTTTGCGTACGGCCTTCTCGAAGCCATACCTGACAACACCTAACCACAGTGTCTACACTTCTTTGCACTCTAACTGCAATTGCCCAAAAAGAAAGTCCAGCTTCCCGAAGTCCCACTATACGGCCCCTATCAAACTCACTAAGTTGACGAAATCGTACAGGTCTCCGTACTCTAGGCATCGTAACCGATCGTAAAGGATGTCAAGAACCAAAATCCGCCAACGTTGATTCTTTACTGCGGCTGAAATATTCATTTTTAGAGCGTTAGTGAATTAAAAAAAAGCAGTATAAAAACCGGAATGTCCAACTGATAAGGCTGAAAATTTTTTCACTTGTTATTTACAGTAAGATAAATCCATTCACCAGCTTTTATTAAAATAAAACCATTTAAACAGGGTGTTCGGATTTATATGTCACTTAATATATTTCTAACGATAATAAAAATAATCGTTTATTTTGCTAGCCTATTCCAACACCATTGAGGAAAATACGGACCTATACAATCTCGCCTTTGGTCATGTTGTGTTTTGTCTGTGCGTAAATGGACTACCAATGGAGTATAATACTTACCATTGTCATTTTTTAAGAGAAATATGTCAGTTTCTATCCTTGTTTCATTCAATTTTAATCAAACTCTAGTAATTATGTTTTGATAGCGTTTGGCATGATGATCCTAAAATTTAAGTATTGCAAGATTTATTGTGAGGCTTAGCTCCAAGGTTATTTCTCTTCAAGAACAACCACCTTCTTTACTGGGCTATCCAGATATCCGTTAACGACTGTACGAAACGTCTTATGCAAATAAATCGATCGGCTGCACTTGTTGTTAATGATTCGCACCTTATATGAACTCAGTGGGAACATCGGAGCTAATAAAATCACCCAATCACATTCAGATCTAGATCCGTTACGAGATATTGCTCTTCCCGCCCAATCTGGTGAACACATGCAAATGCGATCATGCGAATACCGAACATGATAAGTGTATCCTGATGGTTTTTTGCTTGATATAGTTTTTTACATCTCAATTACAAGGTCGTATTATTCTACGGTTATTATGGATGCGAATTCTGACGACATTTTGTTCTAAACAATGACGTCTTACCCAAATAGACCTGGAATGTTTATAAAGTTCTTCCCCTACAACAATCACTCTTTTTTGCGATGTCGCCAAATAAGTTGGCCCCACGGTCGTTTTGACCTTGGCCCCATGGTATCCACAACCTATTTCTGTTGCAGAAAGATTCTTCTAGAAGAAATTTATGTATATTCTGATATACCTATAATAATTTATAGAACAGGTGAGGAATACGCTAATTTTAATACAAATCGAGGTATAATACAGAGTATTTTCTGCATATTTGTGATTAACGTTTATATCCGGCAACGCTGCACTTGATTGTAGTAACCTTGTAGTAGACTGGATCATCGCCTGTCATTTTCATTTTGTTTGAAATTCGCCTTTATCCGTGTGCTATACGTTTGATTTTCTTGTATTTTTAAGTGTTCTTTAGACTTTTATTAAATTATGGTGAGATAAAAGTGTTTTTTTTTTGTGTAAGGAAGCTGGCAAATCAGGGAGTGAAGGGATATCTTTTGACAGGTAAGGTTATGTTTGGGATTCTACTCATTGGCGTGGCGTGCGTCATTTTCCCTATCCGCTCCGTATTTTATATTTTTTCACATGTGTGTAAAGAAGGTAAAAAATACTTTGGATTTTTTGACAAAACGACAGGCATACATAATAAAACAATAAGAAATCTAATAGCACTTTTAGTTAATGGAACATATAGAGTGATACCCTCCAAGGTATTTGATTATTTTGCAGGTCATCATTTTGAAGACGACCCATTAGATGGCGATGCAATAACTTTGATGAAAATAATACTGAAAAAATATTTTCAGGCTAGGCTTCATTACAAAGCATCCACAAAAAGTGAAACCAAGGATAGAGTAAGGAGCATTTGAAATGAAACTGTTTTATTCAAACACCAATAGTTACAGTCATCAGATTAATTTTAAAATCGACAAAGATTTTTTTTGCCATGTCGGTGAACTCTTGATTCGAGAACATTGTAAATCAAACACGACGACGTACGCGAACAAAAACAAAACAACATACTAACCACTGTTACCGTTTGCGATCGATTGCCGGTTCGATAAGAGTGATGATGACCGACGCGCTGTTGTCATGTGTTTTAAATATTTAATTCAATGAAATTTACTTACTGACTACAATTTCGGCCTAGCTTAGACAAACTTATTGCCATTTATTTGAAACTCGCTACTTCGCAAATTGAAGATTTTGTACAATTTCTTTGAAAATGATGAAAGATATGTCTGATTTGGTAGGGTAAATGTCGCAGCCAAATGGCAGTCACTCTTTCTGACACAGACCGGATCGAAAGATGACGATATTCGTGAAATGTATTGATACTGTCAAGATGTATAACCCAAGGTACCGACGGAGCTATTTGCGGCGTCATGGAAATAATTTTAAATTTTCATTTGCATTTTTTCAAGTGTTGTGCAATGATTTTGGGAAAAATGTCACGAATAGTCTTACGAAGCATAGTAGAGTATATTTCAACAGTTGGCGGAACTCACTCCACTGGGACCAGGAGGGTGAAACGGGATATTAATGCACAATCTGGCAACCCTGTCGCACCCTCACAAAATGGTCGCTGACAACCACACAAGTCACCGTGTTGTCATTGAATAGCATTGAATTAAACCTTCGGAGTATATGTTTTGTGACTGGTACCAAGAGTTGACACATCCTACACATGTGTCACTCCTTGAAATGCAGTAATCAGCTGTATTCGAATAATGTCTAATATAAATATAACCTAGAATGTGTACTCGTGAAAAAAGAAAAATATGGCACATTTGTAGTTTTTTTGCAGGTTTTAGGTTTGCTAGTAGCCTTAAGGCATTTTTGGGAATTTCTTAATCGCTGTGAATATAGTGTGGATGTTTGTTCAGTTCCTGAACAATGAAAAATATTCAACTTTATGGATGTATGCATACCAAAAAACCTGAATGGTTTTGTGGGAATATCAATCTAAGGTGCCATAATGGTACTGATGAACGGCAAGTAAATGAATGAATGTTTGGAAACGAGCAATATCTTTTGATGGAGCCTGTCATCAAGTAGGTGCTTAATAGCTATCTGCAAGAGGTTTATAGGAAAAACCACCCAGTATCGCATATCAATTGAAGAAAATAATGAATAAAAAATCAACAATCGTAATTAAAACATGAATTTAATTCAAAAATCAAACATTTCTTAAAATTTTGACTGAATTATATGTAATTTCTTAATATTCAATAAGCTGGTGATGTTTCAATGACAATTTGTCATCTCATACTTTGACAGTATTTTGTTTTCAACATTTCATAGCTATTGGTTACTAAAATTTGTTGATTGGAACTTGAAGCTCATTCACTGTATCTGACGGTCTGTTACCCTATAGGTGGAGAATAACGGACTGTTGTTGCTGAAATTGGTCCTTAACGTTGTAAACTATAAAGCCATTTAGAAAAAATCTATTGACTTTCGGACCATGGGTCATATGAACTTTTTGACTTGCTTTGACCCCCCCCCCCCTATTACGCATTCCAATAATGACTACCATAACGTTTACACCCTGTATGTTAAAGTCAAATAGAGCGAAAAGCACGCGAAAACCCAGCTGATGCTTCGGAACAATCACGTGATTCGTAAGCTCCCTTTCATCTGTTGAATCAAGAACGGCAAAGGTAGAAAGTTGTTTGTATCTTCGTAAAGTCTAGCGTCAGCCTTCCTGTTTATAAACAGTTTAACGTGAAGTGCATGGTTCACGGACCTAAATACCTAGAGCGCTTACTTCATTTATCAAAACTGACCCATTACCCATGACCACAGTATTTGGTGCAACGATTTCGCGAATTGCGAGGAATCGGTATGCAATGGTAACGCGGACTTAACACATATGAATAAAATATACGATTTACCAGTAAAATAGTTCCTGTTATGTCGAATGGTTCTCTCTACATATGGTGTCTGTATGGCTGTTAAATTTTGGGAGCGTCCATTGGTAATTATTCTTTTATATTGCCCACATTATATCTGAAAATTTATGGAAATGTGAATGTTCATCGCAGGATTAACGTGCTCTGTGTTTATAATGAGACATTCTTTCCTCGAAGTTGAGGCATGCACATCCGCTATTTTATAGGAAAGGCGAACAACAATCCAAAAACGGTTCCGGTAAGATCGCTTTCATTTGGGTTGTGTCTTAATGGCCTGTAAATTCTGTTTGTATTCACTCATTATCATCCAGAGGGGCATCCCTGCGAAAGTTAGGCAATTGCAGTCAGTCTCACTGGACGCTAGCCAAGGAGATTGAAGAAAATTTCGCAGTTGAGATACTGGAAAGATTGTGATCAACAAAGAAAGGCAAGTAGTTTTGTAGAAACAAAGGACAATCGAGAGCATGTTCATAATAAGGGAAGATGAGGAGAAATAGAAGGATTGGTAACCCGAGCGACATACGGACATACGGATGTGCGAAAAACCGAAGTGAAAACATAACATCTGGATGTGGGTGTAAGCTGAAAAAAAAGGATTAAAAGGAAATACAACTAGAGACCACCAGCAAGAGCCAGCAAGCGCATTGGCACGCCTTTTTTTATATCAAGAGGAAATGGTGGTGGGATTCCACTTTACTTTTTTAATTAATTAGTGAATCACTATAAATGAAATCTAAGGGTCGATCAATGCAAAACAGCTGTCAAGTGGCGTGCAAATTCAGGCCTAGCTCAATAAAACGGAGAGCAGGGGAGATTAAAAGCGTCAGTGACTTGAGTTGGATTAAGCCCCGAGGTGTTAATCGGAACTTGTTTTGCCTGACCACCCTCACAAAAGAAAAATCTCAACGTAATGACAAAATCTAATTAATTGTACACAAGGAGCCAAATAAAACAAAGCATTTAAATAAAAAATTAAAAATATATTATTATCAAAACAAGAGCAGCACATATGCTCCACCACTGGAGTGCAAGTTAAGGAAGGGATATTATTCAATACTACCTGACAATAAAATTATTAGACCTTGATAATTAACCCTGCAAAACTTTTGCCATGGTACACATACGAGGGCTTTACAAATATAGGCTTTACAAATATTTTAACGCGTAAACATAAACTTATCTGGTTAATGGTCTTCTTAAAATTGTAGCTCTAGGCGCAGCTCACAAACGCTTAGGTCAAAAACAAGTGGACAGCAGTGGGCAGTGACATGAAGAACGTCACAAGGTAGGGGCTGCTTGTCTCGTTTTCCAAAGTTTACGGTAAATAAAAATCCTAGAGAAAGAGAAAGACTGCTTACAAATCTGCTCTCTATTCTCTGTCTCTGTCACTCAAAACTTGAAGAAAAATCGTGTACTTTAGTTTTACAAGAAAATAAAGCAAGAGA